>JAKRSK010012735.1:1335000-1652500 GCA_029891615.1 Natrix natrix natrix | reverse complement strand
AAAAGGTTCGCCATCGCTGCTCTACCTTCTGTTAGGGTGCAAAAAAAAGTTATTTCAGCTAGCCTCAGACCTGAACTTCCTTGGAATGTGGCACGAGGAATAATTTTTTTTCAAAAACGCCTAATCAAACTGAATGTGACAATTAAAAAAAATACTGATAATGCTTCCCAGATAGTATTAAGGTACTTCAGCAACTTAGAGAGATATTCAGTGCCATAAAAAATATTCCTTGAGGGGACCCTTCAATATTTTATTAGGTTTTGAAATTTTTATAACACTCAAAAATTATTTTCTGTCATATGGGAAGTAAAACGTCTTACCTATTTAAGCTCCTGCTGAAAAAAGAGAATTGGGTTTTTTTCTCTCCTTACATATTACTATTACACGTAATAGTAAATGAATTTACATTCTTAGTGGTGAAAAGAGTAAGATTCTACATTTAGGCAACAAAAACGAAATGCATAGGTACAGTATAGGAGGTACCTTGCTCAATAGTAGTAACTGTGAAAGGGATCTTGGGGTCCTAATGGACAACCATTTAAATAGGAGCCAGCCATGTGCAGCAGCTGCCAAAAAAGCCAACACAGTTCTAGGCTGCATCAACAGAAGGATAGAATCAAGATCACGTGAAGTGTTAATACCAATTTATAATGCCTTGGTAAGGCCACACTTGGAATACTGCATTCAGTTCTGGTCGCCACGATGTAAAAAAGATGTGGAGACTCTAGAAAGAGTGCAGAGAAGAGCAACAAAGATGATTAGGGGACTGGAGACTAAAACATATGAAGAACGGTTGCAGGAACTGGGTATGTCTAGTTTAATGAAAAGAAGGACTAGGGGAGACATGATAGCAGTGTTCCAATATCTCAGGGGTTGCCACAAAGAAGAGGGAGTCAAGCTATTCTCCAAGGCACCTGAGAGTAGAACAAGAAGCAATGGGTGGAAACTAATCAAGGAGAGAAACAATTTAGAACTAAAGAGAAATTTCCTGACAGTTAGAACAATTAATCAGTGGAACAGCTTGCCTCTAGAAGTTGTGAATGCTCCAACACTAGAAGTTTTTAATAGGATGTTGGATAACCATGTGTCTGAAGTGGTGTAGGGTTTCCTGCCCAAACAGGGGGTTGGAATAGAAGACCTCCAAGGTCCCTACCAACTCTGCTATTGTATTGTATTGTATTGTAGTGACCATTCAGAGTTATGACACTGGAAAAGGTGACACAGCTGTTTTTCACACTTGTTACTAGTGCAGCACCTCCATGGTTATGTGATCAGAATTCAGACCCTTGGCAATTGACTCATATTTATGACAGTTACAGGATCCCAGAGTCACATTATCACCTTTTGTCCCCCATCTGACAAGCAATGTCAATGGGGAAACCAGATTCATTTAACTGGGTTACTAACTTAACAAGTGGTTCTATCACCACCTATCAGCAGTGGTTCACTTAACAATTGAAGCAAGAAAGGCCATAAAATGGGGCAAAACTCACTTAATACATACAGGTAGTCCTCGACTTACAATAGTTCATTTAGTGACTGTTCACAATTACCACCGCACTAAAAAAAGTGACTTATGAACATTTATCACACTTATAACCTTTGTAGCTGCCCCATGATCACCTGACCAAAATTCAGATGCTTGCCAACTGGTTCATACTTATGACCGTTGCTGTGTCCCAAGACCATGCGATCACCTTTTGCGACCTTTTGACAAGCACCATCACTGGGGAAGGCAGATTCACTTAACAGCCTTGTTGCTAGCTTATCCACTGCAGTGATCCACTTAACAACTGTGGCAAGAAAGTTGTAAACTAGGGCTTACTAATTGCTGTTGTAAAATAGGGCAAAACTCACTTAACAAGGGTCTCACTAAGCAACAGAAATGTTGGGCTCAATTGTGGTCGTAAGTATGTCACTTCTTCCAGCGCCATTTTAACTTCAAACAGTCACTAAGCGAACTGTTGTAAGTCGAGGACTATCTGCATCCCAAGTCAGGCAAAGCCAATGGGGAAAGCCCTATTTGTTTAAAGACCGCATGATTCACTTAAGAATGGCAGCGATTCACTTAACAACTGTGACGAAAAAGATCAAAAATTGGGCACAACTCTCTTAACAACCACTTGTTTCGCAATAGAAAATCGGATGCCAATTGTGACAACACTTTTTGTGAGAGGAAGTGACAACCAGACTGCCAAAACAGAAGGAGACGAACTCCAGAAAAATGTATTAAGATGGTTTAATTTCCACTTGATTAAAGCATTGGAGTGGAACAGCTTAAGCCTGTACTGTAGGAAAGCTCTGTGATTTATAATACCTTGCAAAATTCCAAATATGATTTCAATTTAGTGGATATTTGGTTATGTTAGTAATCCCTTCTAACATAGCAATATTTTCCTTTTATCTGTACATAGCAATTGCTTTTGGTTACGTAATTTCCTGATATTTCCTTCTGACATTTTGGAATCAAAACCAATACGATGTCAAACGTATTACGGTTTCAGATCGTGGTCTTATGAAATATTTTCCATTTGGGGAAATAAAAATATCAAATATATTTAGAAGGGCTCCTTGGAAAAAAATATCTTTGCTGAAAGAAAGATTTTTATGAAGCAGATGGAACAGGAAACGACAGGGTATTTTTGCATTAACAGGGACTTGGTTAAATCGTTGCCTTGATACAAAAACAATCAAAGTGTTCTATCTTGTGATCAACTTATAATTAAGCACTTATCGGATGAAGTGACAACTGGCTATAGATAATTTTCTAGTGATAAATGTTAAGGGATGATTAACCTTAATGCAAGTCATTCATTACTAGCCAACACAGATGTTTGTTCCTTACTAAATAGGTTTTATTGTGGCTCACCAGTGGCCAGCAGAGCTGGCAGCAGATTCGGACAGTGAGGAGGTTGGGGAGGAAGATGGGCCAGTCCTGGAGTCTGGGGAAGGCTCTGATGAGGGCTCTGTGTCAGAGGCAGAGAGGGGGCCAGGGCCGTATGCCAATTATCAGCTGCCTTCAGAGTCAGACATCAGTGAGGCAGACGAACAGCTGGAGCCTGTTCCCGATGTGCGCATGCACAGAGTTGCCAAATGAAGGGAACAGCTGAAGTGCAGGTGTTGATTCGGGAGTAAAGCCACAGGTGAATGGTGAATGGCCCCTCCCATAGGGAATAAAGAGAAGTGAAAGGAGAGGGGAGTTTGCAGGAAACAATTAGTTCAATTCATTAGGGTGAAGATCTGTTCCTGACTTCTTGCCAAGTATTGTCTGCTACAGGGTGGCGTTTGGAAGATATTGGCCTGGCAGCTCTCCAAGCCTGATAAAGGTCTGTAATTGTGAAATCTCTTGAAAGACTGTTGGCCGGGACTTTGCTGGAGAGGAATTCCCTTTAACCTAAATAAAAGAGGTTTTAGCTGGACAAGGAGTCGGCTTCCTTCCTTTGGGAAGCCTAGGTCAGAACAGGATTTTTTAAAATAAACCTTCTCTTCCAAAATAGAATTGTTCGTGTGTTACACCATGATATTGAGGGAGAAAAAGAGATAAATTTAGTATACCATATTTTTCAGAGTATAAGATGCACCTTTTTCCTCCAAAAAAGAGGGTGAAAATCTGGGTGCGTCTTATACAGCATTTTTGGCCTCCTGAAACCCTGCCCCCTTTGCAAAAATGGCCATGCATAATCTTTAGGGGGCTTCCAGAGTTCTCCTGGGGGCTGGGGAGGGCAAAAATAAGCAAACAACGGGCCGTTTTTTGCTCGTATTCCCCCCCCCCAGGAGCACTCTACAAGCCTCCTAAAGGCTATGCATGCCCTTTTTTGACAAAAAATGGGGCCTTTTTCGTGAAAAATGGGCCGTTTTTGGGAGGTCTACAGAGTGCAAAAAAATTTTTTTTTTATTTGCCTCTTCAAAATCTTGGTGCGTCTTACACTCCGGTGTGTCTTATACTCTGAAAAATACGATAGTTCAGGGGTGTCAAACTCACCTCATCACAGTGTTGTCACATGATGTATCACGACTTTTTCCCCCTTCACTAACCGTCGGTAGGTGTAGCCAGCACATGACACATCTAGCCCACGAGCCACAAATTTGACACCCCTGGTATAGATCATCCTCAAATACAGTAGCTGGCTGGGATATTCTGGGAGTTAAAGGAACAATTTGCCTTCGGAAATTGTGGGAGTTTCATCACTGGAGGCTTTCCAGGGGAGATTGGACTCTCATTTGTCAGGGTTGATGTAGAGTCTCCTGCTTGGGCGAGGGGGTCGGACTAGATAGCCTACAACAGCAATGGCGAACCTTTTTTGGCTCGCGTGCCACAAGTGGGGGGAGCACAGGGGGGTCGTGTGCGGGCGTGCCGCACCCATAATGCAATGCACGACCCCCCCCAATGTGCATGTGCGCACAACACGTGACCCCCCCCCCATTTTTACATGCTTTTTTCGCCCTCCCCAGGCTCCAGAGACTTTATAGGAGCCTGGGGAGGGCGAAAAGAGCCTCCCCCGCCCCCCCCAGAGACCCTCCGGAGGCTTCAGGGACCGTCCGGAGTCTTCCCTGATGCCTTCGGAGCGCTTAAAACGACCCTCCGAGCAAACCGGAAGTCGGAGGGTCGTTTTAAGTCCTCCGAAGGCGTCAGGGAAACCTCCGGACGGTCCCTGAAGGCTTCGGAGCGCTTAAAACCACCCTCCGAGCAAACTGGAAGTGACTTCCGGTTTGTTCAGAGGGTCGTTTTAAGCACTCCGAAGGCATCAGGGAAGCCTCCGGACGGTCCCTGAAGCCTTCGGAACGCTTAAAACGACCCTCCGAGCAAACTGGAAGTCATTTCCAGTTTGCTCGGAGGGTTGTTTTAAGCGTTCCGAAGGCTTCAGGGAAGCCTCCGGAGGGTCCCTGAAGCCTCCGGAGGGCCCCCGGGGGGGCAGGGGAGGCTCTTTTCTCCCTCTCCAGGCTCCTATAAAGCCTCTGGAGCCTGGGGAGGGCGAAAAATGGTTTTTAAAAAGGTGAACTCAGCTGGCCAGCACGCGCATGCGCGCTGGCCAGCTGACAGGGCAGCGCCTCGCGTGCCCTGACAAATTGCTCCGCGTGCTCAATGTGGCACGCGTGCCATAGGTTCGCCATCACTGGCCTACAAGATCCCTTCCAACTCTGTGATAATCTATGTTAAGTCTACCCATCTTAAAGTCCCCAAGGTTGAGAAACTCCAGTCTGGAATAAGAAATTTCAGAATTCAATTCCTTTTGGGCTCAATTTTTCAAGTAATTATTGGACTCACTGAAATTCTGGCAATTGTTGCAATCTTAAGATTGCAACGGAAAATATTGAGTGATCAATATAATCCTGATGAATTAATCATGACAAATTTGCATTGCAGGACAATGCAGTGTAAAGTGAGCAAGGACCCCTGGTATACAGTGTACTGGGTCTCTCAAAATATTTTTGTGGATCAACTGAATTTTGAGAAAGCAGACTTTAAAAAAAAAACAAGTTTAATTTATTTTACAGAAGTTGTTGGCAGTTTACTCACATTATGATACAGCACTGGAAGGAAAATCTATATCTGATTTACTGCAATGCTAAATATATTTGTCAGTATTTGAACATGTTTATTTGTACAAGAAAATTATAATCTCCGTGACATTTCTGAATCCCCTGTACATTCACTGAATTTTACTTTTTAATCCATCTTTGCCTATTTCTATCCTTGTTTATGTATTTTCTTTAATGTTCAGTAAAAAAGTAAGGTAAAGGTAAAGGTTCCCATTGCACATATGTGCTAGTTGTTCCTGACTCTAGGGGGCGATGCTCATCTTCGTTTCAAGCCGAAGAGCCAGCACTGTCCAAAGACGTCTCCATGGTCATGTGGCCGGCATGACTAAACGCTGAAGACGCACGGAACGCTGTTACCTTCCCACCAAAGGTGGTCTCTATTTTTTTTACTTCCATTTTTACATGCTTTCAAACTGTTAAGTTGGCAGAAGCTGGGACAAGTAACGGGAGCTCCCTCCATTACGCGGCGCTAGAGATTTGAACCGCCGAACTTCCAACCTTTCTGATCAACAAACTCAAGAGTCTTAGCCACTGAGCCACCGCGTCCCATAGTAAAAAAAAATACCTCAAAATAAATCTGTGGGGTTTTTTTTTTCAGGTAAGAAAGGATATTTTTGTACAGTATCATTGAATTAGAGTTGTTCTGTTAAGTGTTTCTCAACCTTGGCAACTTTAAGACGCAGGAACTTCAACTCCCACAATTCAGGGTGAATAATTCTAGATGGGGAATTCTGGGAGTTGAAATTCCCCCGTCTTAAAGGTGTCAACCTGGAAAAACATTGGTTAGAACAACTTTCAGGCCTTTTTTAATCCTCCTTATGTTGCTTTTTATTATGATCATAAATTCAAAATGATTAATTCTGAGGTTAGATTACCTACATGCAAGTGTTCTTCAGTTTATTAGTTGAATAGAATTTTGAAAGTTTGCTTTTAATCTAGGTACTGTACATATACTGTACTGTTGACTTGAGTGACTTCCAGAGATGTGTACCTTTAAAAGGGTCAAGCCAGACTTAATGCTGGAACCATTTTTAGAGTTAACTTGTCTTCTGTAAAATGCAAATTGGCCCTTTTGAGCTTTCCAGCAGTGGAAAAGAATAGTTCAAACGTCTTCCAGCTTCTTTATAAAGCCACACCTGGGATACTGCATCCAATTTTGGTCATCACATTGCAAAAAAAAAATGTTGAGACTTTGGAAAAAGTGCAAAGAAGAGCAACTGAAATTATTAAAGGCCTGGAAACTAAAACATATGAAGAACGGTTGCAGGATTTGTGCTTGGCTAGTCCAGAAAAAAGAAAGACTAGGGAGGGACATGCTAGCAGTATTCCTGTATTTGAGGGGCTGCCACAAAGAGGAGGAAGTCAATTTATTCTCCAAAGCACCAGAGGACAGAACAAGAAACAATGCATGGAAACTAATCAAGGAGAGAAGCAACCTGGAATTATTTGGCTTGACCTAGTGCCGTTTCTCATGAAGCGCCTCTAACTGGACATGCTGCATGAGATGAAAGAGGCCAAGGATCTGGTAATGTCCAGTGAGCAAGAAAGATTTGAAACAATGGAGGGACACTAATCAAGGAAAGAAGCAACCTGGAATTGAGGAGAAACTTCCTAACAGAGAGGACAATTCCCTAGTGGAACAGCTTGCCACCAGAAGTTGCGCTTCATCACTCGAGATTTTCAAGAAGAGACTGGACATTCACTTGTCTAAAATGGTATAGGATCTCCTGCTTGAGCAGAGGGCTGGACTAGAAGACCTTAAAGGTCCTTTCCAGCTCTATTCCAATTGATCATCCTTGGGGGACAATATCAAAATCTGCAAAATGGCAGATTGTTACAATTCGAGTCCTGCCCATGGCCTGATGTCATAGGGGCATTCCAACCAACCAACATCCTGCAAAACAATTTAGTACAGGGGTGTCAAACCCGTGTCGTCACGGCAGCGTCACGTGACGTATCGTGACTTTTCTCCCCTTCTCTAAACTGGGTGTGGGCGTGGCCAGCCTATGATGCATCAGGCCTGCAGGCCTCGAGTTTGACATCCCTGATTTAGTATAATATCTACCCACAAAACTAACAGTACCCTTGGCAACAGCGATGTCTAGAGCCTTACATGCTTACCTGATAATATTGAGGACAAAGCGGGATCCGAACTGAGGGCAGCGCTGTTCATTCTGGATTTCTTTGATTCGTACTTTAACCGATCTAGAGGACAGCACAGAAAAACAAACGTCTCAAAGGATATTACCGAACTAACTTTCTAGATAAAGGACACCGTGCAATTCACAGTAAAGCAACGTGAGCAAGAATTTAACTAGAACACAGGAGAAAAAAGAGAAGACAACCAACGTACGAACCCCTCAGAATTCAAATCAACCACAGAGCCAACCAGCCATGGGACTGACCCACAACCAACCCACGCAACCCCCTCAGCCAGCACTTCATCTCCCAGGGACCCTCACCTGACATAACCTCCCCATCCCAAGACCCATCCCAAGACCCTCACTTGACACACCCACACCAATACAATAATACAATACAATACAATAGTAGAGTTGGAAGGGACCTTGGAGGTCTTCTAGTCCAACTCCCTGCCTAGGCAGGAAACCCTACACCCCTTCAGACAAATAGCTATTCAGCATCTTCTTAAAGACTTCCAGTCTTGGGGCATTCACAACTTCTGGAGGCAAGCTGTTCCACTGATTAATTGTTCTCACTGTCAGGAAATTTCTCCTCAGTTCTAAGTTGCTTCTATCCTTGATTAGTTTCCACCCATTGCTTCTTGTTCTACTCTCAGGTGCTTTGGAGAATAGTTTGACTCCCTCTTCTTTGTGGCAACCCCTGAGATATTGGAACACTGCTATCATGTCTCCCCTAGTCCTTCTTTTCCTTAAACTAGACATACCCAGTTCCTGCAACCGTTCTTCATATGTTTTAGTCTCCAGTCTCCTAACCATCTTTGTTGCTCTTCTCTGCACTCTTTCTAGAGTCTCCACATCTTTTTTACATCGTGGCAACCAGAACTGAATGCAGTATTCCAAGTGTGGCCTTACCAAGGCCTTATAAAGTGGTATTAACACTTCACGTGATCTTGATTCTATCCCTCTGTTGATGCAGCCTAGAACTGTGTTGGCTTTTTTGGCAGCTGCTGCACACTACTTGCTAATATTTAAATGGTTGTCCACTAGGACTCCAAGATCCCTCTCACAGTTACTACTATTGGGCAAGATACCACCTATACTGTACCTGTGCATTTTGTTTTTCTTGCCTAAATGTAGAACCTTACTCTTTTCACCATTGAATTTCATTTTGTTAGATAGTGCCCAATGTTCACGTTTGTCAAGATCCTTCTGTATCTTAAGCCTATCTTCTGGAGTGTTGGCTATTCCTGCCAGCTTGGTATCATCTGCAAATTTGATGAGTTCCCCATTTATTCCCTCATCCAAATCATTGATGAAGATCCATCCCAGATCCATCCCAAGTTCTACTGACCACATAAAGCCCTCTGTGGGAGCGCCTTCCCTCTGGAATGAGCTGCCCCCGGAGCTTCGTATAATCCCCGACCTCCGGTCCTTCCGACGCGCCCTAAAAAGTTGGCTTTTCTAGCAAGCCGGACTGGCCTGTTAATTTTATCTAATTTTTAAAATGTTAGTGTTATATTAATTGGGCTTGTTTTTTAGATACTTATCTAATTTCCTTTTAACTTTTGTGATATGTGTTTTTTAATGTTGCATGCCGCCCTGAGTCCTTTGGGAGAAGGGCGGCATATAAATCCAATAAATCCAAATCCAATCCAAATCCCTCATAAACTGAAGAACAGTGACATCCCCTAAAGCCGTGATGGCAAACCTATGGCACGTGTGCCACAAGTGACACGCGGAGCCATTTCTGAGGTCACGTGAGGCATTGTCCTGCCAGCTGATTTTTGGTTGTTTTTCACCCTCTGGACGCTTCCCTGAAGCCTCTGGAGGCAAAAAAAATGCCCAATGCGCAAACTGGAAGTTTGGAAACGGACTTCCGGTTTGTGCATTGGGCTATTTTTTGCCCTCTGGGG
Organism: Natrix natrix natrix; assembly: GCA_029891615.1. Lineage (NCBI taxonomy): Eukaryota > Metazoa > Chordata > Lepidosauria > Squamata > Natricidae > Natrix > Natrix natrix. The sequence continues at coordinate 1,642,905 of JAKRSK010012735.1, read as the reverse complement.
GCTTCAGGAAAGCCTCCTGAAGCCTCTGGAGGGAGAAAAACGCCCGAAAATTAGCTGGCAACCTAGAGGTCCATTCCCTGAGAAATGCGCACATGCGTGGGGCAGTGGGGGGGGGAGTCACGTGCATATGCACAGAGGTCATGGCGCAGGCATTAAATTATGCGGGTAGGCACGTGAGCAAGCACAATAGCGCACACATGCATACTTTTGGCACCCGAGGTGAGAAAGGTTCGCCATCTACTGTTCTAAACTCTGCCGAAGATGTTATCTAGCCTGGTAATGAAATGTTTGAAAACCAACCCACAAACTCGGAGGATGGAACCTTCACCCTCGCAGTAGAAAAACTCCAGAACTACAATATCCATAAAACACAGTTCCTGTCTAGTTTAATGAAAAGAAGGACTAGGGGAGACATGATAGCAGTGTTCCAATATCTCAGGGGTTGCCACAAAGAAGAGGGAGTCCAACTATTCTCCAAAGCACCTGAGGGCAGGATAAGAAGCAATGGGTGGAAACTAATCAAGGAGAGAAACAACCTGGAATTGAGGAGAAGCTTCCTGACAGTTAGAACAATGAATCAGTGGAACAGCTTGCCTCCAGAAGTTGTGAATGCCCCAACACTGGAAGTCTTTAAGAAGACGTTGGATAGCCATTTGTCTGAAACAGTATAGGGTTTCCAACCTAGGCAGGGGGTTGGACTAGAAGACCTCCAAGGTCCCTTCCAACTCTGCTATTGTATTGTACTCGACTTATGACTCATCATTTAGTGATTATTCAAAGTAGACCCCACCTGGGGTCTACTTACAACCGAGATTTCAAGTTCCAATGGTCATCCCCCCCCCCAGTCATGTGACAGCATTTTACAATGCCGCTACTTCCTGGGTTTGGCAAAAGCAGCCCCATAACAAACAACCGGTTCACTTAACAACTGCAGTGTTCACTTAATGACTACCACAAACGAAGTTTCTAAAATCAGGTCGGTTGTGTGACACTTTCCAAACATCACAGCTTATGACCATAAAGGTAGGTTGGGCGGGTTCCATTACAGTTGAAACTCAAGGACTATTTGTACATAAAACTCTTTGGGGGGGGGGGGGGGGGACGACAATATCCTTGGGAATTTGCCAGCCTGCCAACATGCCCTGAGATCTTGGTCAGGGTCACATTGGCAAAATCAAGACTGTCACACACTGGTTAGAGAGGAAAGGGTGATTATTTTGAATACTGTATTTTTCAGACTATAAGACGCACCAGAGTATAAGACGCACTATGATTTTGAAGAGGAAAAAGTTTTGCACTCTGCAGACCTCCCAAACCCTCTACACGCCTTGTTTCTTGCAAAAAAAAAGAGGGGGCATGCAGAGCTTTGGGAGGTTTGTAGAGTGCTCCTGGGGATTGGGGACACAAAAGAGCAAAAAATGGTCCATTTTTTTGCAAACAAAAGGGCATGCAGAAGCTTTGGGAGGCTTGTAGAGTGCTCCTAGGGCCTGGGGGAGGGCAAAAACGAGCAAAAACAGCCAATTTTTCGCTCACTTTTGCCCTCCCCAGCCCCCAGGAGTACTTTGCAAGCCTCCCAAACCCCCTGCACATCCATTTTTGCAAAGGGGGCGGGGTTTTGGTAGGCCAAAAATGCTGTATTCAGTGTATAAGACGCATCCAGATTTTCACTCTCTTTTGGGGGGGGGAGGAATGTGCGTCTTATATCCTGAAAAATACGGTACCTTGATTCCTGAAAAACCCATTACCTCTTTCAAGGGCCAGGAGGAAATCTCGGTTTCTCTGGAGCTCCTTCATGAATTCCTCATTCTGGAGGAACAGAGCAATCCGTTCGTCTTCCAAATACTGCTTCCATTTCTTCTCCTGATCCAATGACCCCTGAGCCCTCTGGTTCCCAGGACTCTGTGTGCTTTGATGACAGTTTTGGGTGCCCTAGAAAGAGATTGTGTGTTAAAAAAAAAAAACAAGTGATCACACCTGCTGTGGAACTGTAGCCAGGGGTGGGCTGCTGGGGGTTTGCAGGGGTTCGGGAGAACCTCTAGCTAAGATTCTGTGCAGTTCAGAGGACACCCCCCACCAAATCCCACTTCTGGCTGGCCACGCCCACCCTGCCCCTCCCCTCCCAGGAGTCCCCACGCAGCCTGATTTGAATGCAGGTAAGTGCAGGGCGCGCACGGAGGCTCGGAAAGGGCGAAAAATGGGCCTACCGGAAGTTCGGGAAGACCCTCCAGAGGGCCTTCGGAGCCTGGATAGGCCTTTTTCGCCCTCCTGGAGGCTCAAAGAAAGCCTCCGGAGCCCAGGGAGGGCAAAAACGCCCTCTCCCATCATGGTGCAGGAGACTGACTAGGCCACGCCCACCTAAGCACCTGGGTAGAGAACCCCTTGCTAAAAATTTTGAAGCCCACCCCTGACTTGTAGCAGATTACAATTGGATATTACAGTCCAACCGATTACCCACTGGCAATGTGTTACCCACTCTAAATATGGACATTTTCTACTTCCCACCTGCACCATATCCATTTGCTGCGGTAAGATGCGGAGAAAGTCATCCGGAAGATTCCCTAATAATGGTGGGTTCCAGTCCCTGTATCGTCTTTGTGCTTGTGAATCGCTGGAATTTTGGATATCCGTTCTGCTTGGGGGGAGAAAAAGCAAATTACAGTAATATAATTCCACTTCTCTTGGCAACTTGCAGATGTGTAGAGTTCAATTCCCCAAATTCTCATCAACAGCGAAGAGAAAGAGAAAGAAAAAGAGAAATGACAGTTGGTCTTACCTGAACTGTTGTTTTAGGAGGTTTTGCAGGATTAGCCAGGTTTGGACATTGTTATGTCCAATCCTGGCTAATCCTGCAAAATTCCTCTGGAAAATGATAGTTGGTCTTGCCTGAACTGTTGTTTTAGGAGGTTTTGCAGGATTAGCCAGGATTGGACATAACAATACCCAATCCTGGCTAATCCTGCAAAAGAGAAAGAGAAGAGACAAGACCTTGGAGGTCTTCCAGTGCGTATGCCAGCTGGCCTACAGGTTTCCTGCGCACCACTGGTCTTTGCGCACACTGCAGTGCCGTAAACCCAAAGACCAACTGGCCGATGCACATGCCCATAGAGAGGTCTCTGCATGCTACCTCTGGCATGCGAGTCATAGGTTCGCCATCATGGACCTATACTATTTCAAAAGTCCACACACATCTGCAAATTCCAACCATATTAAATACTGATCTGAGACAAGCAGGAGAATTTCTGGTCTACCTGAAGGAACTGAACTACGACTTCCAGCTTTCCTCTGCTTCGCGAATGCTGGCCGAAGTTGTTGTTCATCAACATCTTGGAGAACCACAACAGTCCTGATTCCAGCAGTTGTGCTATCTCCCTCACTAAAGTCCTATCCACAGAGGCTGGGGAAAACATCTGCTGGCAATGTTTTTACCGCTGGATTTCTTATCTTGAGGCTGCTCTTTGATTCTGGATCTTAATGCCTACATACCTGGGTGGTGGTACTGGAGGAGTCTCCATGTACTTTCGGTCATATATGTGCATATCGTAGGAAGGAGGGGAATACACTGGAGGGGGCTCCTCATCTGAACTGTCTGGCTCCAAAGTCCGTTCCAGAATCTAAACCAAAGAAGAAAAAGGTACATATTTATTAGAGGGGTAACTAACCAGGGTTCCTGCCGGCATTACTACCGGTTCGGCGCGCAAAAAATGCATGCGTGCGCATTTGCACCTAAAAAGATCTGCGCATGCCAGTGGTGGGTTCTGGATTCCGGTCCCGGCGTCACCCACATGGACGCACGCAGTGCGCACACATGCGTCATACTTGCCTGTAACGCTTCCGCAAGCCTCCGCGATACTCCAGCTGATCGGCAGAGCATCGCCCAGGCGCCATATGCACTATGCATGTGTGCGGAAGCGCCAAAGGCTTAAAGGATAGGTAAGGAGCTCGAGTGGGCAGGTGAGCCCGAACGGTATCCGGTGCTCCGGGCAGGCTCTAGTACGCCCGTACCAGGGTGTACCTCCTGCAACTCACCACTGGTGCCTGCGCGCAACATTAGAAAAGGAAAAAAGTGCATTTTTTCAATGAAGATTGTTCTGTGCATGTGCAGAATAGAAAATCAAAATGGCGGCGCCAAGGATAGAACCGGTTCGGGCGTGTGTCCGGCCAAGTTACTACCTACTCGGTTGAACAGGTCTGAACCAGTAGGAACCCACCTCTGTACCCAACCCCTGGTCTGTGGACTGACACCAAGCCATGGCATGCCAGAAACCGAGCCACAGAAATAAGCATAGCCCCATCACTGGGATGCAGGCAGCACACAAAATCACGTCCCCCTCTGGTCCATGGAAAAAACTCTCTCCATAGAACCGGACCCTGTTGCCCAACATTTTGGAGGGCACTGCGTGGTAGCCCCTTTGTCAGGCCTGCAGTCATATTCCTTTTAGGATCTTTGGCCTGCCACACACTCTCTCTTTCTTTACTATGCTGTTTCATTAGTGGGGTAATTGGGAGGGGGAATAGTAAGGAGTAGAACTGTAGAATGTGTTGTTGTCAAAATGAAACATTCCTTTCTAGAAGCCTAAGGTCATTCTTTGTCTCCGCACCTGCGCACCCAACTGGAAACAGATGGGTGGAAATGCCAGCATGGCAGTGGAAGATTGGACCATGTGATGGACTTGGGGTGTGGGAGCAAGATCATGAACTTTCAACTGGGTGGGAAACCCAGGAAGCTTTCAGATTCGGGTTTCCACAGATTGTACCATCATGTCTCTCTTATTAAATTAGAACTTTGATGAAAGCTATGCCTTGGACTCTGATTTAATTCTGGATGATATTTGGAATGCTAACACCCTTCACTTGTCATGAACACAGGTAGTCCTTGACTTACGACCAATCGCTTACCATTTGAAGTTATATCAGACCTTCTCAGAGCTACTTACGACCCAGTTTCGAAGGGACAACACCCCAGCTCGCGTCCAGTCAGAGGATCACATTGTGCGTGCTTGTCAACCAGCTTGCATTTAGGGCTGTTTGCGGCATCCAGTAGTCGCGCAACTGTGACTTACAACATTTCCCCCGCGAAACTGGTATTGACGCCTGATTTCCGGCAAAAATCTGCCCAGTGAAAAGGGGTTTGCTGAACTACTGCAGCAAAAAAAAGGTCATAAAATTGGGTAAAATCACATGGTGATTCACATTGCAACTGGCACGATTTATGACCAGAACTTTGGGCTCATTTACAGTTGTACGTTGAAGACTACCCACATTTTCCCAAAAATAAGGCTGGGTCTTATATTAATTTTTGCTCCAAAAGATGTGCTAGGGCTTATTTTCTGGTTAGGTCTTATTTTCAGGGAAATATGGTAATAAATGTGTCCATTTGGCTGACAATCTTAACAGGGGCTTATTTTTTCGGGTTGGCTCTTATTTTGGGGGAAACACGGTACCTGTACCTGCAACTGATTGGGATGTCCTTTGGAGACAATTTTTATTTATTTATTTATTTATTTATTTTCAGTATTTCTAGACCGCCCCCTCTCCCCGAAGGGACTCGGGGCGGTGTACAGGTGTGTCATTAAAACGAATACAAAAAAGCGAATATCCCATACCCTTAAAAACAAATTAAACCTCATACAACTGTACAATAAGTAAAAATTAAAAATTAAATTAAAAACAACTAAAAGTATACACCTAGAAAATTTTTAAAAATGCAGGTTTGAGGAACTAAAATTGGGAATTAGGAATTAGGCCAGGCCGGCTAGATTGAACAGGTGGGTCTTTAGTTTCTTACGGAAGGAGCGGAGGTCGGTGATAGTCCTGATATCTGGGGGGAGGTCATTCCAAAGGGTCGGGCCCATCACAGAGAAGGCCCTACTCCTGGGCGTCGCCCGCTGGCATTGCCTAGTGGACGGCACCTGGAGGAGTCCCTCTCTGTGAGAGCGAATCGGTCGAAGGTATGGGGCAGGATACGATCCCGCAAATAACTAGGTCCTGTGCCAATTTTGCATAGAGGGAGAGGTATATGGGAGACATAGAGTTAGAGCAGTGATTCTCAATCATGGCAACCCGAAGAGCAAGGCTGGCTGGGGAATTCTGGGTATTGAAGTTCACACATCTTCATGTTGCCAAGATTGAGAAACACTGAGTTAAGAGAATGAAAGAGGATGGATGTTGCAAAAGGGAACGACAGGTGGTCCTCAACTTATGACCACAATTGAACCCCAAACGTATGTCGTTGAGACAGTTGTTCAGTGACTTTTATCTCATCTTATATCCTTTCTTGCAACCGTTGTTAAGTGAATCACTGCAGCTCTTGAATGAGTATCACGGTTGTTAAGTCAATCTGACTTCCCAATTCTGACTTCGCTTGTCAGAAGGTCACAAAAAGATGACACGTGACCGACCCCAGGACACTTCAACCGTCATAAATATGAGTCAATTGCCAAGCATCTGATTTTTTATCATGGGACCATGGGACGCTGCAAATAATTGGAAGTGTGTGAAAAATGGTCATAAATCACATTTTTTTTTCAGTGCAGTTGTAACTTCAAGCGGTCACTAAAGAAACAGATGTAAGTCGAGGACTCCTCAGAGAAAGATTAAGACATTCCAGTGAGACTGGGATTTTGGAAAAACCAAAATTGGAGCTATAGTCTCTCAAATTATGCCCTTGCAATCCATAATTCCATGAGATAATTTTGGTCTTCCTTCTAACGCTAGCAAGCCTGGGCAACAACAATGTGTAAGTTGTGGGTCACACTTGACTTATGGAATGCTGGGGGCCAGCTTCCAAAACAACCTAGCAAAGCCTAACCTTTTCCAGACTGAGGGCCCAAAGTGTGAGCATGCAAATGCACCGGCGTGTCGCCGAACTCCCAAAATGCAATGCGCCCCACCCCTGCGCACGCAGCCCCTGCATGCGCCCCGTGCATGTGCACACAGCCCCCTGTGCATGCACTTGTGGCCCCCCTCACATGCTTACATAAGCCCTCTGCACGCCCCATCTCCCCCAGGATGTGCGTGCAGGTACGGGGGGGGCTGCCCAGCCCTGCCTCCCGCAAATGTGTGGCAGAACCCCGAAGACCAGCTGACTGGCGGGAGGCACACGCGCGCATGCACGGCAGAGCTGGATTGGGGCGACAGCTCGTTTGCCCACAGAGAGGGTGCTGCGTGCCACCTGTGGTACCCATGCCATAGGTTCGCCTATTTGCCAGTTCTCTGAACTACTCAAAGTTTCCACTACCGGTTCTCCAGAACCTGTCAGAATGGATGAATACCACTCGGATTCAAATCAGAACTGAAGGAGTGATGGACTGAACTCTAGGCTCCACTGAACTGGGGAAGCAAACCCATGCCATAGGTTCGCCATTGCGGACCTAGAGTGGAAATTAAATTTTGTATGATTTCGCTAACATTTCCATGCAACGTACACTAAATATTGTTCAACAGACGATTCGGCAGGCAGGCATGAAACAATTCATGTCCCATGGGGGAAAAAAAAAACCTAATTTGTTAACTTTTCCAGCAAAGGACTTCTACAAAGGAACTTAATTCTTGCAACGCAAAATCAAAGCAGATTGCAGTAATGCTAAACTGAAGACAACCTGTATCGCCCGGTCTGACAGATATTTAAATCCCCCTTCCCATGCCTGCTTTTACACCACTGAAAATACCATCATTACAAACCCTTAACGCTTGACAAGGAAAGTGTGGTTCACCTCGAGGGTCACAACACCCACAGCCCTGAAAAATGTAGGCAAAGGGCCCACATTTTGTCCTTAAGCTACCCTGCTAGCTCCCAACCCCACCCCCCGCCCCCCAGCCAGGAGCTATTAGGGAATGCCGGGATCCAGCCTGTGTTTTGGCAGGCAGGACATCTGCTATCCACTTGCTGGGAGATTTTTCACACCCGTAAATAGTGTGCTGCACAACCCCAAACTTGGTTGCAGCTGTCTCTTTTCCCAACTATTGGGGACAATCTGATTTAGTCAGAGCTGTTTTCTTTTTAGGGCAGTGTTTTCTCAGCCTTGGCAACTTTAAGATGTGTGGACTATAACTCCCAGAATTCCCCAGCCCGTTCAGTATTTTACTCTTTCACTTGTAAAATGAAGGACCAGTGACAAGAGGAGAGCAGGCATTCCTGCCACAATGCATAGTAGCCAATTAGAACAGAGAAATGAAATGCAGCAGACAAACTGGACTGTACCTATTGGTCTGCGGAGAGCTTCAAAGGTTTTTTGGGGCACAAGCTGGATTTGTGTAACAAAATTAGTGGGCCAAAGGAATGTTGATATAGTTTACTTGGACTTCAGTAAGGCTTTTGATAAAGTAGACCATAACCTACTACTAGATAAAGTAGAAGAATGTGGGTTTGACAGCATCACCACCAGATGGATTCGTAACTGGCTGACCAACCGCACTCAACGTGTAGTCCTCAATGGAACTGCATCTACATGGAGGGAAGTATGCAGTGGAGTACCCCAAGGCTCTGTTTTAGGCCCAGTACTCTTCAACATCTTCATCAATGATTTGGATGAGGGAATAAATGGGGAACTCATCAAATTTGCAGATGACACCAAGCTGGCAGGAATAGCCAACACTCCAGAAGATAGGCTAAAGATACAGAAGGATCTTGTCAAACTTGAACATTGGGCACTATCTAATAAAATGAAATTCAATGGGGAAAAGAGTAAGGTTCTACATTTAGGCAACAAAAACAAAATGCACAGGTACAGTATAGGTGGTATCTTGCCAAATATGAGAGGGATCTTGGAGTCCTAGTGGACAACCATTTAAATATGAGCCAGCCGTGTGCAGCAGCTGCCAAAAAAGCCAACACAGTTCTAGGTTGCATCAACAGAGGGATAGAATCAAGATCACATGAAGTATTAATACCACTTTATAAGGCCTTAGGAAGGTCACACTTGGAGTACTGCATTCAGTTTTGGTCGCCACGATGTAGAAAAGATGTGGAGACTCTAGAAAGAGTGCAGAGAAGAGCAACAAAGATGATTAGGGGACTGGAGACTAAAATGTATGAAGAACGGTTGCAGGAACTAGGTATGTCTAGTTTAATAGAAAGGAGGACTAGGGGAGACATGATAGTAGTGTTCCAATATCTCAGGGATTGCCACAAAGAAGAGGGAGTCAAACTATTCTCCAAAGCACCTGAGGGCAGGACAAGAAGCAATGAATGGAAACTAATCAAGGAGAGAAGCAACTTAGAACTGAGGAGAAATTTTCTGACAGTGAGAACAATTAATCAGTGGAACAGCTTGCCTCCAGAAGTTGTGAATGCCCCAACACTGGAGGTTTTTAAGAAGATGTTGGATAACCATTTGTCTGAAGGGGTGTAGGGTTTCCTGCCTAGGCAGGGGGTTGGACTAGAAGACCTCCAAGGTCCTTTCCAACTCTGCTATTGTATTGTATCTATTCCATATTCTATAGAACTGTGATGGTGAATCTTCAGCACATGTGCCACAGGTGGTACACAGAGCCCTCTCTGCGGGCAAGTGCGCCATCGCCCCAGCTCAGCTCCACCGCACATGTGTATGCACCTCCTGCCAGGCAGATGATTTTCAGGTCTCTGCTGTGCATGCGCAGGGGGCGGGACACATGCGGGAGATGTGTGCGCATGTGTGGGGGCCGTGTGTGCCTGCACAGGGGAAGGGGGAGCACCATCCTGTGGCCTGTTTTTGGTCCCAGGAGGATTCAGGCATCATGCACAGGGGGAGAGGGAGCATGGGGGGCGCATGCACAGGAGGCGGAGAGCGCGGGGAGTATCATGCACATATTACATGATGTGTGTGGGCACATGAGTGTGTGCATGCTTGTGCACACATTCGGCACGCAATAGCAAAAAGGTTAGCCCTCACTGCTATAGAACATCATATTTGTCAGCTCAGAGGGGAACTGTGGGGTCCTTGGTGCTCTCTGAGGGCTGTTGGTGTTAATTACTGGTTTAGTAATGAAATTGCCAGGGTTCCTGCCACATTCCCTAGTCCCTCACATGGTCCAATCTCCCTCTGCCATGCTGGCAGTTCCACACATCCAGTTGCTTTCAGGTGCAGAGGTGCAGAGACAAAGGATGACCTTGGCTTTCTAGAAAGAATGTTGTTATGGCTACATCTCATCTCACTCCTTACAATCCCGCCTCCCATTTTTCCACAATAGAAAATGCATAGTATAATAATAGAAAGTGTGGCTTCCTGAGATCCAAGAGAAAAGATGGCTGCTGGTCTGACAGAAGTGTCTGAAGGAAAAAAAAACCAAGCTCGGAGAGTACCAAGGCCCATATTCCATCCACACAAACACCTCTGGTGCCACTCAAATCTCAGGTCATGTCCTTTAACCCACAAAGGCTTCTTCTCTTTCTCAGCAGCACCCTTCTTCCACCTTGAACAAACAGTAAGCTGCAAAATACAGGTGCAAATCAGGTGAACCCAATCCTCTTCTTTCCTGACATTCAACTTGTGGTTTTTGTTCCCCTGCCTCACAAGTTCAGATATTACCTTTTGCCATTGTTTAAATGGTGAATCAGTTACTAAAACAGTTGCTGCCTGGAACAAAGCCTCCTGCCTTAACCACTATACCAGTGGGTGGTTTCAAAAAATTTTAGAACCTCTTCTATAGGTGTGGCCTGCTTTGTGGGAGTGGCTTGCCGGCCATGTGACTGGGTGGACGTGGCCAACTTGTAATATGTGGTGAAACTCACTTAACAACGCTCTTGCTTAGCAACCAAAATGTTGGCTCAGGAACTCTGGCATTGAAGTGTGCAAGTCTTAAAGCTGTCAAGTTACAAGACCCTTTCACTCCTAACCATTTAGGGAAAAAAACCCCAGGGGTGTTCAAACTTGACAGCTTTAAGACTTGTGGACTTCAACTCCCAGAATTCCTCCTCCAGTCATGTTGGGTCAGGAACTCTGGCATTGAAGTGTGCAAGTCTTAAAGCTGTCAAGTTACAAGACCCTTGCACCCCTAACCATTTAGGGAAAAAAACCCCAGGGGTGTTCAAACTTGACAGCTTTAAGACTTGTGGACTTCAACTCCCAGAATTCCTCCTCCAGTCATGTTGGGTCAGGAACTCTGGCATTGAAGTGTGCAAGTCTTAAAGCTATCAAGTTACAAGACCCTTGCACCCCTAACCCTTTAGAAAAAAAAACCCAGGGGTGTTCAAACCTGACAACTTTAAGACTCATGGACTTCAACTCCCAGAATTCCTCGTCTCGCTCTTCATCTTGATGATGTGCGGACAGGCGGGGGGAGGGAGCTTCAACCGGTTCTAAACGGCACTGTAGATTTGTGGAACCTCCTCTATAGAAGAGGCTAGAAGTGGCAACGTGGTTAAGTTAAGTTAGCAACGTGGTTGTTAAGCGAATCTGGCTTCTCTACTGACTTTGTAAGGAGGTCTCAAAAGGGAATCACATGACTCCTTCCCCCCCTCCCCGGGGATACGGCAACTGTCATAAATATGAGTCAAGTTCCAACCATCCAAATTTTGATCACGTGACCAGAGAGATGCCGTATGAAAAATGATTCACCTTTAACAATGCCGTTGTAACTCTGAATGGTCATTCAACGAACGGTTGTAAGTCGAGGACTACCTGTATTCCAAAACATGGGAAAAGTTACCTCCGGAGGAATGCTGTCATCCGAATCTGAACTCTCGTCACACTCGCTGCAGTCCAAATTCATCTGTAGCAGCTGATCGATGGTGGCATCCACTGCGCCATTGTTGGCCCTCAGGACGCATTCAATGATGTCATAATCCATATTGGGGAACATGGTCTTGAAATCCTCCATCGCCTGGTTAAACTCCAGCCTCCGTACTTGCCTGGCGGGGCGGCTATTGTTAAGTTCTTGAGCCGAAGAGCTGTTCCTCGAGCCGCCATTGCTGCTGCTCCGTCGGAACAGACTTGTCATTCTGGAGAACCGTTTTTGGAAAATGTTTAAACTTTTTCAAATCAGCTTTTGAGGTAGGAAACGGAAGAACCGAGAGAGACGTATATAAATCCAAGGAGAAGGGAGGGTGAGGCGCAATCTGCTTTCCAGTTTTCCGGGCCAGAAGAAGCAACGCACGCGTCTCGCAGAACAACTGGCCGATAATGCACCGCAAAATGGTGGCACATCGGAGATGGCGAAACAAAATGGACCCGAAAGCAGCCTGCAAAGTTTCAACCCTGGATCGATCCACGACAGGAGGAAATGGGTTGAAGAAGGACTTCTTCAGAGATTTAAGAGCGTCCAAAGCCCCAGATGCATCTCTTTTACTGAAAAATGAAGAAATGCATTTTTTAAAAACGTGTAAGCCATGTTATCATAGAAAATTGATATCAATACCTCTCTGGTCCTCCTTTATATAAGACCTTTTGGTAGTTTTGCAGAACCTGAGATGAGTTTGCAGAAAAAATCTACAAAAATAAATAAATGTGGAGACCCTAGAAAAAATGCAGAGAAGAGCAACAAAAATGATTAGGGGATTGGAGGCTAAAACATATGAGGAACGGTTGCAGGAACTGGGCATGGCTAGTTTAATGAAAAGAAGGACTAGGGGAGACATGATAGCAGTGTTCCAATATCTCAGGGGTTGCCACAAAGAAGAGGGAGCCAAACTATTTTCCAAGGCACCTGAGGGTAGAACAAGAAGCAATGGGTGGAAACTAATCAAGGAGAGAAGCAACTTAGAACTGAGGAGAAATTTCCTGACAGTTAGAACAATTAATCAGTGGAACAGCTTGCCTCCAGAAGTTGTGAATGCCCCAACACTGGAAGTCTTTAAGAAGATGTTGGATAGCCATTTGTCTGAAACGGTATAGGGTTTCCTGCCTAGGCAGGGGGTTGGACTAGAAGACCTCCAAGGTCCCTTCCAACTGTTATTATATTTTGATTTTTTTTAATTTTTTTGCTACAGATAGTTCTCGGCTTACAACAGTTCATTCCGTGACTGTTTGAAGTTACAACAGCACTGTAAAAGTGGATTTTGTGAGTTTTTCACATTTATGACCATTGCTGCATCCTCACAGTCACATGATCAAAATCCAGGCATTTGGCACCAACTGACTCATATTTATGACGGTTGCACTGGCCCAGGTGTCGTGTAAACACTTTTTGTGGCTTTCTGACAAGCAAAGTCAATGCCAGTTTCCCTTAAGAACCGTGTCACTAACTTAACTGCAGTGATTCACTTACTGTGGCAAGAAAGGTTGTAAAATGGGTCAAAATGCCCTTAATTGTCTCAGCAACAGAAGCTGTGGTCATAAGTTGAGGACTACCTGTATTTCAAAATATTGTATAGGTAGTCCTCAACTTACGGCTGCACTTGAGCCCACATTTCTGCCACTAATTGAAAAATTTGTTGTGAGTTTTGCCCCCTTTTACGACTTTTCTTGCCCCATTTGTTAAGTGAATCACTGCAGTTGTTAAATTGGCAACACGGTTATTAAGTGAATCTGGCGACCCCATTGATTTTGCTCATCAGACGGCCACAAAACGGGATCACGTGACCTCGGGACACTGCAACCGTCATAAACTGAGTCAGTTGTCAAGCATCTTAATGTAAATCATGTGACCACGGGGATACTGTAATGGTCATAAGTGTGAAAAATGGTCTTAAGGCACTTTTTTTCAGGGCCATTGTAACTTCCGCCACTGAGCAAGCTGTTGTAAATTGAGGACTACCTGCATACAGTGAGGCAGATTTTGGGGACTAAAGGATACAAACATTATTACACAAAAGCAGGAATCCTCAGGACAGGAAAGCTTTGTTCTACCTAAAGACAGATGGCTTAATAAAATTTCAATTCTGGTTAGAATTTAGAAAGTTTATTTAAAGATATAGTAGTCCTTGGTTTAAGAACGAGATTAGTTCTTAAGTCTGCCTTTTAAGTCAAATTTGTACGTAAGTTGGAACTCGTATTCACGGACTGCCTATTGCGGGTGTCATGCCCCCATCGGAGTCTTAATCTGCAGCCATTGAGGGGGCGACTCTGTTGGCCTTGAGGGTTAAACTGAGGCAGAGTCAGTCCAGGTAAGGCTTTTCAGGATTAGAAAGGCTTGCAGACAGGGAGGAGCAGGAGAGACAGAGCTCAGACAAAAAGCAAGGACCACCTCCTCCTGATCCTAGAGCACGGAGAGAAGAGAGAAGGCGAGAACAATGCAAACTGAGCCAGCTACGAGGGAGGAGAGCACTGTTCCCTCTAAGGTGGGCGGCTGTGTGGCTACGCGGCCGCGCAGGTGGCAAGAAAACCGCGCAGCAGTTTCCAACTGCCGCGCAGTGCTTTCTGCTGTCACAGGCGCCTGAGGCTGGGGAGGTCCTTTGCAGACGGCTAGAACTGGCCGCCCGCAAAGGACCTCCCCGGACTTGTTTTGATGAGCGCGGGGCGACTGAGTTCAGCAAAACAAGCCTGGGGAGGTCCTTTGTGGGCAGCCAATCCTAGCTGTTTGCGCCTGGCGCTGCGGCTAAAGTAAATTCCCAAAGCCCCTGCCGCTACCGGAATATCTGCTGCCGCCGCCTCCTCCTCCTCTAACAGCACCACCACATTTGCTGCCCGACGCTGCGGCCGAGGTGAAGCCGGCAAAGCTCCCGCCGGTGCCCCGCCCGTGGCAGCAGCGCCTCCCCCTCCGTTCGGAGCACCTGAGCTGAGCCCCACATTACCCCTGCCCCCTCCTCCTCTGCTGTGCTTTTGAGGAGCCATGAGGCCGCGGGAGCCAGTAGGAAGGCAGCGGAGGCGGCGGGAGCAGGGGAAAAAGGCCTCATGGCTTCTCAAAAGCACGGCGGCGGAGGAGGGGGCAGCAGGGGTAACGCGGTGCCCAGCTCAGGTGCTCCGAGTGGAGGGGGGCGCCAGCGGGAGCTTTGGCGGCTTCACTCCAAATGTGGTGGTGCTGTTGGAGGAGGAAGAGGAGGAGGAGGAGGAGGAGGAGGAGGAGGAGGAGGCAGCTGTTATTCTGGTGGCGGCAAGGGCTCGTCGGCATCTTCAGCGGCAGCCCTTGAAAAAAACCGAAGATGGATCCACGGAGATGACGTCGCCGCAACATGACTGGAGGAGGAATTCTGGGAGTTGAAGTCCACAAGTCTTCAAGCTGTCAGGTTTGAAGACCGTGGGTTTTGTTTTTTTACTAAAGGGTTAGGGGTGCGAGGATCTTGTAATTTGACAGCTTTAAGACTTGCACACTTCAATGCCAGAATTCCTGAGCCAACATGACTGGAGGAGGAATTCTGGGAGTTGAAGTCCACAAGTCTTAAAGCTGTCAAGTTTGAACACTCCTGGGTTTTTTTTTCTAAAGGGTTAGTGGTGCAAGGGTCTTGTAACTTGACAGCTTTAAGACTTGCGTGCTTCAAATGCCAGAGTTTCTGACCCAACATTTTGGTTGCTAAGCAAGAGCGTTGTTAAGTGATACTATATAACACTTTTAATTAAGCGGGTACCTTGAATAAACATAACTTTGAGTTTCAAATAATACTGATTTTGTTGTTGTCTTAGGTGACACCTGTGAAAAAAATTCAGGTGCTGCTCAGGCATAAAAATGTGCCGCTCAAACACTATACTTTTCTGCTCACACTGAAAAAAAATTAGAGGGAACATTGGAGGAGAGTGCCCCGCCCCCTTCACAAGGCATCTCAGTCCCCAGGTGTGCCTTGTGAAGGGGGCGGGGCACTCTCCCTCATAGCCAGCTAGTGGGAGGGGCATTTGTGGGGAACAAGCGTTGAATCTGTGGTGCCTTGTATGCACTTGCTGACACCTGGAAGTTACTGTTTGGCTAACCTAGGTTACTGGACTGCCAGCCCTGCTTACTGTTTGGCTAAACCTGGCTTATTGGAATGCTGGCCCTGGTTACTGTATGGATAACTTTGCTTACTGGACTACCCGCAGCCAGAGGCTGCTGAAGGTGCATGAGACAGCTTTGCCCTGGGACTTGTAGTAAACGTGGGGACGTTTGGGGGCAAAGTTGGACCAATAAAGGGGAATTAAACCCGTGCTCTGGCTGTGTTGCTTTTGTGCCACGCTCCGGGTCATCACAGTGGGTAGTCCTCAGCTAATGACCTTTTTTGCCACGGTTGTTAAGCAAATCCCTGCAGTTGTTAAGAGAACCATGAGGCCGTTTAGCAAATGTACTTTGTGCTTGTGTGAAGCCACCTGGGAAGGCTGCAAATGGCAATCCCATGAGCTCGGGATGCTAAACAAGTTGTAAATACGAATGCCAAGTGCCCAGATTTTGATTCCGTGACCGTGGGGGATGCTGAGGGTCACAAGTGTGAGGACTGGTTGTAAATCACATTTTTCTAACTTCGAATGGCTTGTTAAACAAATGGTTGTTAAGTCGACTTGTTCCACTGTGTAACATGCACACACAAAATCATGGCCACCACTTATCAGTGGTGGCTTAGGAGAGTCCAACTTTCAGAGGCCAGTCTAGGAAAATGTCTGCTTTGAAAAAGCCAGATAGTCCTACAGCTCATAGCAGAAGGAAATCACTGCCCAGGGGATGGATGGAAAATATGTGTCATGCCCACAGCAGTCTAAAGCAGCCGAGGGATGTTAAATTGATCCCACTCCTTATGAGTCACCTGACTAAGATAGTGGACAGTGAAGTGAATTTGATGTACTCATGGTACAATTATTGTAGCTGGTTGCTTGTCTAAATGGAAAAGTCTACTTTCATACATCTATGGAGATTCTCCGTCCCCCAGGTCATGGTTGTCCCAAATGTGCTTTTTCAGGAGGAAACTAGACTTTCTTGTTTTTTCTTTGAAGACGTTTCACTTCTCATCCAAGGAGCTTCTTCAGCTCTGATTGGATGGTGGGGAATGGAAGGCCTTATACCCCTTGCAGACAGCGGGTCAGTTGCATTCTTTTCAGAGAGTCGCTGAGGCCCCTTGGAGATTTATCTGTGTCCTCAGGGTCAGCTGAATAGCGCAAATGGAAGTAGAGCAGTGGTGGGTTTCAAAATTTTTTAGAACCTCTTCTGTAGGTGTGGCCTGCTTTGTAGGAATGGCTTGCCAGCCATGTGACCAGGTGGGAGAGGCTTGGCAGTCACGTGACTGGGTGGGCGTGGCCAATTTGTAAAATATGGTGAAACTCACTTAACAATGCTCTTGCTTAGCAACCAAAATGTTGGCTATGAACTCTGGCATTGAAGTGTGCACGTTTTAAAGCTTGCACCCCTAACCCTTTAGGGGGAAAAAACCCAGGGGTGTTCAAAGTTGACAGCTTTAAGACTTGTGGACTTCAACTCCCAGAATTCCTTCTCTCACTCTTCATCTTGATGATGTGCGAACGGGCGGAGGGAGGGAGGGAGGGAGCTGGAACCAGTTCTAAACGGCACTGTAGATTTGTGGAACCTCTTCTATAGAAGAGGTTAGAACTGGCAGGAACCCTCCTCTGGAGTAGAGCCTTCTTGGAACTGCTGAAAGGACTGTGTTGTAGTACTTTAAGTACATTGTGTTGTACTTTAATACTAGAACAGTTAAAGACAATTTTAAGCTGTCTGAGAGTTGATAGAAAACACACACAAAGAACTTACCCAAACCTCTGAAGAAAATCCAGATAATTGTTTTATTGGCTATAGTTGAGTCAGTGACTCCAAGGCACAAGGGCAAAAGTATCTGCACGTCCAAATCCAGCCTATGTTTATTTCTAGAACCCATTATACAAGGAAAAGAGGTGTGTGTGTATGTGTGTGTGTGTTTTGGGGACTTATAGGCATTCCTTGATTATATAGTCCTCTACACAAGGCAAGGAAACACTAAACCAGTATTATTGCTTTGGGCAATGTGAAAATTCATTTTGATACAGTGACGTGCAGTCAGGGGAGGCAAGGGAGGCAGAGCCTCACCACTCTCATTATGAAAATAAAAAAAATTACTCCGGGAAACCGCGAAAGTGGCTGGGAGAGGTGCGCGGCTTGGTTTAGCCTCCCTGGACATTGCAGCAGCAGCCCCAAATGCGCCGATCTCACCATTTTTTTGCATCGGGCAAGCCTGGGATCCTTGCAAGGGGAATGGGACCAGTGTGCAGGAGGCTCCTCAGCGCCAGCCTCAGATCAGCGCAGCCGCGGTCCCCTTCATGTTGGCTCAGGAAGGAGGGGAATGGGACCACGTGTGCAGGGGAAGGGGACCACGGTTCACGCTGATCTGAGGCTGGTGCTGAGGAGCCTCCTGCACACGTGATCCCATTCCCCTTGCAAGGATCCCAGGCTCGCCCAATGCAAAAAATGCCTAGGTAACATCATCAGTGCTAGAAGGGAGTGGCGGGGGAAAGGAGGAGAAAGGAGAAGTTTCTCTTCTCAGAAATGTCTTCTCAGTGGAGCTGTGGCAGCCTGCCTGTCCCCTTCTGACATTTCTGAGAAGAGAAACTTCTCCGGTCGGGCTGTGCCCGCGCAATCGGAGCAACCACGCAGTTTGATGACGTCACCAGCCTCACCAGCCATAAACCTCACCGCACGTCACCGATGTTGAATACATTAAAATCATGATCCTGATCTAAAGATAATAATTCTTTTTAAAGCCACTGGAGAAAGTGGGATAATTTTACTGATGGCAAAAATATTTCTTCACTCAATCTGCCCTTATTATCATTTTTTTTCAACACCCTTAACTACTTAAACTTTTCTGTACAATATATTATTGCTCTCAGTAATCCAAGGTTTGTTTTGCAGCATCCCAATACAGGACTAGGACAATTGCTTGTCTTGGTCTAACAGACGAACCTTGGAATTTTAGGAAGCCAAAAGGTGGACATTTGTACCTTCAGGAGTATATTTTGAACGTGGAAAAGATTCTCAGGGCCACGTCACCATCTCATTCCTCCAATAATTCTGCTTCTGGTCAAGGCAAAGAGAAGTGTGTTCTTCCATTGTCCGTCCACAAGGATGGAGAAAAAGGCATAGCAACCTGGCAAAAAAAAAAAGACATTTTAATTGATGTCATTCCAGATATTATTGCATACAATTTATGGATGTGGGCAAACGACCAGTCAAAAAAAACAAAATGAATGAAGGGAAATATATGTGTCTTGGGATAATGTTGCAGGATCCAATCTGGCTCCGACACTGGGATGAGAGGTTTTTGTCAGAGTTTCTTGCAGAAAAATCCAGAAAGCACATACAGATAACTGGTTCAGCTGGATTCATTAACTTCTTTATATACATATTAACACATGAAGATAAATGTACAATACTAATATAGGTTTTCTCCAACATAGTAGCAGTTACAAGCAAACAAAGGCAGCAGTACAGTAGAGAGGAGTTTTCAGTTCAGAGTTCAGAGCAGACAGAATAGTTTCAGTTTCGATTCTCAGCACAGAACCAGATCTGTTTAAGCTCCCATTGGCTGACTTAAGTTGCTATGCTTATTCATTGGCTGACCTTGTTACCATGTCTCTCCCCGTCATGAATATTCTAACAGTTTTGTTTTGCAATTATTAAATTAGTAACCTGGTTATTAGATGAATCTGGTTTCCCCATTGACTTTGTTTGTGAGAAGGTCTCAAAAGGTGATCACATGGCCTTGAGACACAGCAACGGTCACAAATATGAACCCGTTGCCAAGGATCGAGGAATTTTGATCATGTGATCATGGGGATGCTGCAAAGGGTCGTAACTCTGAAAAAAGCAGTCACAAGTCCCTTTTTTCAGCGGAGCTGTAACTTTGAACAGTCACTAAAGGAACAGCTGTAAGTTGAGGATTACCCGTACAATTGCCGAGGCTTTATTTAAACTTATATTTGTGTCTGTATCAGAGGTAGGTTCCTGCCAGTTCGGCCGAGTAAGTAGTAACCACGCTGGCCACGCTCCCGAACTGGTTCTATCGGCACCACCATAGGCCCCACCATCTTGTTTTTTTGCTTCTGTGCATACGCAGAGCCACTTTTTTTACCTACTGTGCATGCGCACATCTACCTGAAGCGGATCCCTGAGTGAAACAGCAGTAGAAGCCAGATGTCAGGCCTGCAGCGGTTCCTTTAAGAATATTTGGCCTGCCACACTCTCTCGGTCTAGCTTCATCTTTAGTATGCCTTTTCATTAAGGGGGGAGGAATAGCAAGGGGCAGAATGTGTTGTTTTCAAAACAAAAAATTCCTTTCTAGAAGCTCAAGGTTATTCTTTGTCTCCGCACCTCTGCACCTGACCGGAACCTGCGGGGTGGAGATGCCAGCACGGAAGAAGAAGATTGGACCATGTGATGGATTGGTGGGTGTGGGGACAAGATCATGAACTTTCAACTGGGTGGGAATGCCAGGTAACTTCCAGAATTGGGATTCCCACAGATGTGTCAACAACATTTCTGTATTATTAAATTGGAACTTTAGAGATAGCTCTGGCGTGGACTCTGATTTAATTCTGCATGATATTTGGAACGCTGACACCGGAACCCACCCCCGATCTGTATGTATAATGTGTTTTATTAAGATTGTAAATCAGTGAATGCACGACCTCTGTTGATGCCTTATTCTAAATAAAATGAATACGTAAAACTGGATGGCCAGAAACAACTGGACGTAGGCAATAAAATGTGATTCAGGTTTGAGACATGCATGGGACATGTCCAATCAAATAGAAAAAGCAGGGAGCTGGCATCATAACACAGCTTTCATCAGTCTCTCTTTCTCTCTCTCTCTCTCACATACACACATACACACAGTCTTGCCCTTAGATGGATGCTTCATAACTTAATAGCCCTTGAGAGATCTGTTCCCATGAATGTATTTAAGCTGGTCATGGAATGACCCATTTTTGAGGTTTACACAAGGCACTGAACCATAAATGAACCAAGTAACAGCCATATAATTAGCACGCCATGCAAATGCCATCACTCTAATTTTAATTGCTCTAGTCATAGGAACGCTGTCGGAAATTAGATTGTAAAACCATCCTAATAACCAAGAGGGGCCTTCTTAAAAAAAAATGCAAACTTTTGGATGATGATGTTGTGGATGCTCCAACACTGGAAGTTTTAAAGAAGATGTTGGATAAGCATTTGGCTGAAGTGGTGTAGGGTTGTTGTTTTTTTAAAAGACGTTTCGCTTATCATCCAAGAAGCTTCTTCAGTTCTTGGATGAGAAGTGAAACATCTTCAAAGAAAAATCAGAAAGTCCAGTTGCCTTTTTAAAAAACCACCTTTGTGACTCAGACACAGGTGACTGGGTTTGGAGGTTTACACAACACAGCTCATTGGGGAAGTCGCTTGTAGCATACTGCAGTCACATGACCCCATTGTACGACGGTTTTGCCAAAAACTGGCATATATTTTCAGCTTCCGACAAAACCAGCCTATAGAGAACCATTGGTGTGGTTAACAACCGCAACACTCACCTTACAACCACAGAATGATCGGCAGATTCCATTACGGTCATCGTCAAGGACTACTTGTAGATAGGAACTCAAACTCTCAAGGTGAGCTACCATGTCTGAAGACTGACTTAAATTTACCATTTCCCCAAAAATAAGACCTCCCTGGATAATAAGCACAATCGGGTTTTTGAGCGCATGTGCTAAAATATGCCCTCCCCCGAAAATATTGCAACAGAGCAGCAGCCATGAGGTGACCACGATCGCCGCCTCCTACACTTCAAAAATAAGAAGACCTCCCCAGTGGTGGGTTGCAGGCGGTACGCCTCGGTATGGGAGTACCGGAGCCTGCCCGGAGCACCGGGTACCGTTCCGGTACGGTGCTCCGGAGGGCCCACCCACCCGCCTGATCTCCTTACCTGTCCTTTAAGCCTTTGGCGCTTTTGCACACGTGCGTGGTGCGTATGGCGCCTGCGCGGCAATCTGCTGAGCAACTGGAGCATCGCAGGCAGGTACAACGCATGCGCGCACTGCGCGCATCCACGTGGGTGACGCCGGGTCCATTCCAACCGTACCGGTTGGAACGGGATCCGGAACCCACCATTGGACCTTCCCGAAAATAAGGCCAAGCACTTATTTTAGGGTTCAAAATAAAATAAGACCCTGTCTTATTTTCAGGAAAACATGGTAGATCTTCTTAAATGCTAGTTTAACACCTTAAGGCAATGGCAATAATTTAGAACAGCCAGATCACGGTAAATTAGATTTTGAGGCATAGTTCACTGAACAAAACATATCATAGTCCTCGTGTTTGCACGTAGGACAATGCTGAATGAGCGGGCTTATCTATTATGCTAAAAGCAAACAAATCACATTGTGGTTTCTGAAGTATAAACACGGCCCGACTTTGCCCTGACATGTGGGAGATTTCTGTCTTTGCAATTAAAAGAAAGATCAAGCTCACTTCAGAATGACTCTTTCTCTGAGGGACAAATGTTTATTCAGCTTATGATTCTCAATTTTGGATCTGACTTCAGGGAAGAGTCCAAGAAAATTGAACGTTTCCTCATAAATCTCCAGAGCTTTTGTTGTTGCAAACTGGGAAATGTGCCAAGAAGGTTTCGGAACAGCATTATTAGCTGGGAAGTAAAAGGGATGTTAATCTGATGGCAGATTGCATTCAATTCAAGGAACATCTCCAAGCTACAGGTAGTCCTCGACTTACGGCCACAATTGAGTCCAAAATTGCTAAGAAAGATAGCGGTTAAGTGAGTTTTGCCCTCTTGTACAACATTTCTTGCCACAGTTGTTAAGTGGATCACTGTCATAAATACGAGCCAGTTGCCATGCTTCCAAATTTTGATCAAGCGACTGTGGAGATGCTGCAACAGTTGTTATTTATAACATTTCTTTATTTCTTTATAAAATTTACATAAATTTTAAACTGAGGGCACATGCTAATCTAAGATGTGATTTTTTAAAAAATATATAAACAAGCACTTCAATGGTTCGATGGCCTAGACCCGTGATGGCAAACGTATGGAACGGGTGCCAGAGGTGGCACTCAGCACGTGCGCCGTTGCCCGAGGTCAGATCTCCGTGGCGTTTCTTTTGTGTGCTTCTGTTTCCCTGCAAATGACGAAACAGAAGCTCACAAAAGAAAAAGATCTTACCTCTTGCCACCCTGCTGGTGTTGGGATGCCATGCTTTCTGCCGGCCAGCTGGTCTTAGGGTCTCTGTTGTGCATGAGCATATGTTGGCGCCAGTGGTGGGTTTCAATTTTTTTTAGAACCTCTTCTGTAGGTGTGGCCTGCTTTGTGGGAGTGGCTTGCCGGCCATGTGACTGGGTGGGCGTGGCCAACTTGTAAAATGTGGTGAAACTCACTTAACAACGCTCTTGCTTAGCAACCAAAATGTTGACTCAGAAACTCCGGCGTTTGAAGCACGCAAGTCTTAAAGCTGTCAGGTTACAAGACCCTTGCACACCTAACCCTTTAGAAAAAAAAACAGGGGTGTTCAAACTTGACAGCTTTAAGACTTGTGGACTTCAACTCCCAGAATTCCTCCTCCAATCATGTTGGCTCAGGAATTCTGGCATTTGAAGCACGCAGGTCTTAAAGCTGTCAAGTTACAAGATCCTTGCACCCCTAACCCTTTAGAAAAAAAACCCCAAGGGGTGTTCAAACTTGACAGCTTTAAGACTTGTGGACTTCAACTCCCAGAATTCCTCCTCTCGCTCTTCATCTTGACAATGTGCGGACGGGCGGGGGGAGGGAGCTGGAACCGGTTCTAAACGGCACAGTAGATTTGTAGAACCTCTTCTACAGGTTAGAACCGGTAGGAACTCACCCCTGGTTGGCGCGCATGTCTATGTTTGCATGCGTTTGCATGCATTTGCCCATGGGCACTTTTCAGATTGGGCATGTGTGCATGCAATTTGGGCACTCTTGTGTCTAAAAGATTCGCCATCCCTGGCCTACATATTGGTATTTGAACATAGCTCTTTTTAGCACTTATATTTTATTGTGTTTTACTAATCTAAGTGAAATGTTTGTTTATATTGCTAGTTCATGTGTGATATACCATACGGTAAATAAATAAGTCAACCAACGAACAAATCGATAACCATTCCAAAGAAACAGCTATCCAATCTCTTCTTGAGAATCTCCAATGATGGAGCACCTACAACTTCTGGAGGCAAGTCGGTCTACACATTGTCAGGAAAAATTTCCTTAATTCTAAGTTGGAGGTCTTCCACCCATTACTACTTCTTCTGCCCACAGGTGGCTTGGAAAATAGGTTTTCCCTTTTCTGTGACAGCACCATAACATATCAGCACCAGTCCTTCTCTTCATTACACTATACCAGTGTTTCTCAAACTTGGCGACTTTAAGTCCTGTGGACTTCAACTCCCAGAATCCCCCAGCCAGCTACGCTGGCTGGGGGATTCTGGGCGTTGAAGTCCACAGGACTTAAAGTCGCCAAGTTTGAGAAACACTGCACTATACAATACAATAGCAGAGTTGGAAGGGACCTTGGAGGTCTCCTAGTCCAACCCCCTGCCTAGGCAGGAAACCCTATACCGTTTCAGACAAATGGCTATCCAACATCTTCTCTTTTTTTCCCCAAAAACGTTTATTGGTGTTTACACATATATAGGGAAAGGTAAATGGGCATACAAACAATTTTGGCAGCTCCCACACTGGTGTTAGTAACCCATCCAGCACTCACAGTTTTTACAATCTTAAAGACAAAATACAAAGGATAAATAGAAAACAAGATCTTATTCTGTAATGTTAACCATGTGTTCATTCATTTTCCTTTGTCACTTTCTAGAGTATCTCAAATTGCTATTTATTTCAAATACTTTTATTTTTGTGATCTGAGCCTTTTCGATATTGCTTCTTCCTCCCTGTCCCCAGAGGAGCCTTCAGCCCCCCCGCTCCTTCTTATCCTGCACCATAGTGCCCCGTATCCAACATCTTCTTAATGACTTCCAGTGTTGGGGCATTCACAACTTCTGGAGACAACTTCTGTTCCACTGATTAATTGTTCTCACTGTCAGGAAGTTTCTCCTCCGTTCTAAGTTGCTTCTCTCCTTGATTAGTTTCCACCCATTGCTTCTTGTCCTGCCTTCAGTTGCTTTGGAGAATAGTTTGACTCCCTCTTCTTTGTGGCAACCCCTGAGATATTGGAAGACTGCTATCATGTCTCCCCTAGACCTTCTTTTCATTAAACTAGACATACCCAGTTCCTGCAACCGTTCTTCATATGTTTTAGTCTCCAGTCCCCTAATCATCTTTGTTGCTCTTCTCTGCACTCTTTCTAGAGTCTCCACATCTTTTCTACATCGTGGCAACCAAAACTGAATGCAGTATTCCAAGTGTGGCCTTCCCAAGGCCTTATAAAGTGGTATTAACCCTTCACGTGATCTTGATTCTATCCCTCTGTTGATGCAGCCTAGAACTGTGTTGGCTTTTTTGGCAGCTGCTGCACACGGCTGGCTCATATTTAAATGGTTGTCCACTAGGACTCCAAGATCCCTTTCACAGTTACTACTATTGAGGAAGGTACCACGTATACTGTACCTGTGCATTCCGTTTTTCTTGCCTAAATGTAGAACCTTACTCTTTTCACCACTGAATTTCATTTTATTAGATAGTGCCCAACGTTCAAGTTTGGTGAAGACCCGTGATGGCGAACCTATGGCACGCGTGCCACAGGTGGCACACGGAGCCCTCTCTGCCCCAGCTCAGCTCCACCACGCATGGGCGTGCTGCCTCTCGCCAGCAATCAGATTTCCTGGTCTCTGCCGTGTATGCAGGGGACACACACGCATTTGTGGCACACACACCCCGCAGCACATTTTTTGTTCCCAGAAGGATGCAGGGAGGCCTGCTAGACCCAGAATGGGGCACAGGGGATCCCACATGCATGCTCAGGGGTGTGGGGGCAGGTGTGTGTGTGTGTGTCATGGGTGTGGGGACCCGCACATGCTGTCGCGCACACGCTTTCGACACACGCAGATAAAAAGTTTCGCCATCGCTGCAGTAGACCGATGATAACAAACCTAGAGCCCACCCTATGGGCATACACGCCATTGGCAGCTGTTCTTCTGATTTCTGGCCCAGGCATGCATGCCGGCCAGCTGATCTTCATGCGTGCTGGAACCCTAGAAATCCGAAGACCAGCTGGCCGTCATGCACATGCACACCAGCCAGCTGGTCTTCGGATTTCCGGGACTCCAGCACACGCAAAGTCCAGGTGGCCAGCTCACATGTGTGTGCTGGAAACCAGAAGACCAGGTGGCACACTTGTGCACCAATCAGCTGGTCTTCGCATTTCCAGGGCTCCAGCACACGCATTCCAGTTTGGGCCCTTGGTGCTGAAAAGTTTCGCCATCACTGGACTAAACATATCCAGTTCCCACCACCCTTCAGTATACACTTCTAGGAAGCTCACCGGTGGCATTTAAAAGTTCTTTGCTGAGCATCTAGAAGTCGGGCAGATACATTCTCCAAACATGGAACTCCACTAATAAAGCAGCTGAACATGTCACCCAGTTATCAACTCTCAGCAAGATGGGGAATAATTCTCCTCCTTGCTCCGAAATAAAATAACCTAGGGAGAAAGGAATATTATTTATGATGAGACTAACTTCAAAGTCCGGCCGAAAACTGTTGGGTATTAAATGGTTTTCTTCTAACTCAGGGGTCTCCAACTTTGACAACTTTAAGACTTGTGGACTTCAACTCCCAGAATTCCTCAGCCAAGTCTTAAAGTTGCCAAAGTTGGAGACCCCTGTTCTAACTCATTTCAGCTCTAACACACACACACACACACACACACACACACAGCCTGCCTAAGCACACATGCCCCCCCCATCTGCCACGCCCGCTGCCAGCCCCCAGCCCTAGATCAAAGCCATATTGTCCTCTTCCTCCATTTGTCCACCAGCACCTCTTCCCAAGTTCTTAAACACATGGCACCCAAACCATGGAAAGCTCTTCATTCACAGCATTTGGCATTCAGACAGGTTTTACCCATAAAAAGCTCCAATGTGCCTCATTGAAAGCTTTTCTTCATTCGGTCTGCGGCGTGCAACAGTTGGAAATTCTCAATCATTTTCCGTGAGAGACCACAAATGCACTCGTGATTCCAGCTTGGAAGCTTGGCAGGGTGCTTTTCTCTCAGGACAACTGAACAGGGCAGCTGGAAGTGGGGACGACGACAAAGGAAGCCTCTTTTCACATTCTGAAAGGAGTTAAACTTGCCAAAGAAAATCTCCTGCCTGTTTTCTGATCCAAGAGCTGCAGGCAGGTTGCAGCTAGAAATGTTAGTTGGCCCTAGACTTTCCATTATAAGTCTAGATTAATACATGAAGTATTAGTACCACTTTATGAAGCCTTGGTAAGATCACATTTGGAATATTGAATCCAGTTTTGGTCGCCACCTTATAAAAAAGATGTAGAGACTCTAAAAGGAGTGCAGAGAAGAGCAACAAAGATGATTAAGGGACTGGAGGCTGAAACATATGAGGAACGGTTGCAGGAACTGGGTATGTCTAGTTTAATGAAAAAAAAAGAACTAGAGGAGACATGATAGCATTTTTCCGATATCTCAGGGGTTGCCACAAAGAAGAGGGAGTCAAACTATTCTCCAAAGCACCTGAGGGTAGAACAAGAAGCAATGGGTGGAAACTAATCAAGGAGAGAAGCAACTTAGAACTGAGGAGAAACTTCCTGACAGTTAGAACAATGAATCAGTGGAACAGAAGTTGCCTCCAGAAGTTGTGAATGCCCCAACACTGGAAGTCTTCAAGAAGATGTTGGATAGCCATTTGTCTGAAATGGTATAGGGTTTCCTGCCTAGGCAGGGGGTTGGACTAGAAGACCTCCAAGGTCCCTTCCAACTCTGTTATTCTATTCTATTTATTATGGCGTATTGAATTGCGAACCGTTCTGGGTTGAATTCAAGTCATGTAAACAAACACAAATCAAGGTATAACTCTGAAACATGAGAAGTACTTTTTGGCTTTGGGGTAAACCATGTTTGTGATATTGGCAAGTAACGAAGAGCAAGGAAGATGATGAGGGGACTGGAGGCTAAAACATATGAAAGGACAGGAACTGGGTATATCGAGTCTAGTGAAAAGAAGAACTTTTTTTGCCACTGCCATGATGGCAATGTCCCAATAGTTGAGGGGCTGCCACAAAGAAGAGGGGTCAACCTCCCAGGCAAGACAACAATGGATGAAAACTAATGAAGAAGAGAAGCAGCTTAGAACTAAGGAGAAATTTCCTAACAGTAAGAACACTTAATCAGTGGGGCAGTTTGCCTTTAAGAATAGAGTTGAGTGTGCTCCATCAGTGGTCTTTTAAGAAGAGATTGGATAGCCACTTGTCTGGAATGGTATAGGGCCATGATGGCAAACCTATGGCATGTGTGCCTGGCACTTGCAGCGTCAACTGTTCCTCTTCTGGGTCTCTGGCATGCATGCGCATGTGACGTTCAGCTGGCCCTTGTGTGTGCGGCAGTGCCTTGCTCAACAGTAGTAACTATGAAAGGAATCTTGGAGTCCTAGTGGAAAAACCATTTAAATAGGAGCCAGCCGTGTGCTGCAGCTGCCAAAAAAGCCAACACAGTTCTAGGCTGCATCAACAGAGGGATAGAATCAAGATCACGTGAAGGGTTAATACCACTTTATAAAGCCTTGGTAAGACCACACTTGGAATACTGCATTCAGTTTTGGTTGCCACGATATAAAAAAAGATGTGGACTCTAGAAAAAGTGCAGAGAAGAGCAACCAAGATGATTAGGGGACTAGAAACTAAAACATATGAAGAACGGTTGCAGGAACTGGGTATGTCTAGTTTAATGAAAAGAAGGATCAGGGGAGACATGATAGAAGTCCAATATCTCAGGGGTTGCCACAAAGAAGAGGGAGTCAAACTATTCTCCAAGGCACCTGAAGGTAGAACAAGAAGCAATGGGTGGAAACTAATCAAGGAGAGAAGCAACTTAGAACTGAGGAGAAACTTCCTGACAGTGAGAACAATTAATCAGCGGAACAGAAGTTGCCTCCAGAAGTTGTGAATGCCCCAACACTGGAAGTCTTTAAGAAGATGTTGGATAGCCATTTGTCTGAAACCGTATAGGGTTTCCTGCCTAGGCAGGGGTTTGGACTAGAAGACCTCCAAGGTCCCTTCCAACTCTGCTATTGTATTGTATAAACCAGAAGAGCTGGTCTTCAATTTTCCAGCGCAAGCATGCACACTGGCCAGCTGATCCAATGTACACATGTGCGGCAAAAACTGCAAGACTTGCTGGCTGGTGCGCGTGTGAACGCTGGAAAGCAGAAGTTCATTTTCCGGTACGCGCATGACCCTGGGCAGCTCCTCTTCCTGTTCGTAGCGCAGATGAGCGCACGCCTGAAGTGCTCCCTTTTCGGCGCTCAGCTCCGAAAAGGTTCGCCCCCCCCCACTGGTATAAGGTCTCCTGCTCGAGCAGGAACTTGAACTAAAAGACCTCCAAAATCCCTTCCAACCCTGATATTCTGTCATTAATTAAGTCTCCTGGCAAACTTTCTCAAACTGTCTGCAAATGTACTAGAATTAAAACACTCAGAATTCCAACTGCTGTTGGTTGTGTTTTGAGTTAAACGTTACGGAGGTGTATATCCCAATTCCATCAACCGGACCAAGCTATTTGAGCAGGAGAGGTGCTGGAACAAAGTGTTGGACCTGGGCGAAAGCGTGATCAATCCAAGGTAAAGAAAAGAGACCCAGAGCAGAATTTAGTGGCTATTTGGCAGACGGGGGATTTAACAGGAAGAGGACTACAATGCGGATCCAGCCCTTGAAGAAATCCAGTTTGACACCCTTGGTATAGGATCTCCTGCTTGAGTAGGGGGTTGGACTAGAAGACCTCCAAGGTCCCTTCCAACTCTGGTATTCTGCCATTCTGTTAAGTAAGCTGTAGATGTATAGACTCCGTGCATCCAGCTTCTGGCATCTGCATGCGCAAGGTAGCTTGACAGCCATACAAAAAAACAATCCATCATTAGCTTCTTCAGAGACGCTTGACTTCCCATCTAACCTAAACTCCTATTCAAGTAATATTGCGGTTTCTTAATCCATCCCTATGCTTAATTGCCTACAAATGAACTGTGACGAAAAAAAAACTATACATGCAATGAATAAATAAATGTCATCTTTGCAGGGCAGGTTTTTTTAAAACAAAAAAAATAAAGTTGAGCTTGACTCATAGCAACAGCTGCCTCAGCAGCCTTGGGCAAATGCTTTGCCCTTTTTGTTCTTTTTCAATTTGGTTTTTTTAAAATAAAAAAACACTCCAAACTAGTCAACAGCTCTGTAAATCCCAAGCAATCAAGTGCTAACCACACCAGCCCTACATAACTGCCGAAATTAGCTAAGTAAGCATGATAAATAGTTTTCCAATGTTTCAGCTAGAGTCTTTGACAAGTCCACACTGGTTCCCGGACACCTGAACTCTGTTCGAATAGCAGAGTTGGGCAATGTTCTTGAGTTAAAGTGTATAAATTCTTGGCAACTGATGCTCCTACGTGGGAGTTTTCTGCTATGTGGGAGTCCCATGCATTTCACATCAACTTGTTTTACCGTAAGACCAGGGGTGGGCTCCGGCAGTCAATACTGCGGGTTTTCTCATAAGCGCGCCATCCGCACGCTTGATACAATAAAAAAAAATTCTGCACATGCGCAGAAGCTAAAAACAAGATGGTGGCGCCTATGGCACTGCCCAAAGAACCAGCTCAGGGGCGTGGCAGGCCTGGGTCGCTGCCCGTTCCAGCAACCCAGGCCGCTAAACCACTACCGGTTTGGCAGAACCGGTAGGAACCCACCCCTGCACAAGACGTTCTGAAGTATAAAACGCACCTAGCTTTTGGGGAGGAAAACAAGGGGAAAAAAATCTGCCTCTGCCTCCAAAAAATTTGCCTCCTTGCAGCAAGCAGCAAACAGCCTGTTTCAGTTTCAGCACAGCCTGATCTATGGAACAAGCAGCTGATTGTTGGTTGGATCAGCTGTTGCAGGGATTGCCGTTGCTTATTGCTGCCTCCGCGTGCCGCATTTGGGCCTTTGCACACTGTTTTCAGCCTCCGCACGCCCCGTTTTCTGCCCATTCTGGGTGGGGGGGGGATTGGAATGGGGGGGAGGGGGAAATGGGCATGCAGAGGCTCAAAATGGGATGCAAAGGCCCAAAATGGGGTGCGCAGAGGCGGCAATAGGCAATGGCAATCCCTGCAGCCCAGGGGTTCCTGCCAGTATTACTGCCGGCTTGGCACACAAAAATGTTTGTCCAGTTGCCTCTTGATATGTCCTCAATCCTTGAGTTGCACATGAAAAGAAAGTCAGGATGGAACTATATATTTAAAAAGAAGTGTACAGGTCAGTTCCTTGTAGGAAGAAGTTAGCTTTGAAAAACAAAGTAACAAAACTATGTAGGAGAATCAATGCACTGCAATCATTGGGGGGGAGGGATATTGTGCTTTTACAGCGGATTAGGTTTCCCTCTTTTGTCCTTCTCACAACAACCCTGCGAAGTTATATTAGGACAAAAAAAATACAATACAATACTAGAGTTGGAAGGGACCTTGGAGGTCTTCTAGTCCAACCCTCTGTACCGTTTCAGACAGATGGCTATCCAACATCTTCTTAAAGACTTCCAGTGTTGGGGCATTCACAACTTCCTGAGGTAATTCTGTTCCACTGATTAATTGTTCTAACTGTCAGGAAGTTTCTCCTCAGTTCTAAGTTGCTTCTCTCCTTGATTAGTTTCCACCCATTGCTTCTTGTTCTGCCCTCAGGTGCCTTGGAGAATAGTTTGACTCCCTCAGGCAACCCCTGAGATATTGGAACGCTGCTATCATGTCTCCCCTGGTCCATCTTTCTCTTAAGCTAAACATACCCAGTTCCTGCAACCGTTCCTGCAAAACATGTAAGCTGTGTGGTGGATACTATTATAATTTCATTTATACAACATCCTTCATGTACTGTAAAGCGTTCTATGATCTGCATTGATACCCTGGTCCTTGGATGAGAGGGCTGTCGTCACACCACATACTGAGCTAACAGCGTCATCGTCACCACCACCGCATCCTTAATCCAAATAAAAACTAACCAAGGTCATCCTGCAAATCCATCTCTCCTACATCTTTAGGTGACCTAGTTAAAGATGTTGCATAAATGCAGCTGCCATGTGTTATCAGTCAAATAGCAATTAAGTGGTAGCAGACAGAACATCGCTCACCCTTAGGTTTCTGTTTCTACAGGTTGCTTTCATTAAAGGCTTAACCTTTTCCCCCTCGCCTGTACAAAAGGAAGGGATCTGACTGTCTGAAAGACGATACAGGGGAACTGATACAGGGAAGCAACACATATTTATCCATAGCCCGTTAGCTGGTAGCGTAAGGGTGGCGTAATCCAGTTTATTTTGAGCACACAGATTGGGCACAATTTGTCTGGTTTTTTTTTTTTTTAAATCTCTTAGCAGTTCCCTTTTCAGAAAGAAGAGAGAATATAAAGTTTAAGAGTAATTCAAATAGATGTATACATCTACTTCTCTCTTTCAAAGTGATATGATGAATGCATTAAATGCAGGGATGGGCTTCCAAAATTTTAGCAACAGGTTCTCTGCGTGGTTGCTTGGGTGGGCGTGGCCATGGTGGGTGTGGCCTAGTCGGACTCCTGCCCCATGGCGGGGAGGGTGTGTTTTTGCCCTCCCCAGTCTCCAGAGGTTTTCCTTAAGCCTCCAGGAGGGCGAAAACGGCCTCCCCAGGCTCTGGAGGTCAGAAATGGGCCCATTTCTGGCTTTCCCAAACTTCCGGTAGGCCCATTTTTCGCCCTCCTCGAGCCTCCGTGCGCGCCCTGCATTTATCTGCATCCAAAACGGGCCGCATGGGGACTCCTGGGAAGGGAGGGGCAGGGTGGGCGAGGCCAGCCAGGAGTGGGATTTGGGGGTTCTCTGAACTGCACAGAATCTTAGCTAGAGGTTCTCCCAAACCCCTGCAAACCCCCAGCAGTCCACCCCGATTAAGTGGATTCTCTGTATAATTTTCACAAGTTGTGAGATTTTAGTACGGTGGATCTAGAAGAATTTTCCAGAGAGAAACTAGAATACAGGAAGTCCTCGACTTATGACCACAACTGAGCCGCACATTTATGTTGCTAAGTGACACATTTAAGACAATTTTGCCCCATTTTACAACCTTTCTTGCCACAGTTGTGGCAGCGGGCGACGCCTAGGGGGAGCAGGCCTTCTCTGTGATGGGCCCGACCCTCTGGAATGACCTTCCCCCTGACATTAGAATGACTACGGACCTCCGCTCCTTCCGTCAGAAACTTAAAACCCACCTGTTTCAGCTAGCCGGCCTGGCCTAATTCCAGCTTTCCCACCTCAGTTTTATTTTTAAATTTTTATGATTGGTTTTATGGTTGAAGTTTTTAATTTTTATAAATTCGTACAGGGGCTATTTAATCTAATTTTAGCTATGTATACTATTGTTTGTATGTTTTTTTTTTAATTTATACCTGTACACCGCCCCGAGTCCCTTCGGGGAGAGGGGGCGGTCTAGAAATCTAATAAATAATAATAAATAAAAATAAATAAATACAGTTGTTAAGTGAATTACACTGCAAGTTTTTAAGTTAGTCACTCGGCTGTTCAGTGAATCTTTGCTAGTCAGGTGGTCACAAAAGGGGATCACATGACCCCAGGATACGTCAACCGTCATAAATATGAGTCAGTTGCCAAGTGTCTGAATTTTGATCATGTGACCATGGGGATGCTGCAACGGTCGTGTGCAAAACGGTCATAAGTCACTTTTTTCAGCGCCATTGTAATTTCAAAAGGTCACTAAATGAACTGCCGTAAGTCGAGGACTTCCTTTACAAGGAAAGGAAGAGAGCGGTAGTTAATGGTTCCTCCCAATTTTCTTTTTTTTTTTTAAGGTTCACTTTGAAACACATTTATGGGTCAATAGCAGAAGAGGGGAGTTTGAAGACGGAGGGGAAGAGGGGCTTGGCTTTTAAATTTTGGATAAAGATCAGGCCACTGAGATAATCCACAATCCTGTGTTGAATCATGGAGATTATGCTGCCTGGGGAAAATAAAAAATATCAAATCAAAAGGAATCAGAAGGAAACCCAATCCTCGTACTTTTTGGTTGGGGCAAACTCACATCCCCTTGCAATTGGTCCTCCAAGACTGGGAAAGGAAAGGAAATGGGTGAGCGTTGTGGCCCACCAGTGGCCGGCAGAGCTGGCAGCAGATTTGGACAGTGAGGAGGTTGGGGAGGAGCATGGGCCAGTCCTGGAATCTGGGGAAGGCTCTGATGAGGGCTCTGTGTCAGAGGCAGAGACGGGGCCAGGGCCGTCTGACAGTTATCAGCTGCCTTCAGAGTCAGACATCAGTGGGGCAGAAGAACAGCTGGAGCCTGTTCCCAGTGTGCGCATGCGCAGAGTTGCCAAACGAAGAGAACAGCTAAAGAACAAGGATTGACTTGGGAGTAAGGCCACAGGTGCACGATGAATGGCCCCTCCTAGTGGAAATAAAAGAGGAACGAAAGAGAAGTGGAGTTTGCAGGAGACCATTAGTTGCCGAGTTTTGCAGATATCGTCCTGTCGGCTCTCCAAGCCAGATAAGGTCTGTGACTGGAAATCCCCCCTTGAAAGACTTTGCCGGATGTGAATGAGCAGAATTCACAGTAAATTAATAAAGGGTTTTTTTGTCGGGACCAGGAGTTTGCTTCATGCTCTTGGGAAGCCTCAGTCAGAACCGTGAGAAATACAGAAAAGGATGGATGAATGGAGGGAGGCAGGGAAGGTTTCTTGAAAAGGGAGGGGGGCGGGTAGGATCAAGGAACAGATTCCAAGCTCGGCAAGGAAAGGCAAGGATTAGCTGCACCCGGGAGATAGAGCTGGATTTGTGTCTTCACCTACATTGCGGCTGCCAGAAACATTCTCTGCATTTCCCCCCTTCCTGGCTGTTCGCATTCGACAAAAGGCATTTCCTTTTGAACCCTCTTTCAAAGTTTTAAAAAAAAAATCCTTATTTAAGGATGAGGCAGGCCAAGACTTTGCAACTAAAACTCCTGCTTTTGTGGGTGCATCAGTTCTATCGGCAGCCTTCCTGATTTCTGGGGCTATTATCGCCGGGTGGGTGAAGCTGCCAGCGGGGAGGCAAAATGTTTGAAACAAGAGAAGTTGACGTCAGGAAGGAATTCCTTTCGGAAGCCATGAAAGAGTGCAAAATCACGGAGAGCCAGCTGATAGCAGAAAGACAGTTAAGACATAGAATATAGATAGAATAACAGAGTTGGAAGGGGCCTTGGAGGTCTTCTAGTTCAATCCCCTGCTCAAGCAGGAGACCCTATACCAGGGGTGTCCAAACTTGGGAACTTTAAGACTTGTGGACTTCAACTCCCAGAATTCCCCAGCCAGTTGTTTTAACCGCTCCAAAGGCTTCAGGGAAGCCTCTGGACTGTCCCTGAAGCCTCCGGAGGGCCTCCGAGGGGGCGGGGGAGGCTCTTTTCGCCCTTCCCAAGCTCCTATAAAGCCTCTGGACCCTGGGGAGGGCGAAAAAAGCATGTAAAAATGTGGGGGTCGCGCGCTGTGCACACATGCGCACTGGGGGGGTCGCGCGTTGCATTATGGGTGCGGCACGCCCTCACACGACCCCCCTGCTCTCCCCCCACTTGTGGCACATGAGCCAAAAAAGGTTCGCCACCGCTGCCTTAGTGGGTCTACGTCTACATGGGGGGAAGTAAGCAGTGAGGTACCACTATGTTCCGTTTTAGGCCCAATACTCTTCATGAACAACTTATATGAGGGAATAGAAGGGGAACTATTCCCCTAATGCAGTGATGGCTAACCTATGGCACGTGTGCCACAGGTGGCACGTGGAGCCATTTGTCAGGGTACACGAGGCGCTGCCCTGTCAGCTGGCCAGCGTACATGTGCGCGCTGGCCAGCTGAGTTCACCCTTTTTTAAAGCCACTTTTCACCCTCCCCAGGCTCCAGAGGCTTTATAGGAGCCTGGGGAAGGCGAAAAGAGCCTCCTCCACCCCCGTGGAAAAAACCAGCCCTAGGGGCAAACCAGCCCTAGGGGCAAACCAGCCCTAGGGGCAAACCAGAAGTTCGGGAATGGACTTCCGGTTTGCTCGGAGGTTCATTTTGACTGCTCCGGAGGCTTCAGGGAAGCGTCCTGAAGGTCCCTGAAGCTTCCAGAGGGCTCCCGGGGCGGGGGGGAGGCTGTTTTCACCCTCCCCAGGCTCCTATAAAGCCTCTGGAGCCTGGGGAGGGCGAAAAAAGCATGCAAAAAATGGGGGGGTCACGCCTGTAGTGTGCGCATGAGCCCTGGGGGGGTTACGCATTGCATTATGGGCGTGGCACGCCCACACACGACCCCCCTGCACTCCCCCCACTTATGGCCTGCGAGCCAAAAAAGGTTCACCATTGCTGCCGTAATAGAAGGGAAAGATCTTAGAATGTGCGGAGATGGACAAATTGTCAAAGGAAATAGAAGGAAAGGAGGAATCAGAATACTGTTTAGTTTGGGGAAAATGGTACCAATGGTTAGACGATAGAAATAAGAAATTGAGAAATGTAAAATTAAGGTATAGTAGAAGAATTCAGATTTAGCGATAAGATAGGGGGTAGGAAAGATAAGTTAAGATATACCGTATTAACGTAAGAAAAGTATATACAATATAATATAGGCAATATGATAGTCTGATATAAACGGCTAAATATAAACTACTAAGGAATAGTACATGAAAAGAAGTAAGAAACAAGGTGACCACAAATGTAAAATTGGAATGTATAGGAGGCGAAACAATAACTGTAAAGATACACCGATAGATAACTGAGGTATGATGGAACTTTTAGTTCCTGTGTTGTTTGTAAGTTACGTGTTTGTTTTTGTTGCTGTGTTTAAGTGTTTAAAATTAAAAAAGAAAAAAGGGGAACTTACCAAATGTGCATGATACCAAGCTGGCAGGAATAGCCAACACCCTAGATCAGGGGTGTCCAAACTTGGGAACTTTAAGGTGTGGACTTCAACTCCCAGAATTCCCCAGCTAGCCATGCTGGCTAGGGAATTCTGGGAGTTGAAGTCCACAAGTCTTAAAGTTCCCAAGTTTGGACACCCCTGCCCTAGATGATAGGATCAAGATCCAGATGGATCTTGACAGACTTGAACACTGGGCCCTATCTAACAAAATGAAATTCAATGTAGGCAAAAGTAAAGTCTTACACTTAGACAAGGAAACCAAAAGTACAGATATACACTGGGTGAAATCAGGCTTCATAGCAGGGACTGTGAGAGGGACCTTGGAGTCTTAGTGGACAACCAGCTAAACAGGAGCCAGCAGTGTGCAGTGGCAGCCAAAAAAGCCAATGCAATCCTAGGCTGCATTAACAGAGGGATACAATCAAGATCAAGGGAGGTACTAATACCACAAAGCCTTAGTAAGACCACACCTAGAATACTGAATCCAGTTTTTGTCACCACACTATAAAAAAGATGTTGACACTCTAGGAAAAAGTGCAAAGAAGAGCAACTAGGATGATTAGGGGACTGGAAACTAAAACATATGAAGAACGGCTACAGGAACTGGGCATGGCTAGTCTAGTGAAAAGAAGGACCAGGGGAGACAGGATAGCAGTCTTCCAATATTTGAGGAGCTGCCACAGAGAGGAGGGGGTCAAGCTATTCTCTAAAGCACCTGAAAGCCAGACAAGGAATAATGGATGGAAACTGAATAAGGAGAGATTCAACCTGGAAATAAGGAGACATTTTCTGACAGGGAGAAAACAATCAACCAATGGAACAGAAGTTGCCTTCAGAAGTTGTGGGAGCGTCTTTCAAGAAGAGACTGGACTGCCATTTGACATAAATAGTATAGGGTCTCCTACTAAGAGCGGGGAGGGGGGGGTTGGACTAGATCAGTAGTTACCAACCAGTGGTCCACAACAATATTGTGGTGGTCCACAGAAAAATTATTTGCATTTTTATATTGCACTAAATACTATTTATCTTTTTTTAAAAGTCATATTACTGGTCTGCGGGATTTAAAATTATGAACATTTAGTGGTCCCTGGGGTTCAAAAGGTTGGTGACCCCTGGACTAGATACCTACAAGGTCCCTTCCTGTCTGTTTGTCTGTCTGTCTCTCTTTCATCTATCCTGTCTGTCTGTCTGTCTGTCTGTCTGTCTGTCTGTCTGTCTGTCTGTCTGTCTATCTATCTATCTATCTATCTATCTATCATCTATCTATCTATCTATATCTATCTATCTATCTATCTATCTATCATCATCTATCTATCTACCTATCTATCATCTATCTATGTATCTATCATCTAAAATGTCAGAATGAAATTTAATGGAGAACTGCATAAAGAAAATAAAAGAAATTTTATTGGTGTTCTGCAGAAAGTAAAACATATCTAATGCATGGTTATGAAATGGAGAATACTTGGCCTGGTAATAGAGTTTAGAAAATGTGTTCTGCTTTTCCCTCCAATGTTTGGGGAATTCTTCAGCCATTTTCCTTGCTTGCTTTAAATACTTCAGTGCTATGATGGTCAGAATCAGATAAATCTCTGGTTTCTACAAAGCAGCTTTGAAGATGCCACCTCTGTTTGTACTGGCCTCTAAAAATGTCTGGAATGTGCAAGTATGTCTAATGTGCGAGCGTGTGCATGTGTGTTTTCCTTTATTTTCCTGCGACTAATGAGCTGCTGCAACACACTGGAATGCAAGTCTTTTGCAGTTCTAAATTAAGCCTACATTAATAAGGTATTATACTATAATTGAAAAAGTTCCATAGCTTGCAGATAGTAAATTGCAAGAGAGAGCAATTTTAAACTTGGGAAGATGACGTTCTTGAAATAACCAAAGGAATGCAAACTTGAAATAAGAGTTGGCAAAAGGAAGCCTGGAAAAAACAATGAGAAGGTAATCATAGATATTTTTCAAGGCTGCAATGTATAGTTTCTATTTCAGTTGAATGGAAAATGTAATTGGAGGACAATTTTGAAAATAAAACAACTATTTAAAAGCAACACTCCCCCAAAATGAAGAAGGGATGATATTGCAAATATAAAAGAAGGGATGATATAGCTAATAGGGGTAGTTGCCTCTGGGGAGTCTCAGTCATCCAGCTCACAGTTGCCCCAAAGGTGCTTTTTCAAGAGGCAACTGGACTTTCTTGTTATTTGCCTTTTTGTCGTTCTTTGTTCTTGTTGTGTTATGTTAGTAGTGCCTTCTTTCCAAATTCTGTGACCTGTTCCAATACTTCCGTTATTTTGTTCGGTTATAACTTTTTAACGTGTTTGTTTCCATGATTTGAATTCAAGTGAGAACGGTTCGCAATGCAATACACCATTAATAAATAGAAAAGAATAGAATAACAGAGTTGGAAGGGACCTTGGAGGTCTTCTCATCCAACCCCCTGCTTAGGCAGGAAACCCTACACCACTTCAGACAAAATGGCTATCCAACATCTTAAAGACTTCCAGTGTTGGGGCATTCACAACTCCTGGTGGCAAGTTGTTCCACTGATTCATTGTTCTAATTGTCAGGAAATTTCTCCTTAGTTCTAGGTTGCTTCTCTCCTTGATTAGTTTCCACCCAGTGCTTCTTGTCCTGCCCTCAGGTGCTTTGGAGAATCGCTTGACTCCCTTTCCTTTTTGGCAGCTCCTGAGATATTGGAACACTGCTATCATGCCTCCCCTAGTCACTTTTCACTAAACTAGACATACCCAGTTCCTGCAACCGTTCTTCATATGTTTTAGCCTCCAGTCCCCTAATCCTCTTGGTTGCTCTTCTCTGCACTCTTTCTAGAGTCTCCACATCTTTTCTACATCGTGGTGACCAAAACTGAATGCAGTATTCCAAGTGTGGCCTTACCAAGGCCTTATAAAGTGGTATTAACCTTTCACATGATCTTGATTCTATCCCTCTGTTGATGCAGCCTAGGACTGTGTTGGCTTTTTTGGCAGCTGTTGCACACTGCTGGCTCATATTTAAATGGTTGTCCATTAGGACTCCAAGATCCCTTTCACAGTTACTACTGTTGAGCAAGGTACCACCTATAAATCTTCCTCCTGGAGCCTGGAATGTGACATTTTTTGCAGAGAGGATGATTCTGATAGATGAGGAAATAGTTTTCAGTCTGAAAGGCCAACTGTTATTTTTATCAAGCAAGAGAACCACATCTTTCGCTTTCTGACTGTATTCCACATTTTCATTATTTTTAGGAACTGGCTGGCTGAAAACCATAGAGTGGCTGCGTGGGTTGTCCTGGCTGGGGATGATAAGAGTATGTAGTGACAAATCTAGACATCTCAGTTGAAACAGCCTGATCTGAACAATTTACTTTACTGAGTCACTTTACTTCCTATGAATAGACTACAGCAGGGGTGTCCAAACTTGAGAACTTTAAGACTTGTGGACTTCAACTCCCAGAAGTCCACAAGTCTTAAAGTTCCCAAGTTTGGACACCCCTGGACTACAGGTAGTCCAACATTTACTATCATTCATTTAGTGAACGTTCAAAGTTGCAACCACCCTGAAAAAAGTGACTTATGGCCCTTTTTCACACTTTATGACCATTGCAGCATGATCATGTGATCAAAATTCAGATGCTTGGCAACTGATTCACATTTATGACAGTTGCAATATTTTGATTTTCACTTATGATCTTCCGACAAGCAAAGTCAATGGGGAAGCCAGATTCACTCTTAACCAACTCATCCAATGCAGTGATTCACTGAACAACTATGACAAGAAAGGTCACAAAATGGGGCAAAAGACGACTGTCTCTCTTAGCAAAAGAACTCTTGGGCTCTATTGTGGTCATAATTTGAAGTCTACCTGTATACTTTATTAGCCAAGTATGATTAGACACACAAGCAATTTGGCTCCGGTACGTAAGCTCTCAAGTCTACATGCAAAGCAACAGTGTAATAATAATTATAATATCGAAGCACTAATCATAATAATGATACGGATGACAGAAGGTAGTGGAACAGATGAGCAGGCTAAAAATAATGCAGCCATACTACATGGATAAGTACACTTAGACATAAGACAGTGCTGTGGGGATTAGGAATTCAGCAGAGTGATGACACCGGAGGAGTGGGGGGGAAGGAACTATCTCTGTGTCTGCAAATTTCTGTATCCAAAAATCAGGGCTGCTAATACATTGCTCCATGCATTCACACATTTCTGGGAGTATAGAAACACCAATCCCAGTAACTGGATCAAAGACTCAAGCCCTACTACACAAACAGGAGATCTGTGTGCCCCACTCTGGCCTTCCTTCCCATTCAAGGCCTCCTCCCGAAGGCCTCGCAAGGACCGGGCGGAGAGACAGGGGGATTACAGAAAAGGAAGAGAAATAAACTTAGCCGCCAGCAAAGCAAAAGCAGACTGCGTTTCTATGGCAACCCAATGCCGTGAGCTTTTCAAAGTGGGCAAGAGGGAGGCAGGCCTCGGCGCTGTAAATTATTTAAGCAGGACAGGCCTCCGTCCATTAAAGTTGGAGAGGAAGATTTAAAGCTAATCTTTATGCAGAGAGAGCTGCCACACGCCGCTTAATGGGGACAGAGGAGGCGGGAGGGGGGGAGGGGGCAGGGGAGAGCAGGCGCTGCCCAGCTAGAAACAAATAAGGAAAATGAGGCTGCTTAAGTCATCTCGGGATACAGAAAGGCGATTATAAAATCTTCCTTTCTTCCCTTATCAGCCAATCTTGCAAAGTGGAAAAAAATACTAATAATAATCCTGGAAGAAGCTCTTGCAATCTATGGCCAAGAAAGCTGCCGTGTGTCGATGGTTCGAACGGTTTATACAGGTAGTCCTCGACTTATGACCACAAGAGCAGAATTTCCATTGTTAAGTGAGGGAGTTGTTAAGTGTTGTTCTTAGTTGCAAAGTCGTGTCCGATCCATCGCGACCTTATGGGCAACGTTCCTCCAGGCTTGTCTGTCCTCTACCATCCTCTGGAGTCCATTTAAGCTCACGCCTTCTGCTTCGGTGACCCCATCCAGCCACATCATTCTCTGTCGTCCTCTTCTTCTTTTGCCCTCTATTGTTCCCAGCATGAGGCTCTTCTCCAGGGAGTCCTTCCTTCTCATTAGGTGGCCAAAGCCTTTGAGTTTCCTCTTCAGGATCTGGCCTTCTAAAGAGCAGTCAGGGTTGATCTCCTCTAGGACTGACCAGTTTGATCGCCTTGCAGTCCAAGGGACTCGCAGGAGTCTTCTCCAGGACCTGAGTTCAAAGGCCTCAATTCTTTGGCGCTCAGCCTTCCTTATGGTCCAACTTTCACAGCCATACATTGCAACTGGGAAAACCATAGCCTTGACTGTACGTGCTTTTATTGGCAGAATCGCACCCAATTTTATGACTATCCCCCGCCCCCCATGGCTTGCCATTGTTAATAACATGGTTGTTAAGCAAATATGGCTCCCCTCCCCATTGACTATGTTTGTCAGAAGCTGGCTGGGAAAGTTGCAAATAGCAACAGCACTTAGACTTATATACCGTTTTACAGTGCTTTACAGCCCTCTCTAAGCGGTTTACAGAGTCAGCATATTGCCCCTAGCAATCTGGATCCTCCTTTTACCCACCTCGGAAGGATGGAAAGCTGAGTCAACCTTGAGCCAGTGAGATTTGAACTCCCAAATTGCAGGCAGCCGGCAGTCAGCAACTGCAGTACTGCACTTTAACCACTGCTCCTTCATGGCGATTAATGACCTGCAATTGTCCATAAATACATGCCAATTGCTAACCGCCTGAATTTTGATCATGGGTAGACTGAGATACTTGTGAGTGCTGGCTGGAAGTCACTTTTCCCAGTGTTATTGTAACTTCAAATGGTGGCTAAAGAGACCTGCGGGATCGTATTCTGCCCCATACATCCCTACGACCCATCCGCTCGCACAGAGAG
Organism: Natrix natrix natrix; assembly: GCA_029891615.1. Taxonomy (NCBI): domain Eukaryota; kingdom Metazoa; phylum Chordata; class Lepidosauria; order Squamata; family Natricidae; genus Natrix; species Natrix natrix. The sequence continues at coordinate 1,600,137 of JAKRSK010012735.1, read as the reverse complement.
GGGCTTCTCCAGGTGCCGTCCACCAGACAGTGCCAAGGGGCGGCGCCTAGGAGCAGAGCCTTCTCTGTGGCGGGCCCAGCCCTGTGGAATGACCTCCCTCCGGATATTAGGACCACCACTGACCTCCGCTCCTTCCGTGTAAAGCTCAAGACCCACCTATTCCAAATAGCTGGCCTGGCTCAACCATAACTTCATAACGCTCCTGACGGGTTTTTTAATTCGGTAATTTTATTCAATGGGATTTTAAATTGTGTTTTTAATTGTTTTTCACTCATTAGTCTACCTCCTCCATGCACATGTATATGTCTTTGTTTTATGTATGTATGTCTGTCATTATTTGTATTTTATTTCTTTTGATTGTACGCCACGGCTAACAAATAAAATTATTATTATTATTATTATTATTATTATTATTATTATTATTATTATTATTATTATTATTATTATTATTATTATTATTATTATTATTATTATTATTATTATTATTATTATTATTATTATTATTATTATTATTATTATTATTATTATTAATGCTTTAATTTGAAATTATGAATCTTTTTAACAACAGGCTCAAGGCTAGCTTTTGTTGTATCCATGCCACATGGAGATTCTTTGCTAACTCTCTTTTGGATACCTTAAAGCCAAAAAGTCAGAAGCAGAAGCAGAGGTCAAGGGTCAGCTCCCTCCCATCAAAAATGTTGTTTTATGCAAGCTTGGTTCTCATAACTTTTCAGCCTTAGCAATTTAAGATGATGGATGGCTAGGGAATTCTGGGAGTTGGAAATTCCACACAAGTCTTAAAGTTGCCAAGGTTGGAGACCCTCGCTTTAGACCCTTTCTTGCAAGCCAACAGAGTGATCTGCATCTTGCCATTTTGGAGGCATCTACAATGTCCTGAATCACACTTAGCATATTAGAAAGGTAAGAGATCATACTGTGGTCTGTTCAAAAACTGTTGAAAGAAGCAAAATGAACTGCGCTGAAGAGCATGCTTCTATCCTCAGATTTACGTCTGGGGTGCAGAGGACCTTTTTTTTTTTTTTTTTGAAAAATAAAGAACGAACTAGAAAATGGGGTAAATTCCAAAGATGTTAATAAGGATAAAAAATTCCGTAAGTTCACAACTTTAGGAAGAACATTCTGTTCTGACCTACGCTTCCCCAAAAAGCACGAGGCAGATTCCTGGTCCCGACAAAACCCCTTTTATTAAATGAATGTGAATTCCTCTCATTCAAATTCAGCAAGGCCTGGCAAACAGTCTTTCAAAGGAATACTAATGACTACAGACCTTATCTATCTTGGAAATCTGCCATGTAAATATTTTCCAAATGAGGTGCTGTGCAAGGAAAGACTAGGCACAGAGTTTCTGAGATTCACTGGACAGAGCTTCACACTCCTGAAAAGAATCTAATGATCGAATGAATGAATGGTTTCCTGCAAAAGCCCACTCCTCTTTCGTTCCTCTTTTATTTCCTATGGGAAGAGCCAATCACCTTCCGTCTGTGACTTTACTTCCAAGTCTACTCTGATTTCTGAGTTGTTCTTTTCTTCTGGCAGCTCTGCGCATGCACACTGGGAACAGGCTCCAGCTGTTCCTCTGCCTCACGGCTGTCTAGCTCCATAGGCACCTGATCACTGCCAGACAGCCTCGGCCACATCTCTGCCTCCGATGCAGAGCCCTCATCCAAGCTTTTCCCAGCCTCCAGGATTGGCCCATGCTCCTCCCCAAGCTCCTTCCTGGCTGCTGGTGGGCCACAACGCATTCAAGAGCAAGAAAAATGATTAAATAAAATCCAAATGACAGCTTTGTGAAACAGAGTAACAGAGTTGGAAGGGACCTTAGAGGTCTTCTAGTCCAATCCCCTCCTCAGGCAGGAAGCCCTATACCATTCCAGACAAATAGTTGTTCAATCTCTTCTTAGAAACCTCCAGTGTGGTGGAGCCCCCATAACATCTGGAAGTAAACCTTTCCATTGATTACTTGTTCTGTCAGGAAATTTCCCCTTAGTTCTAAGTTGGTTCTCTCCTTGATTAGTTTCCACTCATTGCTTCTGAACTGCCTTTTATAACAAAGGACTTTACTACGGTCATTACAGTAACCAGGAAAAATATGAAAGAAAGTTGAATGAGGTGGTGTCAGGGTATTAATTTATTAGACATATTTCTAGATTGCTGAAATAAAATGATTCTCAGCAACTCACACAGATTTTTTTTTCTTTTTAGAAAACACAGCCAATGTAAAATCTTACAAAAAGGAAAAACAGAATGGCAGCATCATAATAGAAAGAAAGAAAAGACGGGAACATCAATTCAAATCAGGGAAAAACAGCAAAACAGTTCAATCTTCATACAAGTTGGCGCTGATCCACTGACAATATACGAGTATATTAAATAGTTGACATGAAATTAGCCTCAGTGAATTTTCAGCAAATAGATCTGTAGGAAGTTAGCACCCACCCCTCTCCTAGAAAAATGAAATATTTTAGGAAATATTAAAAGGGCAGAATATTTTTCCTAAAAAGGAGGCAGAAACTCAGCCGCCCTCCCACACACACACCTTTGTCAATGGGCCATTAAGGCCTGAGCCAGTCTATTCTACATAACAAAGATCTACCTCCTTCAGGCAGAGAGCCATAATAGGAATCCCAAAGCCCTTTTATTACATCATCACCCAGCAAGAGTCAACCAAGCTTGGGACTCAGGACAGCCTACAGAGTTGCCCCTGCATAGCAACCAATCAGAATACAAGCTCAAATTCAAAAACCCAGAGAGGGCTGAGGCACTCTCAGCATCTCTTCCCTTTTTTTCTTCTTTACCCAACATTTTCAAGGCATGTGATCCTGTCCACCATTAAAACCATCTTTCCAAGCAGCCACCATGTTTCCAATGTCTTTCTCCCCACTTGGAACTGAACCAAGGTGGATATTTCTTCCAACAGATGAATACCTCATTTTGAAAGAAAGACGTTGGAATCTTGGCTAGAGCTGAATTAAAAACCTCAGAGATATGAGAACAAGTTGTGATTCCAAGGCAAAATGAAAAAGAGAACTGTGGTTATCATTACCATCAAATACCTACTGGCAATTTTTTCCAGCTGCTCAATCAAACCTTGGCTCACATTTAGCCAAGATGGATGGATCTCCATCTCCACAAAACTTGCTCGACCGAGAGGAGATCTGTTTTGGATTGAAAAAAATATGTTTCCATTTCTTTCATAAGGGCAACCTGAAAACAGCCATGAAGGCTGCTTTCTCAGAGAGCCTAAAATTATCTAACCGCACCACTGGATGTGGAATTAATGATCCATCTATTTGAGCATAAACAGAAATGGCTCTGCGAAGCACCACCCTTAATGGAAAGTAATATTTTCAAATTAAATACAGTACATCCATTTATCTTCTGGACAGGCATCCCAAATACAAGGTCCTTTCAATAGGGATCATCCATCTCTGGGTAGAATGGAACTCACTGAGAAGATGAGGAGGCAAAGATTTACAGGAGGAGGAAAATCTTTTTTTTTTTTTGTTTCCTTAAAAATAAGACCTCCCCGGATAATAAGGCCAATTGGGCTTTTGAACGCATGCGCTAAAATAAGCCCTCCCCGAAAATATTGCAACACAGCAACAGCCATGAGGTGACCATGCTCACTGCCTCCTGGACCTCAAAAATAATAAGATCTCCCCGAAAATAAGGCCAAGTGCTTATTTCAGAGGTCAAAAGAAAAGAAGACCTTGTTTTATTTTGGGGAAAACAATACAATACAATACAATACCAATACAATACCAATACAATACAATACAATAGTAGAGTTGGAAGGGACCTTGGAGGTCTTCTAGTCCAACCCCCTGCCTAGGCAGGAAACCCTATACCGTTTCAGGTAAATAGCTATCCAACATCTTCTTAAAGACTTCCAGTGTTGGAGCATTCACAACCTCTGGAGGCAAGCTGTTCCACTGATTAATTGTTCTAACTGTCAGGAAGTTTATCCTCAGTTCTAAGTTGCTTCTCTCCTTGATTAGTTTCCACCCATTGCTTCTTGTTCTACCCTCAGGTGCTTTGGAGAATAGTTTGACTCCCTCTTCTTTGTGGAACAGAAGGCAGTTTCCTTGGAAAAACCAACTGGCAAGATTAAGCTGGTTTTAGAAGTCAATCCCATATTCTAATCAGCAGCAAATCTCTATCTTCCCCTCACCCATTCATCTGCCCTGATCATCCAAGCTCAGAATGCATAGTTCAACTTGTTTTTTTTTAAAAGGAGGCAACAGCAAAAAAAGCCCGTTTCTGGACTTACTGTAATCTGACAGCATCCTCTACTTTTTCATCAATACTATATTAGCACTCACAGTTCTAGGCTGCATAAACCGAGGGATAGAATCAAGATCACGTGAAATGTTAATACTACTTTGTAAGGCCTTGGTAAGGCCACACTTGGAATGGTGCATCCAGTTTTGGTCGCCACGATGTAAAAAAGATGTTGAGACTCTAGAAAGAATGCAGAGAAGAGCAACCAAGAGGATTAGGGGACTGGAGACTAAAACATATGAAGAACGGTTGCAGGAACTGGGTATGTTTAGCTTAAGAGAAAGAAGGACTAGGGGAGACATGATAGCAGTCTTCCAATATCTCAGAGGTTGCCACAAAGAAGAGGGAGTCAAGCTATTCTCCAAAGCACCTAAAGGCAGGACAAGATGAAGACTAATCAAGGAGAGAAGCAACCATGAATTAAGGAGAAATTTCCTGACAGTTAATCAGTGGAACAACTTGCCTCCAGAAGTTGTGAATGCTCCAACACTGGAAGTTTTTAAGAGGAGATTAGACAACCATTTGTCTGAACTGGTATAGGATTTCCTGCCTAAGCAAGGGGTTGGACTAGAAGACCTCCAAGGTCCCTTCCACTCTTCTCTTCTCCCACTGTGTGTGATTTCACATATTCTGGGAACTCAGCCACTGTGAGATGGAATCTCTAGTTTATAGCTTACTACTATAAAACAAACCATCTCTGGTTTACTCATAAGCCATGGATCAAAATGAATCAAATCTCTTGATTACGGTTTTTGGCCAGCCTTTACAATTAAATTAAAAAAATATCTGTAAAAGAAGGAACGGTTAATACAACAATTAGTTGTTAGGGAAGGGGGAAAAAACGTAATGGGGCAATAAAGCAGCATGTCTAATTAAAATTTTTATGCAGTTGTGGGGCTTGGTGAAAAAAAAATTGGCTGATTGGTGTGTAAATGTAGGATTAGTGTCCCTTAAAAAACAGACCATGGAGAAATATCCACACAGCTGTGGCCTTGAGGCATTATTAAATAGAACATCCAATAGCTGAAGGAGGATTTCTTTCACAGTTTCTTTTATAACGTGAAAAAGAATTATATTAAATTACAAGCACAGGTAGTCCTCGACTTACCTCAGTTCGCTTAGTGCAGGGTGTCCAAACTTGGCCACTTTAAGCTGGCTGGGGAATTCTGGGAATTGAAGTCCACAAGTCTTAAAGTGGCCAAGTTTGGACACCCCTGGCTTAGTGAGTGTCCGATGTTACGACGGCCCTGGAAAAAGTGACTTGTGGTCATTTTTCACACTTACGACCGTTGCAGCATCCCCATGGTCACGTGATTTACATTTGGATGCGTGCCAACTGATTCACATTTATGACGGTTGCAGTGTCCCAGGGTCATGTGATCACCTTCTGTGATCTTCTGACAAGCAAAGTCATTGGGGAAGCCAGATTCACTTAACATCCGTGTTACTCATTTAACAACTGCAGTGATTCACTTAACAAATGTGGCAAGAAAAATGGTAAAATGGGGCAACACTCACTTAACAAATTTCTCAACATAAAGTTTGGGCTCAATTGTGGTCATAAGTTGAGGACTACCAAGGTATCCTTGATTCCTATCTGAAGGCCTGTTCTGAATGTGCTCCTGAAAGCAAGGATATAAATCCAAAGCACTAACTGTGTGATGGCGAACCAATGGCACATGTGCCAAAGGTGGCATGCAGAGCCCTCTCTGCACGCATGCCAGCCGTCACCCCAGCCCAGCTCCACCACACATGTGCTGGCCAGCTACCGTATTTTTCACATCGGAGTATAAGACGCACCAAGATTTTGAAGAAGCAAATTAAAAAAGAAATTTTTTCCACTCTGCAGACCTCTCAAAACCATTTTTCGCAAACAAGGGGCCTGTTTTTTTTTTAAACAAAGGGCATGCATAGCCTTTAGGAGGCTTGTAGAATGCTCCTGGGGGGTGCGGGCCCCAAAAACGAGCCAAAAACAACCCCTTTTTCGCTCATTTCTGCCCTCCCCAGCCCCCAGGAGCTCTCTAAAAGCCCCCATAAGGCTATGCATGGCCATTTTGGTGAAGGGGGCGGGGTTTCGGGAGGCAAAAAAATGCTGTATTCAGTGTATAAGACGCACCCAGATTTTCAGCCTCTTTTTTGAGGGGAAAAGGTGCGTCTTATACTCCGAAAAATAAGGTAGTCTTCGGGTCTCTGCCCTGCATGCACAGAAGGGGGGGACATTCACATTGCATTTTGGTGCCTCTCACAGCACCCCCGCGCCCCCTTTCAGCTTCCAGGTTGGTGCAGCAGGCCTTCCCAAAACTGTTTTGGGCCTGGAAAGCCTCCTGTACCAACCTGGAGGCCAAAATTGGGTGAGGGAGGGGCGTATGCATGGGGGCGAGGGTCATGTGTGCATGCGCAGGGGCATGGCATGCATGGGGGCATGCAAATTGCATTATCGGCACGGGCATTGGTTGTTGCGCACACTTTTGGCACCTGACGACAAAAAGGTTAGCCCTCACCGCACTAAAACCTGCATACATGCAACTAGCAAAATCTCCTCTGAGGTGGACCAAAAGGAAGACCAGAGGAAATCACAAAATCACATGATGAGAACTGAATCAACTAAAGACCTAGCAACTGGCTTCATATATACACGGCCTGGTTAGGTGGAATGTAGGTTTTGCTTTTTTAAACGATCCAATCCGTTAGTTAATGCATTTACTTGGCTGCTGTGGTTTCATCCACAAACCTGGATGATTCACAATCACAAAAAAACTACTAAACCATGAGATGTGACTACAGCAGGGGTGGGGTTCCTGCCAGTTCTAACCTCTTCTATAGAAGAAGTTTCACAAATCTACAGTGCCATTTAGAACCGGTTCCAGCTCCCTCCCCCCACCCATCCGCACATCATCAAAATGAAGAGCGAGAGGAGGAATTCTGGGAGTTGAAGTCCACAAGTCTTAAAGCTGTCAAGTTTGAACACCCCTGGGTTTTTTTTTTCTAAAGGCTTAGGTGTACAAGGGTCTTGTAACTTGACAGCTTTAAGACTTGCGTGCTTCAAACGCCAGAGTTTCTGAGCCAATGTTTTGGTTGCTAAGCAAGAGCGTTGTTAAGTGAGTTTCACCACATTTTACAAGTTGACCACATCCACCTGGTCACATAGCTGGCAAGCCACTCCCATCTGGTCACATGACCGGCAAGCCACCCCCTACCATCACATGGCTGGCAGGCCCCTCCCACAAAGCAGACCACACCTCCAGAAGAGGTTCTAAAAAAATTTGAAACCCACCACTGGACTATAGGCACAAAAATGCCTTCTTTTTCACATGCCGGGGGGGGGGTTGGGGCTCACAGAAGCGATCACCCTTTCAACAGCCTCTATTTCTTTTTAAACAAACATTTATTATACCACTAATGGCATACTAACGTGGCACGGTATTCTCATCAGGCTTAATTCAGGGGGGGAAGGTGGATTCCAGCAGAATTTGTAACGAGACTTGCTTTACTGGGGAGATAGGCAGCATATGAATAAATAAAAATTGAAGCCTAAATAGCAATAGCATTCAGACTGATATACCGCTTCACAGTGCAGTCAGTGAGGGTGAACGTTTTCGGTACCGAGTGCCGAAAAGGTCATGCGGAAACTTCGCAGGTGCGCACTCGCACACTCGTCGGGCCTGTGCTCCAGAAAAGCCGGACATCTGGGTTCTAGCCTGGATGCGCTCCCCATGATCAGCTGGCCGGCATGCATGTGCAGGGCGGTTTTCAGCACTGCCTTGCATGTGAAGAGATCACGCTTTGGAAAAGCAGACCTTCTGAGTTCTGGCGTGCACCCGACAATCAGCTGGCCAGCACGCATGCGCACAATGGTTTTTGGCACTGCCGCACGTGCGAAGGACAGCTGACTGCTGAGCATGCATGCGCACCAGAAACCCAAAATACAAACTGCCAAGTCCGCGCGTGCCAGGCGACATGGCTTGCCATAAGTTTACGACGTGCCATAAGTTTGCCATCACAGTCTCAGTTCTTTACAGTCCCCCTCTAAGCAGTTGACAGAGTCAGCCTATGGCCCCCAACAATCTGAGTCCTCATTTTACCAACCTCAGAAGGATGGAAGGCTGAGTCAACCTTCAGCCAGGATCGAACTGCTGACAATCGGCAGAATCATCCTGCAATACTGCATTCTAACCACTGCCCACCATCGCTCATATATAAATCCTTCCATCCTCTCCCCTCCCCCCCATTCAGTTAGAACTGAAAAGCTTCTTGGATAAAAAGCGATATGTTCTCAAGGAAAAAAAACCCAAGAAAGCCCAGTTGCCATTTGAAAAGCACCTTTCCCAGGGGTGGGATTCTACCGGTTCAGACTGGTTTGGACGAACTGGTAGCTCCGACTATCAGCTGGGAGCGAACCGGTTTGCTCTGACTTTGAAGTGGGCCCACCCACCTGCCCCTTTGCTATATTCACCTATATTTCCTTTTCCAAAGCCCGGCTGATCGGTGCGGCAGAGTGGATTGCCGCGCTTCAGCTCTTTTCCTTGCCAGCAGTAACGCGGAAGGAGAGGTTTTTGTAAATTGTGCACAGCACGCACTCAGCGAACCGGTTGTTAAACCAGTAGGATCCCACCCCTGACCTTTACCTATCTTTTCCAGCAGAACTGGTCTGGCCAGATAGACCTTTCTATCTTGTCTTTCCTTGTTCCACTTCAACAAATGATCAAGGGATGCCCAAAAGAAACCACTTCAGGGGAGGAGAATACTTTCTGAGATAGTCCACCTACCACAAGCAGCAAGGCGAAAGGGAAACTAACACTGAAACGGAAAAAGGAAATCCTAGGCACAGGAAGCATTAAAATAACTCTTCCCCTATTTCCCTTGTTCCCTTCCCAATTGCAAAACTTCCTGGCAAGATTACACACTCAGCATTAATAATCCTACATTTCTTCTTCATCGCTAAAGGTCATCCAAGCAGGAAAACTCCAAATCAGCAACAACTACATGGGGTACATTCATTATAATCAGTAATTAACTTAAGGAGAAGGAGAACAGTTCCTCCCCCTCCAACTTCTCCATTAACTCTAATGAGATTTTACACATCAAGCAGGACTATTGGTTTGGAAATTCAACTTCGGGGTTTTTTTACAAGGAAAATGCTACCAGCAACTGCTACACAGTCAATAGAACAGGGACGGAATAGTAGGCTCTCGTCTTTATCGTGATAAAGCCAAGTGGTCTGGCATCTAACAAAAGACCAATCAGGAACCCATACCTGAAATGACCAATCAAGATCAGGCGCCAACAAAGAGAACCAATCAGAGAACAGAGCCTTCACCAATCAAACTCCAGTTCAGACGAAGACCAATCGGAAACCAGGTCACCTGGTTATAAATGGAGGAACCCAGTCAGTCCGTCTCAGTTGCATGGGGAAATAAGTCACTTCTGTCTCATGATGCTATAGCAATTGCTGGCAAAGAAGCAGGAAATGGGTTAATAATAATAATAATAATAATAATAATAATAATAAATAATAATAATAATAATAATAATAATAATAATAATAATAATAATAATTTTATTTGATTAGCCGCAACCCTCTCCCGAAGGACTCGGGGCGGCGTACAATCAAACGGATAAAAAATACACATAAGACAAACATATATACAAGAGAACAGAGACATATACATATGTGCATGGAGGAGGATGGACTTAAGTGAAAGACAGTTAAAAATACAATTTAAAATCCCCTAATAAAATTACCAAATTAAAAAACCCATCAGGAGCGTTACGAAGTTATGGTCGAGCCAGGCCAGCTATTTGGAAAAGGTGGGTCTTGAGCTTGACACGGAAGGAGCGGAGGTCAGTAGTAGTCCTAATATCCGGGGGGAGGTCATTCCACAGGGCTGGGCCCGCCACAGAGAAGGCTCTGCTCCTAGGCGCCGCCCCATGGCACTGTCTGGTAGACGGCACCTGGAGAAGTCCCTCTCTGTGCGAGCGGATGGGTCGTAGGGATGTATGGGGCAGAATACGATCCCGCAGGTAACTAGGTCCTGAGCCATGGAGCGCTTTAAAGATCGTAATCAAAACCTTGAAACGCACTCGATAGACCACAGGAAGCCAGTGCAGCTCGCGCAGGAGAGGTGTCACATGGGAGTACTTGGTACTCCCCATAATCACCCGCGCGGCCGCATTCTGGACCAACTGCAGTCTCCGAGTGCATTTCAAGGGAAGCCCCATGTAGAGAGCGTTACAGTAGTCCAGGCGAGACGTCACCAGCGCATGGGTGACTGTGCATAAGGCGTCCCGGTCCAATAGGGGGCGCAATTGGCGCACCAGGCGAACCTGGTGGAACGCCCCCCTGGCCACGGCTGTCACATGTTCATCCATGGAGAGCCTGGCATCCAGGAGGACGCCCAAATTGCGCGCCCGCTCCATGGGGGCAAGTTGAATGCCCCCAATGGCCAGAGATGGAATTATCTGGTTGAACCGGGGGGCCGGAACCCACAGCCACTCCGTCTTGGAAGGGTTGAGCCTAAGTCGGTTGTCATCCATCCAGACCCGTACGGCTTCCACACACCGGGACATCACTTCGATGGCCTCGTTGGGGTGGTTCGGGGTGGAAATGTACAGCTGAGTATCATCAGCGTACAGATGATATCCCACCCCGAAACCACGGATGATCTCACCCAGCGGCTTCATGTATGTGTTGAACAGGAGCGGCGAGAGGACCGACCCCTGTGGCACCCCACAAGTAAGGGGGCTTAGGGTCGACCTCTGCTCTCCTGCCAACACACGTTGCGTCCGGCCGGAGAGGTAGGAGCCGAACCACCGCAAAACGGTGCCCCGGACCCCCAACCCCTCCAGTCGGTGCAACAGGATACCATGGTCGATGGTATCAAAAGCCGCCGAGAGGTCTAATAGGACCAGGATAGAGGAGCAACCCCTATCTCTGGCCCTCCAGAGATCATCTACCAACGCGACCAAGGCCGTCTCAGTGCTGTGCCCAGGGCGAAAGCCGGACTGGCGCGGGTTGTGTGGATCATACATACTAGGCCCTGAAGCTGAGTTTGCCTTGTCTCCTGATTGCTTCTTTGTACCCTATGACTATCATTAAGCGCTGTACCTTACGAATCTTGATGAATGCATTTGAATCTCCTTTTGTACACTGAGAGCATATGGGTTCCTACCAGTTTGGCCCGGTTTCGCCAAATAGGTACCGTATTTTTCGGAGTATAAGATGCACGTTTTTCCCTCAAAAAAGAGGCCGAAAATCTGGGTGCGTCTTATGCACTGAATACAGCATTTTTTGCCTCCCAAAACACCGCCCCCTTCACCAAAATGGCCATGCATTGCCTTTAGGAGCCTTGCAGTGCGCTCCTGGGGGCTGGGGAAGACAGAAATGAGCGTAAAATGGGCCGTTGTTGCTCAATTTTGCCCCCCCCCCAGTCCCCAGGAGCACTTTATAAGCCTCCTAAAGGCTATTCGTGCCCTTTTTTGAAAAAAAAACCTGGCCCATTGTCACGAAAAACGGGCTGTTTTGGGGAGGTCTGCAGAGTGCAAAAACTTTTTTTTAAAAAAAATTTGCCTCTTCAAAACCTTGGTGCGTCTTATACCCCGGTGTGTCTTATACTCCAAAAAATACGGTAGTAACTCGGCCTGCCACACACCCGAACTGGTTCTCTCAGCGGGGCATCTTGTTTTTTGTTTCAGCGCATGTGCAGAAGCATTTTTTTAAAAGTACTGCGCATATGCCCATAGCACAGCTCAAGCATGCGAACGAAGTGCGTCCCTGAGGGAACCCGCAGTAGCAGCAGCTGGAACCCACCCCTGATATGCACCAAAGACGAATTCCTTGTGTGTCCAATCACCCTTGGCCAATAAAGAATTCTACATTTGTACATTTCAAAAGACAAAAACCGTTTCCCCAAATTGCAATTTAATAAAAATAGGATAAAATACAACAGGTAAGACAAGAGGAGAACAAGATTTTCTTTTTTAAAAAAAAGAATCAACAGGGTGAAAAAATGTCTGACCACAAAAATGTTTGCCATAGGCCATAAAAAATTATGTAATTCCCATTACTGCCCATTAATGCCTTCATTGCTTGCTAGTGTAGTGACTGAGCTCTCACAATATATTTCAGCAAGACTAACAGTTTAGCATGTTAGGAGAATCCAGCTGTTATTGTTCAAAAATTCTGATTTATGGATTAGTACAATAGGTAAAACCCAGATATTTATAGCTTATTTCAACAACTCTAGCTGAGGAAAACCATATCTTAATACAAAATGAATGGCATTTTTATTTTATTCCATACACCCTCGGTGCAATACATCCCCAACATTAAAAGATTTAGTCATGCATTCAATTCTCCTACTATTACTTTTCCCTTTCTACTTAAAGCGGATGTTAAATCCCTGTTACTGAAATTTAGATTGGAGTGGGATACTCCAGTGGTGGGATTCATTTTTTTTACTACCAGTTCTGTGGGTGTGGCTTGGTTGGCGTGGCATGGCATGGCTTGGTGGGCGTGGCAGGGGAAGGATACTGTAAAATCTCCATTCCCTCCTGATCAGCTGGGACTCGAGAGGCAGAGAATAGATGGGGGCGGGGCCAAAGGTTGGTTGCTCCTGGTTCAGCCGAACAAGTAGTGGTGATTTGGCATGGGTTGCAGAACCGGCAGTAACTCAGGCCACGCCCCCAAATCAGTTCCCAGATTTCTTCTGCCATTGCCGGCATGTTTCTGCACACGTGCAGAACAATTTTCAGTCAGCTGCTCAAAGCGCACACAAAGCGAACCGGTACTAACCGGTACAGGAACCCACCCCTGGGTGGGGCCAGTCAGAGGTGGTGTTTACCGGTTCTCCGAATTACTCAAAATTTCCGCTACCAGTTCTCCAGAACTGCTCAGAACCTACTGAATATCACTTCTTTGATTTGCAGTAAAGTAGAAAAGTGTGGAGGACCTCCCTTAAAGTCAGTCAGATGATATTTTCTTCTATTTGCCTACTCTAAGTACAGGAATTTAGATGATGAGAACTGTTTTATCAGCCAACTAGCTGGATATCCGTGCTTTGCAACGAAACTATGTGATCAGGCAATGCAGAAGAAATCCAGTTCGCTCCGGTTCACTCCGTTGGCTCAATGGTAGTCGGTAATTGAAACACATAAGGGAATATTGCTCCCGTCGCCTTGAATCCGGAAGCAGTTCCATAGGTGGAAGGTGTAGACATTGTGGTGAGGTACCAACGTTTAGTACTGTAAGGAATCCTAGACTGCTCCTGAGTGGAACATCTGCCAGTTTGAACTGAGGTAATGGAATGTGAGGCAACTGGCAGTCGGAACAGAGTTCTTTTCAGGTGGGGACGGGGAGTAGAATGTCTAACTCCTTAGCATCAGAGCGTGTTAATATAAGACAACTGGCAGTTGGAACAGAGTTATTTTCAGATGGGGAAGGGGAGTACAACTCCTTAGCATCAGAGCGTGTTAATTACTGTGTAAGAAATACTTATGATCCGACGGTCATTTCGAAAAATCCTTTCTTTCTAGAAGCCAAGAGGAACATACGTGCCAAATTTCAAGTTTGTAGGCTTTACGGTTCTGGAGATTTCGTGATGAGTGAGTGTGTGGTATTTGGCTTTTTTAATATATAGATTTGCAAAATGCTCCCTGTAAATCAGCGGGCTCCCAATCTTTTGGGTACCAGGGACTAGTTCTGTGGAGATGGGTTTTTCCATGGATCTGAGAGGATGTGGTTTTGTGTGCTGCCTGCATTTTGCAGAAGGGGGTTTGCTTGTTTGTATGGCCCAGTTTCTGGTATGCTGTGGCCCAGTGCCGGTCCATGGGCTGGGGGGTTGGAGACCCCAGCTGTAAATAGCATTGCTGGGAAGTGAACTGAGAACTTTTGTAATGTCCCTTAAGCTGCAGAGTCTAGTTTTTCAAAGATAGACAAAAGAACAGAGCAGAGCAGAGGTTGCACCTACAAAGCTTTAAGCAATCATCTGAAAGTTGAGTCATGACAACTGGATTTTTTTTTTGTTTCTTTCTTTTTTAAAAGAAGCTATTTGGATAAGCACAAGAGCATTTCAAAACAAAAAAACAAAAGACGTCGAGTTGCCATGACTAACTTTCTAGACAACTCTATCTGGATGACTGAAATCTTCATCAACTTAAGCAACCATCAATCTTCACACAAAAGCCAAGATTACTCAGACAGAAGAGCCAGCTCAGAAGGTGACCAGGACTGTTTTTCTCAATCGTGGCAGCTTGAAGATACATGGATTTCAATTCCCAGAATTCCTCAACCAGCATGGCTGGAAGTTGAAACATCCAAACATCTTTAAGTTGCCAAGGTGCCCTAAAATCAGAGGTGGGTTGCTCCCAGTTCAGTCTGGATCGGGTGAACCGACAGTAGCAGCGGCGGGAGGCTCCGCCCACCCAGCTGGATGCTTCTGCACATGCGCAGAATCGTCACACGCACCTGTATTAAAAAATTGGCAACCCACCACTACCTAAAATCAACTGATGGAATGTTTGGGCAAGCTAATATGGCAGCCAATGTCAATCAGAATAGAGCTGGAAGGACCTTCGAGGTCTTCTAGTCCAACCCCCTGCTCAAATAGAAGACCCTATACCAGGGGTCAGAAAACTGGGGCTCTGGAGCCGCATGTGGCTCTTTCCTCCCTTTGCTGCGGCTCCGTCACCAGTCGGCGCCACAATTTTGAGAGGAGCTTCCAGCGGGGGTGGGGAGAGAAGCACAGTGCGCCAGGAGAAGACTCTATGGCAAGGGGAGGGTTTTCCAGTTGTCTCCACAGTTGATAGGGCTTTCGGTTATGACAGGAAGAGGAAAAAGTATGCCGCTCTAGGAGGAGACTCTATGGTGGGGGGACTGAACTTCCGGTCAGCTCCAGAATTGAACAGGGGGCTTCCGGTTAGGATCTTTGTGGCTCCCGGGGTTTTCTTTTCTGTGGGAAACGGGTCCAAATGGCTCTTTGCGTGTTTAAGTTTGCCGACCCCTGCCCTGTACAATTTGAGACAAGTGGCTGTTCCTTTTCTTAAAAATCTCCAGCGATGAAGCACCCACAACTTCTGGTGGCAAGCTGTTCCCACTGGTTAATTGTCCTCACTGTTAGGAAGTTTCTCCTCCATTCCAGGTTGCTTCTCTCCTTGATGAGTTTCCATCATTTCTTCTTCTGGTGCTTTGGAAAATAAATTGACCTCCCTCTTTGTGGCAGCCTCTCAAATACTGGAATACTGCTTTCACTATACCCAGTTCCTGCAACCATTCTTCATATGTTTTAGTCTCTAGGTCTTTCCTCTAAAAGAAAAGAACTTTCCAGAGTTTTCTGCATATGGAACCGCACTGGTGGAATAAGAGACAAAGCGATAGTCAGATTGAGCATGAGGGGCCTCGGTTCATGGCAACAGTCGTTTAGAAGAGCATGTTTGGTCCATCTGACATTAATAAGGGCTCCTATAAAAGGAACAGGCAAATAATAAATAACTCTGCGGTTTGGGCAGAATGTAACTTTCAGGAATATGTGGAACAGGGGTGGGTTCCTGCCAGTTCTAACCTCTTCTATAGAAGAGGTTCCACAAATCTACAGTCTGTTTAGAACCGGTTCCAGCTCCCTCCCCCCGCCCGTCCACACATCATCAAGATGAAGAGCGAGAGGAGGAATTCTGGGAATTGAAGTCCACAAGTCTTAAAGCTGTCAAGTTTGAACACCCCTGGGGGTTTTTTTTCTAAAGGGTTAGGGGTGCAAGGGTCTTGTAACTTGACAGCTTTAAGACTTGCACACTTCAATGCCAGAGTTCCTGAGCCAACATTTTGGTTGCTAAGCAAGAGCATTGTTAAGCATTGTTATGGGTGTGGGCGCACACGCGTGTGCTGTTGCACATGCATGCTTTCGGCACACGACATCAAAAAGGTTAGCCATGACTGTGATAGGGGGGAGGGGATGCAATGGCTTCAAGGTTAAAGATGCTGCACTTGTCAAGCTGATGGCCTGGGTTCAGGACCCAAGTCCCGTTCCTACGTTGCCTCCCGATCACCTAGCAGTTCAAAAGCATGCAATTGGGAGTAGATAAATAGGTACCACTTTGGTGGGAAAGTTCTGCTTCCCTTTCCCACCATGCAGAAAAGGCTCCTCCCAGTGCCTTCCCTCTTTCCTTTTTGGGCCCTCCGTGCCTCTCCTTTGCTTTCCCAGATTTTTGCACACATGGATGTCTTCGCCCTCCCTCCCTTCCTTCCCTCCCATGGTCTCCTTTGACATTTACACGGGCTTTTCCCTCCCCTCCCCTCCCCCTTTGATCTAAATGCTGCAATAATCAAAGCAAAAAAAGGAACAGGTTGTTCTTTCGCTCCCGAGTAGATTGTTCTGTACGACCATGGAAACTCTCAAGTGAGGAAAAACAGATCATTCAGCGTCACATAGGAGCTGCGTTCCTCCCAAGGCCGTTTAAAGCTGTTTTTTAAAAACATAAAGGGAAGAGAAGCTTTGTGGAGTGCTGTGGGGAAGCAAGGGGAGGCTGCTTGCACTCAGCTGGGGAAGAAGCTACATTGGGAGAAGTAAGGGTTGAATTGGGGGTGGGTGGGTTGAGCTGAGGATGGTTCGTTGGCTTTCAGCTCAAATTATCCTTTTTTGGAGAGATTATGCAAAGATCCTGCTTTCGGGGAAAAGGCTCTAATGCTGGGAAAGGTAGAGCACAAGAGAAAAGGAGGAGGTCCAGCTGCAAGGAAGAAGGACTCAGTTCTGGTAGCAATGGATACATAATTGGGAGACTTGAAAGAACAAGTTAAGGACAGATCATCATGGAGAACGTCTGTCTGTCTGTCTGCCTCCATCTATCTATCTCTTTCTCTCCCTCCCTATTTCCCTCCCCCCTTCTCCCCCCCCCTCTCTCCCTCCACCCCATCTGCTTCCAACTCTATCTCCTTCCATCTCTCTCTCTCCATCTCTATCTCCTCCCATCTCTCTCCCTCCATCTATCTCTATCTTCATCTCTCCCTCCATTTCTATCTCCTTCCATCTCTAGCTCCATCTCCATCTCTCTCTTCATCTCTCTCTCCCTCCATCTCTCTCTCCTTCTCCATCTCCATCTCTATCTCCTCCCATCTCTCTCCCTCCATCTATCTCTATCTTCATCTCTCCCTCCATTTCTATCTCCTTCCATCTCTAGCTCCATCTCCATCTCTCTCTTCATCTCTCTCTCCCTCCATCTCTCTCTCCTTCTCCATCTCCATCTCTATCTCCTTCCATCTCTATCTCCCTCCCCATTTCCATCTCTATCTCCCTCCCCATTTCCATCTCTATCTCCCTTGATTACTTTCCACCCATTGCTTCTTCTTCTACCCTCAGGTGCCTTGGAGAATAGTTTGACTCCCTCTTCTTTGGGGCAACTCCTGAGATATTGGAACACTGCTATCATGTCTCCCCTAGTCCTCCTTTCTATTAAACTAGACATGTGTATGATCTGTGAAAGGAACAGATTCAATATTCTTGCAAAAGAGAACTTGAAGTCTTATGGCAGGAGATAAGAGATATTGTGAAAGCAGGAAAAATATTATAATTTCAAAGAAAAGTTCCAAGAGGCAGTCACTGATTATGCTAATCAGGGAAAGACAGATGATGGAAGCCTTAGGCCGGTGTTTCTCAAACTCAGCAACTTGGAAATGTATGGACTCCCAGAATTCCCCAGTCCGTACATTTTAAGAAGTGTAGATTTTAGTTCCCAGAATTCTCCAGCCAACATTTTTAAGATGTGTGGACTTCAACTCCCAGAATTCCCCAACCACTCTGAAAACAAACTTTCTATCTATCATCTATCTATCTATCTATCTATCTATCTATCTATCTATCTATCTATCTATCTATCTATCTATCTATCATCTATCTATATCTATATCTATATCTATATCTATATCTATATCATCTATATCTATATCTATATCTATATCTATATCTATATCTATATCTATATCTATATCTCTATATCTATATGAAAACAAATACTGTGGAGATAAGACATTCCTAACACCCCTCGGGGGGGGGGGGTGTTCTGTTAAGATACAGCCTGTTGTGCCTTCAAATTGCTTCTACCGCACTGCCGTAAAATGGATTCTACTGTAAAAACCTGTGGAGTTGCCACAGTAAAGACTTCACAGTACTTTATAAGATACTCCCTCTGGTAAGGGGAAAAATCCAACATTAGAAATTGTGGCGACATTTATGGAAGGAGGGTTGGGATAAATAAATACCTGGGCAGCGCCAGCTTATCAGCTAGTATCAAATAAGAAAGGACAAGGGTATATCAATCAAGAACGGCACCAAATAAAATAAAATTATCAAAAAAGCCATTTGAGAAATGTTTTCAAGAATACCAGAGAAATCACGGGGGAGGGGAGGGGGGAATACAACCAAAGTAGTATGAATGATCACAGATGAAATCGAATAGAGGCAAAAAAAGAAGGGAAAAATTAAAGGAAGAAGAAAAAGCTATTGTGAAATCCTTTACAATGAGGTTGCAGAACAGCAGAAACATTTGCAGGAAAAGAATCTATTCGGGAACTGAACGGAATAGATTCTTTTTTTCCCCTCCTGCAAACTGAACTCCCATTACACAGTGAGGGATGAGAAGGAATAAACCAGCTTGCCAAATAGAAAAATGACTAGGTGAAACACCCATTGAGCTGTTGAAAGCTGTAGAAGCAGAGGCAATTTAACATGCTGTGAGTTCCGAGTCCCAGTTCACAAGATTAACAGCTGCTGTCCAGACTGGGAATATTTATTTTAAGCAGGATCCTCCTAGGGAGAGATGCTGACTTTATCACATAACCAAAGCAGAGATCTCTCCTCTTCTCCAAGTAGAAGTCCTAAGTAGAAGTAAAAGGAGGGGGGATTGCAGGAGGAAGAGGAGAAAAATGGCAAGAACTAACAGAGATGTAAAATTCTCCTCTAGCCTCTGATTTCAGGAAGACACCTTCTCAAGGTCAGGGGTCCCCAACTCTTGGTCAGTGGACTGGCACAGGCATGCCAGAAACCAGGCCGCGCAAACAAACGAAGCCCCACCCATGGAATGCGAGTAGCATGTAAAACCACACCCCCTCCATTCATCCACGGGAAAACCTCTCTGTTCTGACCTAGGCTTCCCGAGAGCCGGAAGCAAACTCCTTGTCCCAACAAAAACACCTTTTATTAATTGACTGTGAATTCTGCTCATTCACATCCAGCAAAGTCTTTCAAGGGAGGATTTACAGTCGCAGACCTTATCTAGCTTGGAGAGCTGCCAGGCCAATATCTGTAAAACTTGGCAAGGAGTTTCAGAGAGTCACCAACCAAGTAAGCGAACTAATTGTCTCCTGCAAACTCCACTCCCTCTTTGCTCTTCTTTTATTTCCTCTGGGAGGGGCCATTCCTCATCCAACTGCCTTACTCCCAAGTCGACCCCTGGTCTTTAGGTGTTCCCTTCATCTGGCAACTCTGTGTATGCGCACTGTTGAGTAAGTAAGCTCCCCGTTAGGAGAGCGAGTGTGCAGAGAAGCGTAATGAGAGTGGTATGGAAGAACACGCACAAACCAGCATACAGGGACACTGAATAGTGTAAAAAATAGTAGTTTACTATGTGGAAATATAAAGGTATTCAGAGTCCGGTTAACAGTCCAAGTCATACACGGTTCAGTCATTCAGTTATCAAATAGTCAGTTTAGCACACAAAACAGCTACCAGTAGCAAATCACAGTACCTCCCAATACCTTTACCTTTACCTTTATTTTGATTTTTATACCGCCCCCTCTCCCCAAAGGGACTCGGGGCGGTGATACACCGGACAATACACCGATCAGCAAACAAAGCTCTCTAACAAACAAAGAGCTAACAGTCATTCTGGTTCCCTCTTATGGCTACTTGAGGTAACAAACCAATTACATCTCTTTAGCATTTAAAGTAACAGATACATTTGTTACAATCATAGCTTATATACATTGCCAAGCCAAGCCTAGGGTTACATCCCTAACACGCACGCTAGGAACAGGCTCCAGCTGTTCGTCTGCCTCACTGATGTCTGACTCCAAAGGCAGCTGATAACAGAACCATACAGCTCTGCCCTCCCCCTCTGCATCCGACACAGAGCCCTCATCAGAGCCTTCCCCAGACCCCAGGACTGGCTCATGTTCCTCCCCAACCTCCTCACTGTCCGAATCTGCTGCCAGCTCTACTGGCGGGCCACAACACTCTCTCCATGGAACCGGTCCCTGGTGCCCAAAAGAATGGAGGCCACTGCTCGACACACTGGTGGAGGGATAACTTCTATTTATTTAGATCAGGGGTGTCAAACACAAGGCCCGCGAGCTGGATGCGACCCACAAATGTGTTTGGATGCTGTCCGTGGGGGCCGTCCTGGAAAATGTAAGAGGCTGGCCTGCGTCGCTTCAATCCGGTCTACCTAATGTGAAGAAGAAACATCTGGCCAGCGGTTTGGGAAGTGGCATCCAACTGGCCATGCCTAACCCAGTCGGCCAAGTACCCCACCCCAAGGTCAATAACACCCCTGATGCGCCCCTCAATGAAATTGAGTTTGACACTCCTGATTTAGAAAATTTAGATTATTTAAAATCTAAAATCTTATTTTAAACCTAATCCCACCTTTATTGTTTTTATAAATAACTCAAGGCAGCAAACATATCCAAAACATCTTCCTCCTCCTATTGTTCCCACAACATCAACCTTGTAAGGTTGAGTTGGGGTAAGAGAGAATGACCGGCCCAAAGCCACCTGGCCAGCTTTCACACCTAAGGCAGGACTAGAACTCACAGTCTCCTGGTTTGTATCCTGCTGGGCTTAACTAGGCAACCAAATCTCCCTTTTTCAGGCAAAGCCAAAATCACTTCTAAAATCTTACCAAGACAACTGCAGGGACTTGTCCAAGCAGTCACTAGGAGTCAACATTGACTCAAAAGCAGATGTACAGGTTACACAGGCTAGTATCTCCTTCATCGCGCTCATGAAGACACCAGGTGCTGGCATTCCCATGGAAGATAAGTGGTGACACAAGAAGTACCAAGCTAGGAAAGAGAGGCGAGATGTACAAACCCACAGAACCTCTGGGGCAGAAGACTTGAGACTTTCAATCTTTCATCCTGGTCCCACAACTGTGTAGTAGTCAACTATTATACAACAGGACAGTGTGAACTAGACTAAAAAAAAACGTTGGTGCATGTACACCACTTTAATATAATGACGGTGGTCCTGCACTAGAAATCAAGAGTGTGTGTGTTTTATCCTCACTTTAGGAACACAAGCCAGCTGGGTGATTTGGGGGCAACCACCAGGAGACCGTGAGTTCTAGTCAAGGGTAGGATTGAAAAAGTTTAGCAACCAGTTCTCTACCTGGTTGCTGGGTGGGCATGGCCATGGGTGTGTGGCCTAGTAGGCTTCCTGCACCATGGGGGGTGTTTTTGCCCTCCCCAGGCTCTGGAGGTTTTCCTTAAGCTTCCGGGAGGGTGAAAATGGCCTCCCCCAGGCTCCGGAGGCAGGAAAAGGGCCCATTTCTGGACTTCCAGTACATTTGATAGGCCCTTTTTTCACCCTCCCCAGGTTCCAGAGGGTTTCCTCGAGCCTCCGGAAGGGCAAAAATGGCCTCCCCCGGGCTCCAGGGGCTCTCCGGAGGCCAGAAATGAGCCCTGGACTTCCGGTAGGCTCCATTTTTCACCCTCCCAGAGCCTCCTCGCGGGCCCTGTACTTCCCTGCCATCTAAAACGGGCTGCGTGGAGACTCCTGGGAGGGGAGGGGCAGGGTGCAACTACTGGTTTGGCAAACCAAATTAAAATTAACATCCGGTTCGCCTGAACCAGTCCGAACTGGCTAATCCCATCCCTGGTTCTAGTCTTGCCTTAAGTGGGAAGGCCGACTGGATGACTTTGGGCTAATCGTCAGGAGACTGTGAGTTCTAGTCCTGCCTTAGGCATGAAAGCCAGCTGGGTGACTTTGGGCCAGTCGCTCTCTCTCTGTCCAATCCATCTTATTTATTTATTTATTTTATTTATTTAATTTGACTTCTTAGTCGCCCCCTCTCCCCCCAGGGACTCGGGGCGACGTACAATAACAACAATCACAATAATATAATATGGAGGAGGTAGAAAATAAATAAATAAATTACAGTACTTTGAAACAATTAAAATCCCAATGACAGTTAAAATTTAAATTAAAATTAACAATTAAAAATGCCCAAGAGGTGGAGAAGCTCTAAATTTAAGCCAGGCCGGCTAGTCGGAACAGGTGGGTCTTCAATTTCATACGGAAGGAGCGGAGGTCAGTTGTTGTCCTAATGTCTGGGGGGAGGTCATTCCAAAGGGTAGGGCCCATCACAGAGAAGGCCCTACTCCTGGGCGCCGCCCTCTGACACTCTCTGGAGGACGGCACCCGGAGAAGTCCCTCTCTGTGCGAGCGAATAGGTCGCAGGGATGTGTGGGGCAGGACACGATCCCGCAAGTAACTAGGCCCTGTGCCATGGAGCACTTTAAAGATGGTGACTAACACCTTGAAGCGCACCCGGTAGGCCACAGGAAGCCAGTGCAGCTCGCGCAGGAGAGGTGTTATATGGGAGAACCTCGATCTCCCCATAATTACCCGCGCGGCTGCATTCTGGACCAACTGCAGTCTCCGGGTGCACCTCAAGGGGAGCCCCATGTAGAGAGCATTGCAGTAGTCCAGGCGAGACGTCACCAGCGCGTGAGTGACTGTACACAGGGCCTCCCGGTCCAAAAGGGGTTATTGATGAGGATAAAGAGGAGGGAGGGGCATTTTGTACTCTGCCTTAAGTTGTATAAAATAAAAACAGGATATATATTTAATTATAAAGAAAATTAAAATATTTAGAAATAGAGATGAAAGAGGATGTGTAAATTCCTGAACCATTACACTGGTTCCTCCCACAAGGTAAATGAAGATATTTACACAGATAAATAGAATCAGATGAAAAGAGAAATGACAAAAGATAAATATTGTCCATATTCTCTATTGCAGTCATTGACCAAAAGTGTCAAATAAACAGACAGGTGTCAGGAAGAGCAGAGGGATAGAGACAGTAATTGTATTCTATTCTTTTTACTACTGGTTCGGTAGCGGGAGCGCGTACATGCACAGAAAGTCCGTGATGACATCAGGGTGAATGGGCGGAGCCTTGTGCTGCCGCTACTACCGGTTCATCTGAACCAATGCGAACTAGCAGCATACCACCTCTGGATATAGATAAGATCAGTTGGGGGGATGTGGAAAAGAATAGAGAAAGTGACAGAAAGAATTTACGAGTTTTGTTCTTGTTTTTCTTATTGTACCAAAATCTTTGTGCAGATTATGCCGGAAGGAAGGAAGGAAGGAAGGAAGGAAGGAAGGAAGGAAGGAAGGAAGGAAGGAAGGAAGGAAGGAAGGAAGGAAGGAAGGAAGGAAGGAAGGAAGGAAGGAAGGAATAGGAGGAATGGAGGGAGGGATAAAGGAAGGATTGAGTTAATATTAAATATTCAGAAGACAAAAGTAATGTCAGCCACCATCTTTTGTAGATTTGCAGTTCGCTAAAACGGGAATGGGCACGGCAAGGGCGCGACGTATCCGGCCCGTGGGCCACAGGTTTGACACCCCTACTGTAAAGGTAGGCCTGGTTTTCTAAAACAAAACCTACTCCAATGTTCAAATTCAGGTATGAGAGCAGCGTTTCCCAAGTTTAGCCATTTTAAGCCACGTGGACTTCAACTCCCAGAATTCCTCAGTGGGTAAGGAATTTTGGGAGTTGAAGTCCAAACATTTTTAAATAGTTAATATTGGGAAACCTTGGGTTACAGAATCTGGTACCTCCTGATGTTTTGGATTAAAATCAAGAGTTTCTTGCCACTTGCTACAATGGTTATTACCACAGACATAAAATCTAAAACACCTGCAAGGCTCCAGATTATCTCATTATTGGTCTGGGTTGATGCCTCTCCAGGATTTAGGCAAGTATCTACCTCAGCTACACCTGGAAAAACTGGAATTGAAACAAAGATTAAGGAGAGACATACCTCTGCTGACTAAACTTATCCTTTCCTCTATTCCTGGTTAATATACTATGGGTGTATTCACACAACCTGCTTTACCAGGTCACGTAAAAAATTAGTAGTGTCACATTTTAATCCGGTAAAGTTTAGCCTTGCTTTTTGTAACTGCATGATGGAGTTTGGTTTTGAGTTAATGCCCTTTATTAAACCCAGGAAATTGATTAAATCAGAAACTAGCTCTCTATCAGGACAGCGTTTTGTTTTAATGTAATTGAATGTATGTTCTTGTTGCTGTCAGGAATGATCTACAGCTGATGGATCATGTAATGGCCATGTCCAAGCCCAGTTTAGCGAAGGGGGGGGGAGTTCTGATACATCACATGACACCCAGAGGTGGGTTGCTCTTGATTCGGCCCAGTTCAGGCGAACCGGTAGTGGTGGCGGTGGGAGGCTCCGCCTATCCGCCCGGATGCTTCTGCGCATGAATAACAAAAAGGCGGGGTCAATCTTATTTCTTAAGGAATGATGCACCAAAGGGAGGGAGCCAAAACAGAGAAGGCTCTTTTCCCAGGTGCATGCTTGCTAGGGAATTCTGGGAGTTGAAGTCCACCCAGTTTAAAAGTTGAGAAATACCAGTCTAGATCATTAGTTCCCCACCCCTGGCATAGAGCTTGGGCATACATTTAATAAACAACTTAGAAAGACACTCTAGATCAGGGGTGTCCAAACTTGGGAACTTTAGCTGGCTGGGGAATTCTGGGAGTTGAAGTCCACAAGTCTTAAAGTTCCCAAGTTTGGACACCCCGCTCTAGATAAAGACAGCGGGACACCGCTTCTGTTGTTATTGCCAAGGTGGCAACATAAGCAGGATCACGGAGCTGATCTCAAGGGAGACTTTTATCTCTACTAATATAATAAACATTACCTTTCCTTCAATGTTAGATGTCACAGTGTCACCGCTGTGTAGTATATTATTATGCTGCAATTATAGTAATTTTCCAACCTGTGGATGATTCTCTTTTCCTGCTTCTAAAAAGAACACCAGCCCTTTACTTGACATGCCAACCCTACTACCAAGAAGAAGATTTGACCACAAATATTGGCTCTTCCAAGACCTCAATGTGTCAGCTGGTTCCCTATCTTGTCTGGACTTCAAGTTGGCTGGGCTGGGGCCCCAAAAACCTGAGAACTTGGAAACAGAGTCAAAGTATAGAGCTTTCTTGGCTAGCGGTCAACAATCTCAGCTTTCCTCAAATAGATTTAATGGCTTCTCAAATTACGTTCTAGGGGAAGGAGATGTTAGAACTGATGGCGAACCTATGGCACGCGTGCCACCTGTGGCACACGGAGCCATTTGTCAGGGCACGGGAGGTGCTGCCCTGTCAGCTGGCCAGCGCGCATGCGCGCACTGGCCAGATGCGTTCACCCTTTTTTAAAGCCATTTTTCGCCCTCCCCAGGCTCCAGAGGCTTTATAGGAGCCTGTGGAAGGCGAAAAGAGCCTCCCCCGCCCCCCTGGAGGCCCTCTGGAGGCTTCATGAGCTTTCCTGAAGCCTTCAGAGCGCTCAAAATGACCTTCCGAGCAAACCCTCTTACTAGTCCCGGGTAGAAATCCAGTTTGAAGGAGAAAAGTCAATCTGGAGCAGGTAAGGACATGCAATTGACATATCCCATGTAAGTGACATATCTTGTATTCATACACTGTATTCGAAAATGTGTCTCCCTCCCTCCCTCCCTCCATCTCTCTCTCTCACACACACACACACACACACACACACACTTACTAGTCCCAGGTAGAAATCCAGTTTGAAGGAGAAAAGTCAATCTGGAGCAGGTAAGGACATGCAACTGACATATCCCATGTAAATGACATATACTGTATTCATACACTGTATTCGAAAATGTGTCTCCCTCCCTCTCTCCCTCCATCTCTCTCTCTCACACACACACACACTCACACACACACACTTACTAGTCCCAGGTAGAAATCCAGTTTGAAGGAGAAAAGTCAATCTGGAGCAGGTAAGGACATGCAACTGACATATCCCATGTAAATGACATATCCTGTATTCATACACAGTATTTAAAAATGCACACACGCACGCACGCACGCACGCACACACACACACACACACACACACACTACTAGTCCTGGATGGTTTGAAGGAGAAAAGTCAATCTGGAGCAGGTAAGGACATGCGTATCTCACCTGTTGGCCTTCCACGTAACTCAAAGACATGTTTTCCTGCAGGAGCCCACATACAGGTGAGCTTTGTGAGCGGCAGATGTTACACAGACACCCACAAACCCTGAATCACCTTTGAATCTGGATCTCGGCACAGGGCTACAAAAGGTTGCACTGACTTCATCAGACGTGGTTGAGGAGGGTGACAGATCGTTGCCAAAGAAACAAAGCCCAACTTGCTCGCGCTTAATTGACCAACCTGAGCTCTCAACCCCATTAGCTTTCCAGAAAGCCTTGAAAACTTGGCTCCTTTTTCTGGCAACAGGGCTGAGATCTTGGCAGAATCTCACCTGCTTGGTTTGATGGGATTCTGGTTTTCAGACACACACACACACACAAACACACACACAATCTGCTTTGTTGTACAGGTAGTTTTCAACTTATAACCATCTACGACAGCATTTTAAAAAGTGATTTGCAATCAGTCCTCCCGCTAACAATCATGGCAGAGTTCCTGTGGGTCCCATGGTCAAAATTAGAGCACCTGTGGCAACCACATGTATTTAGGATAGTTATGGCATTTTGGGGGGCGGGGGGGTGTCACGTGATCACCATGTGACCTTCTCAGCTGGCTTCTGACCAATAAAGTCAATGGGGGAGGTGGATTTGCTTAACGACCACGACAGTCATTTAACAACGGTGGCAAAAAAAATGTCCTAAAATTGAGTGCGACTCGCTTAACAGCCACCTCATCCAGCCAGTTCCAATTCCACTTGTTGTAAATTAAGGACTTACCTGTAACATCGTTCTATTATTTCATGTTTAGGTTTTGTGGATTTGCTTAACAACCAGGCCAGTCATTTAACAACCGTGGCAAAAAACAGTCTAAAGTTGAGAGCGACTCACTTAAGAGCCACTTCTTCTAGCAAGTTCCAATTCCACATGTTGTAAATTGAGGACTACCTGTAACATTGTTCTATTATTTCATGTTTAGTTTTTGTCCCGTGAATAGTCACAAAATCAGAATGGGCAGCTATTTTAAATGCTATAAGTAAAATAAATAAAAAAACATTGCCACCTGATTAACAAGTATTTGAACTGTTCTTTACTGCCCTCAACTGAGTCTTCAGTGATCTAGGAACAATCCCACAGGCCTACTTTGCAGGGATGTCGTATGGATTAGCTGTTGAAAAGGGGATGACGTGGGACGGAGCAAGAGAAGGATATAGTCGCTGCTGGAGATTTCTTCCACCTCTTCCTGAACTACAGGTAGTCCCCAACTTACAACAGTTCAGTTAGTGACCGTTCAATGTTACAACGGCACTGGGAAAAAAGTGCCCTGTGACCATTTTTCACACTTACGACCACCGCAGCACATCCATGGTCATGTGCTTTTAAAATTCAGACGCTTGGCAAACTGACTCGGATTTATGACCGACGCAGTATCCGGAGTCACGTGATTCCCTCTTTTTGCGACCTTCCGACAAGCCAAAGCCAGAGGCACCACTTCGCAAAACTGCAGTGAACCACCGTGGTAAAAAAGGTCGCAAAACGGGGCAAAGAAGTTCACCGAACAACTGTCTCGCTTAGCAGCAGAAATATATCGGGACTGAACGGTAGCCGCAAGTCAAAGCCTACCTGTAACGAGGGGAAGCCCTGTCCCCCTTCTCCCACGGAGGCTTTCCGAGCCATGAGCCGGAGCCGGAGCCGGGACGCCAGCCTGTCTCCCGGTTCCCCGCTCCGAGCTTCCAGCCACCCATCCGCCCACTCGCTTGCTTTCCCCGCCCTGCTTGAGCAGAGCGGAGTGGACTAGAAGACCTACAAGGTCCCTTCCCATCCTGTTCTTCCTCTGCTCTCAGCAAAGCGGGCCAGGTGCGCTCGCCCACCGGGCTTCCCCTCCTTTCAGCTTAGCGCAAAGGAGCCAGCCGGGGCGCCTTCCAGCCGGATGCCGCTGCTGGCGCTCCCTGGGTCCGCGGGGGAAGCCATCCCAATCCACCCCCCACGCCGCCCGGCCCTTTCCAAATCGGCGGGCAGGCGAGAGGCCAGCGGTTGCTCGTGCCGAGCCCGGGCAGCGGAGGAAACGGCTGGCTCCGAAAGGCCGCGTGGGCTCGGCGGTGCGCAGCCAGGCGAACGAGGGGGCGGGCGCGGCGCGATCGGCGGAGCCCGGAGCGCACAAAGGCAAGCGGCGGGGGGAATTCAGCTCCGTCCTCGCAGCCCGGCCAGGGCCCCGCTCGGCCGGAAGAAGCAGCAGCAGCAGCAGAGGGAATGGGACGGCCGATCTCGGCGGCTGCCAGCCAGGCTGGAGGGACCCTCCGCCGCCGCCACCAACACCCCTCCGCCCTGTAGCCACCTACGTTAGTTTGCTCAAGTTGGCCCCCTTTCCTCGGGCTCCGTCCTCCGTCCGAAAGGCTTCCCTGCCAGTGCCGGAGTCGATCCGTTCCCTTTCAGGCCGGGATGAAGACGGCGGCGGCGGTGCTGGCTGCGCGCTCGGAGCCCCGTTGCAATCACGCCGGAGCGGATCGTATAAGGCCGGGCTGGCTGGGTCTCCCTTCGCCTTTCCCCTCCCTCCTCCTTCTTTTTTTCCCCCCTTCCTTTTCCCAGCCTAGCGGCCGGGGGTTTGAAATGCAGCTCGAACACACACACAAGAGAAATCACAAAACACGCACACACAAACACACATATAAATCACAAAACACAGAAATCACAAAACACACACAGAGAAAACACACAGAGAAATCACAAAACACACACAGAGAAAACACACAGAGAAATCACAAAACACACACACAGAAAACACACACAGAAATCACAAAACACACACAAACACACAGAAATCACAAAACACACACACAGAAATCACAAAACACACACACAAAACACACAGAGAAATCACAAAACACACACACAGAAATCACAAAACACACACACAGAGAAATCACAAAAACACACACAAAACACACACAGAAATCACAAAACACACACAATACACAGAAATGTGGGAAGGCTTGCCCTGCCTCGAGTGACACGGATTTGGGAAGAAGGGATGGGACAGGGCTGATTATTGCTGCCCAGACGATTGGGACGGGAAGCAGCATGGAGGGAGAGGGAATGAGGGAGAGGGCACTGCTCTTGGGCTGGACTCGGTCAGCTCATCCTGGGGGTGAGAGGGTCTGTAGAGGTCATCTAGTCTCACCCCTTTCCATCACTGCTAAACAAATAATTCCCTCACCACTGTCAAACTATTCACTAAGGCTGCATTACTATTAGTCTTCTCATCGTTCCTATCACCCATCTCCTCCCACTTGTGACTCCAGGACTGTAACTTTGTTGCTTGTGTCCTTATGATTTGTATTGGTATTGTTTCCTGATTGCTTATTTGTACCCTATCACTATCATTAAGTGTTGTGCCTTATGGTTCTTGACGAATGTGTCTTGTTTTATGTACACCGAGAGAAGATACACCAAAGACAAATTCCTTGTATGTCCAATCACTTGGCCAATAAAGAATTCAATTCAATATTATTCTATTCTATTCTATTCTTTTCCCAGTGCAGGATCCATCAGAGTAAAAGGTAAAGGTTCCCCTCGCACATATGTGCTAGTCGTTCCCAACTCTAGGGGGCAGTGCTCATCTCCATTTCAAAGCCGAAGAGCCAGATCAAAGATGTCTTCATGGTCATGTGACCGGCATGACTAAATGCCGAAGGGGCATGGAACGCTGTTACCTTCTCACATAGGTGGTCTCTATTTTTCTACTTGCATTTTTACATGCTTTTGAACTGCTAGGTTGGCAGAAGCTGGGGCAAGGAACGGGAGCTCACCCCATTACACCGCACTAGGGATTCGAACCGCTGAACTGCCGACCTTTCTGCCGACCAAAGGTGATTCCTATTTTTTTCTACTTGCATTTTTTACGTGCTTTCAAACTGCTTGGTCATCAGAAGCTGGGACAAGTAACAGGAGCAGCGCTAGGGATTTGAACCACCGACCTTTCTAATCGACAAGCTCAGCAGCCACTGAGTCCCCTCCATCAGAGTAGGTTGGTCCAACTTTCAACTTGCGGACTTCAATTCCCAGAATTCCCCAGCCAGCTATGCTTCTCTGCCAAGACCTCTAGCATCCTGGGGTCAGGTCACCACCCTGAAAGCCAAAGCCGAAAATAACATCACATTTTCCAATCCAGATGAAGCTTCTTGGATGAGCCGCATTTATTTGAAAAGGCACTTTGGCCTGCTAAGGGCAAAGTCATTTTCATAAATGAAAATCTGAGGAAACAGATTAATGATGCTCAGTACTAACATTTTCTCTCGACAGCACACAAAGTGGTAGTGGAATAAACTGGTATGTCCCTAAGTTTACCCTCGGGAAAATTGGGCTGAGTGATAGGGTTTATTAGATTTTTATCCCACCTTTATTACCTTACTAACTGAATACCCGTGCTGGGCAATGAAACTACGTGATCAGGCATTGCAGGAGAAATCCAGTTCACTCCAGTTCAATCCATTGGCTCAGTGGTGGTCGGTAATTGAAACACATAAGAGAATATTGCGCCCATCACCTTGAGTCAGGAAGTGAAGGAATGCAATGTCTGCCAGTTTGACCTGAGGTAATGGAATGTGAGGCAAATGGCAGTTGGAACAGAGTTTTCAGGTGGGGAGGGGGAGTAGAACTCCTTAGCATCAGTGTGTGTTAATTACTGTGTAAGAAATACTAATGATCTGATGGTCATTTCTAAAAATCCTTTCTGAGCGAGCACCTAGGAGCCAAGAGGAACATACGTGCCAAATTTCAAGTTTGTAGGTTTTACGGTTCTGAGATTTCATGATCGCGACATGAGTGGTTTTTGCTTTTATATATATAGCGAAGTAGCTCACAGTGGCAAAGATACCTTATACGCCTTCCTTCTCCTATTTTCCCCACAATTACCCTGTGAGGTGAGTTGGGGTGAGTGACTGGCCCAAGAACACTCAACCATTTTTCACTCCTAAGGTGAGACTAGAGCTCAGTCTCCTGATCATTGGCCCAAAGTCACCTAGATGGCTTTCATGCCTAAAGTGGGAATATAACTCATAATATTCTTATTTGTAGGCCAGCACTTTAACCATCAAATCCCCCTTTTTAATAACTTTTCAAGGTTTCTCTTGTCATTTGGGAAGGATGAGTGGGAAGAGGTGTCACTTTTCAAAGGTGTGAAATCTTTTGGAGATACAGCCCACAATATGGTGCTTCTGTTTCCTTACCCCACTCCACCCCTCCCCTCTTTCCCCACCCGCAGAATTGGCTGGGAATTACTGTCAAGTATTTATTTCTTACTTCAGTGTCTGAAGCTGTAATTCATAGATTATTAAAACAAATAACAACAAAAACAAAAGGTAAAGGTTCCCCTCGCACAGATGTGCTAGTCATTCCCGACTCTAGGGGGCGATGCTCATCTCCGTTTCAAAGCCAAAGAGACGAGCCAGCGCTGTCCAAAGACGTCTCCGTGGTCATGTGGCTGGCATGACTAAACGCCCAAATTTGTGTAGCATAATTGGGAAGACAGAATATGTCCATGATGGCAAACCTGTGGCATGCGGAGCCATATCTGCCGGTATGCAAGTCGTCAGCTCCAGAGGGCATGCGTGTGCCGGGCAGTTGATTTTCGGCCTTCCGGAAGGCTGAGGGAGGCCGTTTTCGCCCTCCCCAGGCTTCAGAAAAGCTTGTGGAGGGCAAAAAACGGGTCCAACGGGCCTATCAAAAATTTGGAAAAGTTTGACCCTCCCCGGGCAACAGAGGCTTTCCTGGAGCTTGGAGAGGGCGAAAACGGCCTCCCCCCCCCCCCCGGAAGAAATACCAAGTTCAGCTTGGAGGCAAGCAGTGTGGCGCGTGGGAGGGAGCATGGGGGGATTGTGTGCACATGCGCATGTCAGGAGGCGCTTTGCATTATGGGTGCCAGCACACACACACCCTCGCATTTTTGGCACCCAACAACAAAAAGGTTAGCCATCACTGGAATATGTCTTGCATGTCTATTCTGAAGCCAATCCTACGAAGGTTAGAAAACCTTGCTATAGACCAGGGGTGTCCAAACTTGGGAACTTTAAGACTTGTGGACTTCAACTCCCAGAATTCCCCAGCCAGCCATGCTGGCTGGGGAATTCTGGGAGTTGAAGTCCACAAGTCTTAAAGTTCCCAAGTTTGGACACCCCTGCTATAGACCGTCCTTAAAAACCACTCAAAATTCCGACAGCACCAGGAAAACTATCTTACCATCACACAACCATCACAGCCTCCCCACAATCAAAATTTGGGTGCTTGTCAACCGGCATGTAATTATTATTTTTATTGTATCCCACCTTTATTATTGTTACCAGTAAGTCAAGGCACAAGCGCATCTAGCATTTTCCTGCTACTACTTTCCCCACAACAACCCGGTGAGGTTGGGTTGGGCTGAGTGTGTCTGGACCAAAGTCAGCCAGCTGGCTGTTGCGGCATTCATGAGCCACCGCATCCCTTTATTGATAGCAAAACTCAAAAGACACCCAAGTTTTTTAACCACACAATAGCTTGCGTAAAACACCAAGCCATAATTGCTTTACAAATCAGCCGATATTACACAATAGGTCAGTCCATAACTGTTGTGCAAACACATCCTACGAGTATTAAATTGCCACTCAGGGCAAGAACGTTTCCATCATATGCTTCATTAATGGTGCCTAGCTGTGTTCATACACAAGACCGCAAATCAGCCAGCCATTGTAGCATAGCGTAGCCGGTTTTATTTGGTTTTTATTTATTGCCTTACAGGCCAAGGCCAAAGCAGTAGTGTAGCTTTCCGTGTGAACTCAGCTTGTGAGGTCAATTTGTGCTTCGTTGTGTTACAAGAACCCAGGAAATTGGTCTGAGTAAAGTCACGTGTATCTGCAGGATTTGAAAAAATGGAATCTAAGGAAATCAGTGGGATATAAATATGTTATTACATTGCACCAAAGTTTCATTGATCCCAATATTCTTAGGACAGTTTTCCATTTTGTAGACCTACAAGGTAGCCTTGCTTAGTGACCATTCAAAGTTAGACAGACCTCAACAGAGCTAACTACAAGCAAATTCCAGGTGGGGCCCCCTCCCTTGCAATCAGTCACATGACTGTATTTTGGGACCTTGACAAGCAGCTTGCATTTCTGACCCTTTGCAGTGTACCATGGTCATGTGCCCACAATTTTTGCTGTGCTTGGGGGGTTTTTGCCAAAATTTTGGCATTTATTTCTGGTTTCCAGCAAAGATTAGCTTAATAACCAATAATGCAAAAAAGGTCATAAAATCTGGGATCAGATGCGCCACTTAACGGTGACTTGTGACTGTAATTTCCAGCTCCGTTTTGGTCATTAAGTGAGGACTATCTGTAGTGATAATTGTCCCAATGGACTTATCGTTCTTGGCCTGCAGAAAGCTCAGGATTCTAATCCTGATGTTAGGGCCTGGCACTCAATGATTGATCTGCTCATCTTTATCCAGACAATTTCACTACATTTGGCATCTCAGATCTGCCATTTGATTCCTCAAGGTTATCATGACAGGCAAGCAAGATTCCCATTTTCGTGTCTCTGCAGTAAGGGTGTCAAACTCAAGGCCAGTGGGCCGGATCCAGACCGCAGGGTGCTTAAATCTAGCCTGTGGGGCCAGCTTGGAAATCGCAAAGGACTGGTAGCCTCTGGCAGCCAAAATGGGGCACCGGGGGGAGGGCAGGGGGGCATGCACAGACCCCACCCTATACCCCGTTTTCAGTTGGGACGGCCTCCTGCAGCACTGTCAGCCACTCTACCGTTTTGGCTGGCAGGGTGCTGCAGGAGGTGTCCATCCCATCTCCCCCACCCCCACCCCAGCCGATCCACAGAGAACTACAATGCTGATCCGGTCCTTGAAAGAATTATGTTTGACACCTCTGCAGCATCCTTAGTGTAACTGGAAAACCAACCATGGAGAACTGCTCTTCTCAAAGACACACCATCATTTGAGCCATTCCGAAGAAGTCGGTATTTAGTTCTCTCAAGTTTCTTAACATGCATTATAAAGTCTGTTGTATAGACGCCTGACTTGTTAATACAATTTACTCCCAAGTATAACTGGAAGCCGTGTAACTTGCTTAACCTGAGCGGTGGATGCCATTCAGTGAACATGTAAACTGGGTGTCAAAACGGTCTGTGAGGAAGAGGCTTGCTTAGCTTATTGTACAAGCCCTTCGTAGGTGTGAGCCCCCAAAATGGATTAATTCAGTAACTAGGTTTTTCCCTTTAGACAGATGACAGGATAACGAGTTGGAAAGGACTTTGGAGGTCTTCTGGTCCAACCCTCTGCTCAAGCAGAGATTCTGCTCTTTCAGACAAATGGCTGCCCAGTCTGTTCTTTAAAGCCTCCAGTGTTGGAGTAGCTACAACTTCTGAAGGCAAGTCATTCCACTGGTTAATTGTTCTGTTAGGAAATGTCTCCTTCCTTCTAGGTTGCTATTCTCCTTGCTTAGTTTCCATCCATTGTTTACAATTAGATTTACAATTAATTTACAATTAGATCAATCTGTACTGTAAATAAAGCCAGACTAACCATCTTAATGCTTGTGCAGATGTGTTGGTGCCTGCTGTCCTCAGCATTCTTAACTTAATCACTCGGAGCTGAAGAGCAATGGGAACTGTAGTCCCAACACATTTTGGAGTGTACTATTCAAGGATGACAGAGATCCACTCCAGATAGCAATTTGCTCCATGTAGTAGTAGTTAAAAGGCACAATCTTCCAGAGTTTCTTACGCAAGACCCTGACATTTGCATACGGAAGAGTCTTATTTACCTATAACTTCAAATGAAACGGTTTCATTCACACCGTCAATCGCCCTCCCTTACATTACTCTGAATTCTTTTTGCTAATTAGCTAACCAGTCATTTCTATTTTGCATCTGTATCCTCATAGTATCCAATTTGTTGAGTTTCAAACCTTCCCTTCTTGAGTTTTCATTCACTGCATTATTATCATTTTTAAAATGCAATAAAGCTCCAGCATTTCATGATTTGCTTCGTGCTAATGATTTTTTTATCATTTCAAACTGTCATTGAAGCTGACATAGTCCAAATCTACTGGGCTATTTATTGATCTTCCTTGGAAATAAGCTGTAGTCAAAAATAGATACAATCAATGCACAGGGATAAATGTTGAAAAAAGCATCCAAAAAATATAAAATGCTTTTAAAAAACGAGGCTTGGTCATCACATAAAACGGTTTAAAAACTTGACCTGAAATGAAGTATTTAAGTGTATTCTCACCAGAAGTACCTTCAAGTATCTTAAGCTGTAGGTTTCTCAAACAGATCCATTATAGCACCGTCAATGTACATACTTACAAATTGTAGTTCTAAGTCCTTTGCATCCGTTTTCTCTATGGATTGGGATAGAAAGTATACATATTTAACACAATAATTATGCCCTCCACCCAAAAAAACATATCCTTAAGATGCTTCAGGAACAGATTTCAAATGTAGAGGTTTTAGGAGTCAACGAAGCAGCAGGGTAGCCATTTGAAGACTCTAGGGTAATGCACTCAACTCAACTACAAAGTCTCTACATTTCTGTTTATTGAGACAAACTAATTAAAAGGCACAAACATGGGGCGTATGTTTACATGACATTATAACAAACATATACATTAAAAGTGTAGGAATGTGTTCTTTTTGCTACACAGGAAGTTCCTAAGCTTTTATATATACAAAAGTTGTACAATTTGATGTCCTAAGGTACAAAAGTTCATTTATAAAATTATTTTACACTAAATTCTATTATTTTCCCCCATTTTTACTATGTAGTCCAAGCCCCTAAAACCATTTTCACATAATCTGGACATCAGTCTAAGCCCAGACATTTGCCTCAGAAATACGAAATATGTTGCTTTTACACTGACACGATGGGTATAAACACAAAAACAGTAGACTTCCACCCTCTCAGGCTTGCCAGCATCCCATTTTTTAAAAAAAAATGAAAATATTGATTGCTATCGGATTGGCATCCTTGCTCTGAGCAAAAGCCCCTCGGTTTTTCCCTTCCAATTATTTCTTATACTGTCTTGGCTATAGGGTACGTCTTTAAAAACAAAGATTAAAAAGTGACTGTGACATGATAGCCTAAAAAAAATTGCTTCCCTAGATTTTCCATCCTACTTTATGTACAGATAAAATAAAGGATGTATTCTTGGGTATTTTAATGGGACTGTTTGGCAGGGAAGGGGAGGATTTCCCTTCACTGGATAGGTCAGTTAATGGGAAAAGCCTCCACAAATCAATAACTATTTGTTAACACAATTAACTAAAAGTACAAATGACGGTTGTTGCTTCTTCTGCAAATATTTACAAAGTTGAAGAAATCTGCACAACACTTGATTAAAGGGGGAACAAAAAAGGTAAAAAAATGAAACACAAAATAATAAGATGCACTCTCTTGGCTTGTCGTGAAGGGGCATCCTAACTAGTTAGTGGTTAGAATAAAAACTGTATACCATTTTATAATATAAGACAAAAAAAAAAATATTTCAGCGAACAACATCTGCTCTCTTGTCACATCAGCAGGTTCTGCTTGAGAGAGTGAGAGCAGACACATGTTCTACCCAGCACTTCCAGAGTCTTCAAGCTTAAAGCCATTTTTCCATGTTTCAAAGCTCACTGTATGCTCTCCATAAAAAGAGTCCCAGCTGGATTTCGACTAGAGACCGCATTCACGTAGATTTCAAATCCTATTCTATCAGCCACAGCTGTTCCTTGCCAAACATGAAACAGTTCTTCTTTTTTTTTTAATATGCTGACTATTAGGTTATATTCCCTTAGGGTAATATGTCACTTACTATTTACATTTCCAAAATACCAGGTCATAATCCCTATTGTTATTTAGAAGTTAGAATGATAAAAGTTACCATATGCTTTGCATATCAGAGTTGGTATCACTTTTCCCATAGGGAATTCGGCCTGAAATCATCATATTCCCAAAAGGTAAAATGCATAATTATTTAAATGCATTTTTTAAAAATAGGACCATGAAATGTATTTACTTAAAAAAACAACAACGCTACAATACTTTCTCAATCAGAGAGTCACAGAGCAGGCCAGTTAAGTGATTCATCTCCATATTGTAGTTACGGAAATCTCCATATATGGAGCCTTTCTAGTGTTTAGATAAAGAGGTTTTTGTTTCATTTACAATTTCCTCAGTTATCATTAATGATAACTGTTCAAAAAAAAAGTTTAGGAACTGGGCTCAGTTCTCATCTGATCTTCTTCAACCATCATTGCCAGTTTAAAGGAAAGAAAAAGCCCCAGAAATAAGTCAACAGCCAGCCAACTGAACAAGGATTGGATTATGGTGTTTTTTCCCTTTAAACTGGAGCATGTTTTTTTTTTTTGCATCAAATGAGTTAGCCTGGTTTCATTACTATGAACTTTAAAAAGGTTAATTGCTCTTAAGGACTTGTTTTCTATTCTTCTTTTTAATACTGCATGAAGTTTTTGCTCTAGATTTTTTTTTTACCAGGGAGGAGAGGTTGGCAATGCCTGGGGAAGGAAAGGCATGCTTTCCACAGGTCTCATGGCTATATTTAAAGGGCCAGCTAATGTCATTGGTGTTGGGAGATTCATTGGTGAGGTGATAGTAACTGGATGTGCGATGTTCACTGGAGCAGTAACTGAAGTTGGTAAATTGACAGGTGTGGTGAGTGTTAACGGAGAAGTCATGGACAAAGGGCTGGTTATGGTAACAGGGTGGCCTAAGCTCATTGGGCTGGAGATGTTAACCGCGCTCGAAACATTGGCAGGGCTTCTCATATTCATTGCAGCAGCCACGGTGACTGGGTTGGTGATCGTCCCGGATGCCACCGAGGAGGTTATGTTGAAGGGAGTAGAGAGAGTCACAGGCGTAGGGGCAGCAGTGGACGTTTGGCACAAGTTGGCA
Organism: Natrix natrix natrix; assembly: GCA_029891615.1. Classification (NCBI taxonomy): domain Eukaryota; kingdom Metazoa; phylum Chordata; class Lepidosauria; order Squamata; family Natricidae; genus Natrix; species Natrix natrix. Next base: position 1,561,692 of record JAKRSK010012735.1, on the reverse strand, counting down.
GCTTCTAGAAAACAAGAGAAGAGATGACACCAAAGTTGTGGCTTTACAAATGGACAGAGCAGAGAAGATTCTGAAACACCAAAAGGACAGTCCTCAGAATAGATTTTGATGCAAGCTTTTGCAGTGCCAGTCAGCCTTCTCTTATCTACAAACCCCTTTCCCACTGGACATTTTAGACCTTTCCAACTCTAGCCCATTTTGCTGACAGTTTATGCCACAATAGCAAAAACATACAAATCACAATGCAAGATGCTTATCAGCAATTAAGGGCTTGCAGACAAGTTAAGAAGCCTGTGTCTCATGTATTCTGGTAAACTGGCAAACTTTACATTTAAAAAAAAAATAACAATGAATATATATTATGTGCTTTAATAGTTTATATTAAGTTTCTGTTCATTATACAGTAACAAATATTCTCAAGCAGAATACTCTGAAATGTGATTATTAAACACTAATTCTACAACCTATAATATCTTCAGTCATGCAATTCATCTGTGTTCAAGACATCTGGCAATTTTTAGTAATAAAAAGAGGGGGATTTGTTCATTAAAGCAGCACAGTATTAGCAGAAAGTCCTCTGAAGAGGAATATTATAAGTAGAGAGAGTGTACATACCGAATGGTACGTACTCTATAGCCTTCTCAAAGTTGTACTGACATTCTGTGAAGGTTTTAAAAAGTCATTATTAGGGACCGATACACAAAGCTAATTTTCACTATTACCTGCTTATTTCATTTTAAAATAAATTTAACCACAACTCGTGGAATCATTCAATCAGTGTAGTATTTTAGTTATTGTAAAACCCCAGTCAATACGATGAGTGCAGCAAACCCCACCAATCAGGTAGCTTTAGCCTCGATTAAGAATGGATTCCCTCTGGAAACAGAAAGAATTCGGCTCATACTGTATAACACCAAGGGCACTCTGCCACTACTTGAGCTAGGGACAACTGGAAGCTATAAAGTTAGCTACTTTTATATATCAGCACCACCTGCTGGCTATCAATAAAATACTCGTATTCCCATGGAGTTTGGGGGGGGGGGGAGAACTTCTGGTATTAGGAAAACCAGCAGCAATTGGGAATCTCAGCTTAAACCAATAAACATACAATAAAAGCCATCCATGTCAATTTGGGGTACATTAGATCATATTTACCAGGTGGCAACAACATAGTTTTCATGAGAGGCCTAGGCTACTGACTCCAGTGCATGTAAGAGAGCAGGATGTATTTACGAAGACCAAGAGAATGCAGGTGGTGCAATGCAAGGGAAGGACCCCGGGTACTTCTCATTGTGCTGAGCAATTGTGATGTTCAGTATGGAAACTGCAACCTTGTACCCCAAAATACTTTAAAGGGGGAGAGCTGAAAGTCCAACCTTATAATACAAGCTATATAAATGTATCTGACCCTACCTTGCTTGACCGAAGTTGGCCTCAGAGTGTGTTGACTTTCTGTAATCAAAATTGGGAGGTGGAGGAAAGGTGTTGCAATTAAGCCATTCAATGATACATAATTCTAGTTTTCCCTTTCCCATAACATCATACAGATTGTAGTTGAGCATGTGCACGATTAAAAGATCTAGCTCTAAAAATCTGGCATGGTGTCAGGTATTTATGCCTAGTATGTTTTAAAAGGCTATATTCACACAGCCAACTAAATCAAGTTACCAAATTAACCCATTCTCTAAATTTGCTTAACAAATGAGCAGCTAATCAAAGAGCCTGGGTTCACAGCACACCCATACAGACACAAAACTTTTCAAAATAAGCATTGACTGAGCTTAGCAACCAAGTTCTGAGTTGGTTATGCATGGCATGAGCATGATTGTATGAGAAGATCAATGCAGCATAGTTCTTTCAAGCCTGACCTGCAAGGCCTCTCCAATGGTTGTCCAAATCGAAATTATTTTTTGATCTCACAATGCCAGAGCAGACTATTTTTCAGTACCAAAGTTCTGAGTTGGTTATGCATGTATGAGCCCGACTGTATGAGAAGACCAATGCAGCATTTAAATATCCTGATCATTATGCTCCTTAGAATACTGAGCATATATAATGGTACTCTATATAGTAACTCAAAACCAGGACCCAAAAATTCATTTCACGTTACAGGGGAAATAGGTGGTGCTGAAGGAATTTTATCTGAAAGCGAGAGGAAAGCAACAGCAGTAACGTATATAAGCTTCAAGATGCCAAACATCTCCCTTGTGTGCCAGGAAGCCAGAGCAGGGACAGCAATCAGATTTACTGCTTGGATTTTGAGCAGTTCGTGCTGCAACTGATCTCTGCCTTAGCCATTCAGCTCTACTTTTAGAGGTAACACAATGTTGCATTTTACCATTAGGTTGCTGGACTAGGACCTACAAGTCACCCACAACTATGTTAGCTCACTGTGTGTCTTTGTACCAGCTCTTATCTCTCGGTCTAATATACCTCACAGGTTGGTAGAAGAGTGCTATATATGCTGCCCTGATCTTCTGGTGAAAAGGTGCAATATCAATTCAACAGGTAAGACTACTGAGCCTTCCACGCAAGGGAATCAGAATCTACCAAAATTAATAATGCCTCTTCTGCTTTCCAACCACCCTTCTTGCTCTCTTCATGCAGCCTCCATTAGGATTCCTTCAGTGATTACTCCTCTCTCATTTTCAGAAATTATGCAAATGCTTATTCTGCAACCACTTAAAAGAACATTTCTTATATGTGGTGGAGTTTTGGTCTATCTTGAGAAATGATCACTGCCAATCATCTGCAGAATCCCAGGCTCTCTTCCACCACCAGCATTTTTCTCCTTAAAAAAGAATTTTTGTAGGTCAGGGCTGAACTGTGGGGTCCTTGGTGCTTTTCTGAGCTAGAGTTAGAGTCTAACACTGATGATGTTAACTAGTTGGTAATTAAACGTCTGCAAGAAAGCAACCAAGCTCAGAGAGCACCAAGGACCCCACTTTTTTTTTTTAAGTTGAAGATACGTTCTGCTCCTCGGGGAGCTGAGTATTCTGTAGGTCAGCTCTACCTCATGCTCCAATGCCAGCTTCCTGAAAACTGCTGTTCTGTGCATGCAGAGAAAAACAGGGACCAAGCTGCTAAAACTCATCATATGCATCAGCAATAGAATGAAAACACAGATGTAGAAGAATTAAGATCCATAGCTAATTTGAAAAATGAATGGAAACTCTTATAATTCAGCATGGTGCATCATATATACTTAAACAAACTGGATTTGAACTGCAAAACTCCAGGCCATAGAACTCCCCAGATGGCTGTGGTCCAGTTACATTTTCAATTTAAACGTGCAACAAAAATAAGCCATAAGGTAAGAGCAGGATTATATGTCTGTGGATGCTCTAAAGATTGCCACATGGAAGGGATTCATTCACTGATGGATTCAGCATAACAAGCAATCTCAACTTTTTAATAAAGCATTCGGAGAAGACTAAGCAAGATACTCAAATCTATTCATGAAAGTTTATTATAAGCTTCTTCAAAACTCTAAATTTCAATCAAGGGAAGGGGCGAGTGGTGCAGGGAAGAAAAGCCGGGCGATTCCTTCTGAATTCACATTTCCTTGTCACATTTAACACAAACATATTGGGCTCAGTAATATCCTTCCATACAACTCCTAAAGCAGTGTAGCTTAAGATTGGTAAAACAACAAGTCCATTGACTTGTTAAAAAGGTAAAAATTAAAACAAGGGTCCAAATTCAAAGGGTGGAGAATGCTACAGATTTCTAATCTACATAGTAGACACTGGGTATATACTACTATACTTGTTTTAAGATTCTTTGCAATGAAAAGTGATAGCGATTTAATACAATATAATAAGGATAAATGCTATTTTAAACACTGTCTTAGATGCCTTTGTAAAAATGGCTATAGCAACAAAAACTGCTTATTTTATGTAAGCCATCAAAACACATATAACTCTCCCCTTCCCTTGATATGGAGAGAACAAAGACACATACATGCATACACAAACACACAATTCCATATGAAATTCTACTTCTTTCACATTCTAATCTCTATTGAACATCTTGTTTTACTAATTTCCAGTTAAAACCGAATGGGTCCTAAAAAGGCAACAAAATGCTACCAACAGAAGTCACCATAAGGGAACCCTAGCAAATTTTATTTGTAAGAACAAACAATAGTTAAAGCAACATTATAAAACTGCAATAAGACTGGCATCAAGTTCAAGAATCATGGAGGTTGGATGTCTTCTAGCCAAATTAAAGTGATTTAGAAAAACTGCAATTTATCCACTTTATGAAGAATTATAAACCAGTTTAAGTGTTCAGGTTTCCTTCAAACTGTAGAGAATTTCCTCTATGGAAGTCTGGAAACCAGTGTGGTAAAATGGCTCTATTTGTATCTGACTGAAGTGCCAATGAGCAACTTAAATTGACAGCTAAGATTTTAAGTATCGGTTATGCACAAAACTGATTAAGTAACAAGAAAAGCCAGATCCTCTAAGAAATCATGCTCCCAACTTGAAAATATGGCAAGAGATCAAAATTTTGACATAAACAATGGGCAACTTGGTAAGCCACAACATCTCCTGGCCTGGCTTTCATAAAGTAACTGCTTGACATAATCAGGAAGTAAAAGTCTATGACAAGCAGGCTGATCACACGCACCAGAGATTGTTAAGTAGCTCTTATGCATATTTACAGAGTATGAATTTACTCCATGTTTCCTGCAGGGTAGACCAGTCATTTATACATATGCAAGATGAACTCCAACAGCCTGCTGCCATCCATTTTTACCTTTCTTTCTTGCTTTAACGGCTTCTTCCCATAGTCTCAAAGTCTCAACTTGTTTTCCAGGCCAGTTTGTGACATGTTGTTGCTGTGGTTGCTGCTGCTGCTGCTGCTTCTGGTTGTTGCTCTCTTCATTCATACAAGCTGTTCCAGCCACATTATTTTTTTTTAAGAAAGATGCAAAAATACATACGGGTGCAAATTAGAATTTTCTCAGTTAGAAAGAAACTTGAAATTAAAAACCACATTTTACTGACTCTGAACACGGTATTATCCCCACCCCCATAATAAACAACAAAACAAGTGACTTTGTTAGTTCAGCACAAGAACAGTAAGCTTTTGGATGCTTGTTTGCCATCAGAAGGAAATTGTTAAGATATAATCCCTACTGAAGTTTCAACCAAATCTATAAAGCTTAGAGTCTGCCATGACTCAAAGACCTGATAATTAAATGGAGCTACAGAAATGTAATACTAGAATCTATCTTATTCATCTCAAGCTATAAAGAGCAGGTATTTTAAATATTCTAGTATTGGTAAGAGGGAGTGAGGATGGGAGAGGGAGTTTTAGTATCTTTTATCTTATCTAAATTGTACAATTTTTAAGGCAGAGTGATTTTACCCTTTGCTGAGACACATCTTAGTTTCAGCCACACAAGACCAACTGCATTTTAAGCACATTTAAGAAGAAAAACTGAATCCCTATCATGAAATCTACTGCTGATGTTCCTTGACAAACCGTAGCTTAACCCTTTTGTACCTATGAAGGGTTTTAAGATGACTTCTATTAGAAGGGAGACATAGGTAGTCCTTGACTTACGACCACAACTGGGACCAGAATGTCCATTGTTAAGCAAAGTAGTTGTTAAGTGAGATACACCCAATTTTATTATCTTTTTATTTTGCCATAGCTGTTAAGTGAATCCCTGCAGTTGTGAAGTGAGTCATGTGGTTATTAATCAAATCCAGCTTTCCCCACTGACTTTGCATGTCGGAAACCAGTTGGGAAGATCACGTGACCTTGAAATGCTGCAACTGTAGTAAATACATGCCAATTGCCAAGCGCTGGAATTTAAATCCTGTAACTGTAGAGACAATGCCATGGTTGTTAAGTATGAGGACTGGTTGTAAGTAAGTTTTTTTCCAGTGGCATTGTAATTTTGAATGTTACTAATCAAACAATTGTAAGACGAGGACTACCTGTAACTGCTTTCCTTCATATAAATGTATACTGAGACTACATTTCTATAATATGGATTTGCCAAAATGAAGCACATAGCCCTAAGACACAGAGGAAAGGAGGATGTAGTTGTTTCTTCCATAGTGATTACAGCTGTTGCTACAACAAACAAATGGGAGGTTATAGGAAGTTTCCACTGTAAAAGCTAATATTATTCAACAGAAAATGGAATGCAAACAATCTTTAAAGTAAATACAAGTTATCAATCTTGCAATTACTCTACTATTAATCAGCATACTAAAAACATATCAAATTTAAACCATGGCTACTCACACGCAGGAAGATGTAGAGTTTTCTTGCTTGAAAAAACCAAATTCTGCAATGTGAATGAAACAGCTCTGTTTAATTTATTGTACTGAGTCTGAGTAGTAGATACAACTTATATTTTAGATATGGAGAACCTGAAATTCCTGTCAAGCCATGAAGCTCTTGAAATTGATTCAGCCTAACTTACCTTCCCTGGATTGTTGCAGGAACAAAAGATATTCGGAACAAACCAAGATCTGAAAAACTTAGGAGAGGAATGGCAGTTTTGGGAAGGGCTAGTTCAAAACCCTTCACATGAACTTTTGATTACATAGATTCCTTAATATTGACTTAATATTTAAACAGTTGCATTTTTCTTAAGCATACATTTATATTGTTTCATCTATGTTTGGGCAACCATGGAAATAGGGGCCGAGATATGAGCCAAAAAGTATCCATTTACACAGATGCTTTCATCAAACGTGATCTGCATAAGCACAAGAAGGGGATGACACAGCTGGCAGACATGTCTTGTAGGAAAGACTTAGGCAACAGGTGGCAGAGGTCTTTTGACATGTTCTATAACTGGAAAAAAGCTAGCATACAAGAAAAAAATATTCTATTGTACGTGGATTCCTGTGCCATAATTGTGGTTGCAGAACAGCTAAAAAAAACATGTTCCTTTAGGTACACAGACTATTGTACTGCCTCATCTCTTTACTGTCTCATTCTATTGCATTCAGCAGCCAGAACTCATTCTAATCCACAAAAAAACTAACCTTCAGAGAATGCCCGTCTAAACACCAAGCAAAATCCGTACACAACCTAGTTAACTATTTACAAACATAGGCTAGATATTCTTCAAAATTTGAATATAATCCTAATCTACACTTGGGGGAACCCATGGTAAATGCATCCATAGATCTTCCTGTTGCATTTGCCACCGCTTAATATTTTGTTTGCTTATACAAATAGTCCTTGACTTACAACCACAGTTGGGATGGGAACTTTGGTTGCTAATTGATGCGGTCATTAAGCAAGTCATTACATGACTGGACCAAATTTACAACTATGTGGAGTTCATTCAGCACATCATGTAGTCCTTAAGCAAATCGAGCTTTTCTGGGTTTTTTTTGGTCAGAAGCCAGATGGGAAGGTTGCAGCGTGTGGTCACATGACCATAAGACACTGCAACCATCGTAAATGTGAGCCAGTTGCTAAGCACTCAAATGGTATTCACGTGACTGTGCCAAAGTCATAACTTTGAGGGCAGATTGTAAATCACTTTTTTTTCTGAGGCTGTTGTGACTTCAAATTGTTGCTAATTAAGTCAAGGATTATCTGTGGTATGATCACATTTGGGCTTCTAGTTTAGGGATTGAAGGAAATGGAAGAGCAGAAAGGAACCAAAGTGAATTATTGGTCTGACAAAGTTTCCAGTGATCTCCAAATCTTCCCCAATTGAACTTTTCACAAATATATGATGTGACTGGGCATTTTTGCTGAAACAGCTGACCATTTTACCTTCAGTAATATACCTGCATCAGGATGAATACATGTTTTTTCCAAGTACTTGGTTAGTCGCCAGTCATAGCATGCCAAAAACACAGAAGCAGCAAAAAGAGAGCTGAAACCAATCCTTGCACAGATTCCAAACTCTTTTGGAGAGATACTGCAATCAAAGTTTTAAACCTGGCAGGTTTCAGACTGTTTTTTCTAAGAGCAAAAAAAGTTTCCAAAAACCTCTCCCATCAATATAAATTCCCATCTTCACTGATCTAATGTGTAAGATACCGGTCCCATCTTATATGACCTAAATCATCAGAGTCGTCCGTCCCCCCCAACAATTGCATGCGCTACATTGGAGGGCAAAACAGTTTTTGTTAAAAAGGTAGCCACTTACTTTTATTGATGCCTTGTTTACAGGTATTACAATTGATACTTTGGCTCTGCCCATGAGTCTTTAAGTGGCTGGTAATATATGCTGCACTCAGAAGTTTACCACAGATATTACATGACACTTTTCCTTCGTGGCGCACCATGTGAGTCCGCAGCCTGTCTTTGGTAGCAAAGGCAGCTGTGCAGGTCTACGCAGAAAGAAACAGAAGTTCTAAAGCAGAATTCTCATTTACTGAACACTAACTTTAATGGTTAACTGTAAGTGCATGATAAATACCTTGAATTCCCCACAAGAAATCTCTGCAGAGGAATATAATGCCATTCAGCTCAAAACTCTGCATTTAATGTACCCAATAAGTACATGAGTATGACATAATTAAACAAGGAGGTGTATTGCTCCCACAATAATAATGCCTCTCACTACATACAACTTTTACAAACAATAAACTAGCAAACCTAAATTTGGACTCTAGTAGTACATAGAAAAAATATTTTGTGTATGTTTAGAGGGTCAGGAAGAATCATGATTAAGTGGTCTTAGCAGAACAAAGTTTTCGATCTGGAAGTACTGGACTATAACCTTACACGAAGCTTACTGAATTAAAATAAATATAAAAATGCTTTAACTCTCACATCGCAAATAATAATAATTATAAATTGATGTATCACATAACTCCCAGCAATTCAATTTAATAATTTACAAATTGTTAAAACGTTTAAAATAAGTAACAGTACAAGAAACAAAAAACAATGAGAGAAAATAAACCCAGATGTCAACTGTCCTTACCTAACAGATGGATGAAGAGCCATTAGCAATACTATTTAAAGTACACTGACTATCTTCAATGCACATATAGCCGCATAAAATTAAACTGACTATACTAAGACACAGCAGCATATTTCTAGATGTCAGGATTAAATAAACTATGTGTAAGAGCTGAATATTACTCAGGTATAAAGAGAACCTTCCTTCCTTAAAGCAAAGACAAGTACACTAATCAAGTTGACAGGGTGTTTTTATATATCCTAGCAGATCAAGGTAATCTCCCATAACAATCTCCTGATAATGCCCCTGGACAAGATTTTCTTTTCCATTATTAAGTCACATTTAAAAAACCCAAAAACAGATTGAAAGTCATGAATCACCCTTTCTTTTAAATCAAACCATTTAATGGCCAAAATGAGTCATCGGGAACCAGCTTAGAAACACAATGATAAAGCTAAACAGAAGTGGAATAGAGAATTTTTTTTTTAAAAAAAATTAACTTTGTACATTATTAGCCCACATTTAAAAATGCCTAAACAAGTGCAGAGTCTGACATTAGAGGCAAAATGACAAGCCAGACAAAGGAAAAATAACAAACCAACAGATAGGCACCCTTTTGGTAACCAGAGAACTCTTTACTTTTTAAAAGAGAAGCCGCAGTGGACCAGGTGGCGAAGTAAGATAGGCAGAGCCCTGGATTAGAACAGAGCAGAATATAGAATACAGTCTAGAATAGACTAACAGAGTTGGAAGGGACCTTGGAGGTCTTCTAGTCCAACCCCCTGCCTAGGCAGGAAACCCTATACCGTTTCAGACAAATGGCTATCCAACCTCTTCTTAAAAACTTCCAGTTTTGGAGCATTAGCAACTTCTGGAGGCAACTTCTGTTCCACTGATTAATTGTTCTAACTGTCAGGAAATTTCTCCTTAGTTCTAAGTTACTTCCCTCCTTGATTAGTTTTAGTTCACACTAAATACTCCTTTTGGGCATTTTCACCTTCAAAATTACTGGGAAGTCCACTAGCCCTCAGGCATTGAAGGGGAAACTTCCAAGGGCCACTGATTGCCTACCCCTACTGTACACCTGAAAACAATTCTGGCCTCCAGTCAATATTTATGGACCCTTCTTTAGGTCCTAGTAAGACTCCATAACTAAAACAGATTGTCACTATTAAGTCCAGAATTGTTTGGCTTGATGCAAAAGCTACTGAAATTATCTGGTAGCAGCCACACTATGGTATCTGAAATGAAACTTCATCAAAAGGCTTTTTCTATTTTCTGAAACTTACTACTACTGTCATTATTTACAATTTTATTATATGTGGATTTACATATTATTTTCGAGGGGGGGGGTGTTTTAAACTGAGGCAATGTTTCTGATTGTTAGTTGTTCAAAGGCTTTGGGAATGGGCAGCCTATTCTAAAGGTAAAGGATATAAAAACAGAACCCTCCTTCAGGTTTTCACTGGATCCTGCATGGGTTTGAAACAGTAACATAGAAGGCCTTCCCCTACACATCCCTATATCCCACCAGATTTCCTCACCGCAAGCTATGAAGAGAAACTGTGTTCATCTTCTTTTGTGTAAAGCTCTGAGGCCCTTCTCCTGGTACTTCAGTGAATGAAGTCTAGAGCAGTGGCTGCAAGGAAGGGTGTTTTTCTGAATGGGGCACAGGTTTAGTGTGTACCCACAGAATTCTATTTCTACATGAAGACTTTATTATTATTATTTGCCTAGTTATTTTAGATGTCATTACTATAGCTCATTATTCACAAATACTCCATATACTGTAAAGCGGATTTTAGATATTCTTTATTGTTGCTTTTTACTTTATTTGTGTGCTAATCATTGTTGTGCTTCAGCTTTCCCCAGTCAGGTGCCTTTCAAAATGCACTGATAGAAACAACTCTCATTATTATAACCAAAATACATGCCCACTGGATAGGATAAAAATAGTCCTGACATAATCACCTAGATTTTGTATTTCCAAGAATAGGGAGTAACCAATTACCTGCTTACTTCTTTTTCTTGAGGCATAGAATCAAGGGACCTTGGAGGTCTTCTAGTTCAACCCCTTGCTCAAGTCAGGAGAACTTATTCCATCCCAGACAAATGGATATCCAATCTTTTTTAAAAAAAACCTCAAGGATGGAGTACTAGTAACTCTGGGAGAATGCAGCCAAACTCCATCTCTGGCCTGACGTAACCCATTTTGCAAACTTTGGAGACTCTTTCACTCCATTTTAGAATGGACCTGCCACATTCATAAATATTTTCTACCATCATTCTTTGGGGAGGGCGGTTTGTTCAATTTTAATAACTTACTAATGAAGTTTTTTTGCAAACTGTAAAACTTGCAATTATTTTGTAAAGCTTCAGTTGGCCTAGTAAGCCACAGTTAGTTTTCTCATGACTAATTTTTGGCTGTGGCTGCTCACATGTGGTCTCATAACTTTTTCAACCTATTCCCAATAAGCCTCCTAACTCCTTCTGATTCTTACTTAATCAAGTTCATGGGGATAATGCCCAGGCTGAGGCCTTTATTAACTTCCAATGTATTTTTTAATGGATAGTCTTCTGAACCAAGCTCACTTACTGCAATTTCTTATCAGCAGAAGCATTTGACCCCCGTCTTTCTTTCCTGACTTTTATTGGCTTTCCAGAGTTGCCTACGATTCTAGTATTTCCTGCTGTGTCTGTCCATATTAATAAGGCCCAACCCTCTCTTTACCTTTTAGAGATTAGCTCTGTACTGTCCAAGGGTCATAACGGGGGCTAATTTTTATACTTGGCTCTGAACCTTCCATTTTATTGAATGATGTCTAACTTCAGAGTTTACTAGACTCCATTTGGGTGTCTTAATACAGATCAATAAAAAAAGTCTTACTTGGCATTTGAAAGGTCTCTCTGTAGAGTGAACATGTTTGACATGACAACTTAAGTGATCAGGTCTGTGGAAAAAGAAGGAAAGTAGACACAAGAAAGCAAATTGTTACACAAACACAGAATTAATCAATTATTCAATCCAACATCTTGCCCAAGAGAAATTTCCAAGATACACAAACCTATCATCTTTTCTGCAAAAATCTTCATAATATCACAAAACTTCAGCTACAAACAAGCTTCCTGTAATTATTGTAAACCTCCCCTGAAAAATCTTAATTGATAAAAACTATCTTAAAGGCTATTAGCCATTTAAAATGGGAGACTGTCCAAGCAAAATGGAGGCTGTTTGACTCCACAATACTGCTAAATTAATGCCTTACATAGTAATGCTTACAAAAAGTGCTAAAAAAAGTCCTTATACCTTCACTACAAGCCAAAGGCCAGCTACATAATTTAATTTTGAATTTTAAACAAGCAGTTATTTCCCACCATTAGCAAAAGCTGACTGCAGATTTAAATGCAAAGATACTTCTCCTGGTGTCCTCTTCCCCAACTCCATCCCCCCATCCCCATTTCTTACTTTCCTATTCTAATTCCTCCCACCCTCCCACCCATCGCGATCGCGGAATGAAAATCCAATACTTGAGCTCGCCTGGGATTTTCTACATGGTACCTCGAAAAGCCTTTTCCACAAACACCACAGGTGTAAGGTTTGGTGATGCCACCCTCATGAGACCTCACGTGATAGGTCATGCGGTCCTTCCTTTTGAAGCGCTGATTACAAATTGGGCATTCAAAAGGCTTCTCATCCGAGTGGGACAACTTGTGTCTGTTTAGGTGATAGACATCCCGGAATGCCTTGCCGCACATCTCACAGGCATGGTTCTTTTTCACGGGCTTGCTGGGCTTCTTCACAGTCTGTGTCCCTGGCATGGCTGTCGCACCGGCACTACTGCTTGGGTTGGTAGCGGAGGAAGACGTCGTGACTGTTGATAGGATGCCTGCGATGGTGGAAACCAGCGATGTCCGGCTGTTGTCCCCTGCAATGGTGGAGATTAGGGGCACCATTGTGGCAGGGGCTTTCTTTGGCCGTGACACCAGCTTTATCCCAGTATGACAGGATTCGTGGCGCCGCAAATGGTAGCTGTCCCTGAAGGCCTTGCTGCAGTATGTACATACAAAGGAAGTTTTCGGCTTCTCCTTTTTAATCCCAACAATGGCATCTTTTAGTGTTTCGGGTGGAGGTTGAGGTTTCTGTGTTATCGGCAAGGGTAAAATGGGCTTCTGGTCAGGAGGTTCAACAGCTGAGCTCAGGAGAGGCAGCAAACTATTTTGTGCTGCTTGCTGCTGGTGATGCGATGCTTCATGCGCCTGAAACCAAACATTCATACTTTCAGAAGTGGGGGATGCAATGTGCAGTTGATCAGCAGAAAAAACACACAATTTAGCAATCTACAAACACAGATTCAACATATAACTCTGACTTAAAAAGAAACTGAAGGCACTTAACTGCTAAAATTCTTACATTCAAATGTTTACCATACAAATTACACCTTCATTTTTTTAAAAGAAGCTTCTAACTAGAAATCAAGCATGATCAAAGTAAACTTTTGCACGTACTGTATTAGCGCTCCACTCTATCCATCCATCATCTACTCCACCAAAATCAAAAAAATTTCCGTAGCGTTCAGGCTACATGAGCCAAAGTTAAAATATCCATGGGGAGGTTAAATGCAATCAAAATAAAGATAACAATAACAAGATCAGAAAGAAAATAACAAGAAACAAAAAATAAAACAAAAAGATGGCATCAAGTAAGGGTTCTGAAGCAACTTCAGTTTTTAAGTTTCGAGAAAGCCAACGAAGAGGTGTTCTGCCTGTCCTCCCCTTGTTCCAAAGCTGCAGTGCTGCCACAGAGAAGCAGTGTCACTCATCTCAACCCCACAAATCTCTTGGAAAGCTAGGATTACAAAATGTTTCTTCCCAGCTTTCTCTTTGGAGCTGAGGTAATCAGATGCTAGCTCTTATAGAACAATATCAGCACCTTGAATTGTACCTAGAAAACTATTCCGTAGCTTATGCAGGACCCAGAAAATCACTGCTAATAGAAGTGAGCACCAGTAAGCATGGAGACTGCAGCATTCTGGGCTAGCTGCAGCTTCCAAGTGCTCTTTAAAGGCAGCCCCATGAAAAGTGCATTGTAGCAGTCAAGTTGGGTAGTGATGAAAGTGTGAGTTATTGTGGCCAAGTCCTCTTACCCAGGGGCAATTACAATTGGTACACCAGCTGGACCTAGATATAGGCTTCTCTGGCAATACCTCCACTTGATGAATCAGAAACTATAAGGACTCCTGAATTGCAGCAACAGAGAATTCCAATGGATAAATAACCCTATTGTACCCAAATTCAGCTTCAACCTTTCCTCTCCCAACTGAACTCTTAGAGCTTTCAGGCATCATCACTACAGCATCTGCTATACTGCTGAGCATCACAAGGATACTGATATTATCATACCTTGAATTGCTGGATGATTTCACCCAATAGCTTCTTGTTAAAAAGCAAGGAGTAGAGAACTGATTCCTGCAGCATCCCAAAAATTAGGAGCCACTCGGCTGATCTCTCATTCCCTTCTTTCACATACTGAAGCCACCCACTAAGGAGAGAATGGAACAAGTGCCAGACAATGATTCTTTCCCTACACCGTGTAGGCAGTCCAATAAGACACAATAGTCGGCTGTATCAAAAGCCACAAAAACTATTAGCAGGACACATTCCCTTCCTCCAGATCCCAACATATCAAAAATACAGGTAGTCCTCAACTTACAGCAGTTCATTTAGTGACTGTTCAAAATTATGACAATGGGGATAAAAATGACATGACCGTTTTTCAGAGTTATGGCCTTTTCAGCATCCCCATAAACACGTGATCAAATTTCAGATGCTTGGCAACCGGTTCATACTTATGACCATTGCTGTGTCCCAAGATCATGTGGTCCCCTTTTGTGACCTTCTGACAAGCAAAGTCAATGGGGAAGCCAGATTCACTTATCAACTGTAGTGGTTCGTTTAACAACCGTGGCAAGGTCATAAAATGGGCCAAAGCTCACTTTACAAATATCTCACTTAACAACATAAATCTTGGGCTCAATTGTGGTTGTAAGTCATGAAATACCTGTAAATAAAAAGTGCTCAGCAAAACCGAGCAACTCTTTAAATGACACACTTTACCAGTGCCACATCTGCTGAAACCCATGTAGGCATCTTCAAGCTTGGCTAATGTACTTTCAGATTAATTTCAGTTATGAACAATACCGTTTAACAAATGAAGCTTGTTCCAATATACACCAACCTTTAGTACGGACAGCCAACAGTTTATGCACACCTTTTCATAAAAGTATCTCCCTTGGGAAATCCAGCAGAATCCAACCTTTTCTATTTTTAGGAAAAATGTGAATATAACTTTTCAGAAGCCCATCTTCAACTGATTTAAGGAAGACGAATTGCTCCATAGCCAACAGAACTAGCTATGTTCTGTGGTGAATATAGATTACAGGGAAATATAAACTGAGCTTTTTAAAAATATATGACATTTGCTAAACATTATGAAGGTCAAGATATTCTGGGGTTCTGCAACTCCTACACTCAAAACACTTAGAACGCATTGTTGACCATCAACAATGTAGTAGGCCAGAAAAAGATCCCGTGATCTTTTTTCTTCTCAAAAAATATTGAAGAAAGAAAAATACGACTCACTTGCTAATGTTTTCATTTTAAATGAAGATTGATAAAATGCAAACTATGTTTGGAGATATTTATACCAAGATTAACACATGAAATGGTACAGAAACTAACTTTCAGGAGTCCATAATAAAGTAAAAACTGTTTGTAATAATAGTACTTCAGATTCAGAAAATGAGACCGATTAGACAAAATCTGTATTCTGAATTTTCACTCCTGAATTTTTTTTTCATCTTCTGAAAAATCAGTGCTTTTTGTACTTAATACAATACCAGAGTTGGAAGGGACCTTGGAGGTCTTCTAGTCCAACCCCCTGCCTAGGGAAGAAACCCTATACCGTTTCAGACAAATGGCTATCCAACATCTTCTTAAAGACTTCCAGCGTTGGGGCATTCACAACTTCTGGAGGCAACTTCTGTTCCACTGATTAGGAAATTTCTCCTTAGTTCTAGGTTGCTTCTCTCCTTCATTGGTTTCCACTCATTGCTTCTTGTCCTGCCCTCAGGTGCTTTGGAGAATAGTTTGACTCCCTCTTCTTTGTGGCAACCCCTGAGATATTGGAAGACTGCTATCATGTCTCCCCAAGTCCTTCTTTCTATTAAACTAGACATACCCAGTTCCTGCAACCGTTCTTCCTATGTTTTAGCCTCCAGTCCCCTAATCATCTTTGTTGCTCTTCTCTGCACTCTTTCTAGAGTCTCCACATCTTTTTTACATCGTGGCGACCAGAACTGAATGCAGTATTCCAAGTGTGGCCTTACCAAGGCCTTATAAAGTGGTATTAACACTTCACGTGATCTTGATTCTATCCCTCTGTTGATGCAGCCTAGAACTGTGTTGGCTTTTTTGACAGCTGCTGCATACGGCTGGCTCATATTTAAATGGTTGAGGATACAAAGTTTAGACTACGCAGAATTCTTTGTTTTACCACAGCTGGGTGGGTTTTTTTGTCTTCGATGTTAACTTTTTTGACTGTCTTGCTTCTTCTTAGCAAGCAAAAACAAAATAAGTTGCTAGAGTTCAGCAGCTGTAATTTATTTATAATTAAATTACTTTAAAGCAAGTTCAGTCAATAACATTTATAATTATTGTATTTCAACACCAAACATGTTTATGAATCTATCAAGTTACGGATAGAAGTACTGCACATTTTTCAATTCCCTCTCCCATAAAATTCAGAACTTTTTCTGCTTCATCAAAATTTCAAGAGTTTTTATGTAGTTAAGTAGGCCGTTTTTGATCTGAGGGAAATATTTTCAGAAGGTTGAAGATGTCAGATGGAGTGATAATAAACTGCAAGAAATCCTTGCTGCATTGAGACACAGCTAGATTTTTTACTTTTTTCTGTAGATTTCAGAAAAATAATATCTTTTAAAAAAAACATTATAATAAAGGTATTTGAGGATTACACTATAGTATGTGTTACCTGATGGGAGCCAGATTACATTTTAAAAATAAAATAAAATGGGCTTAAAAGCTATTCTGAAGGTCATGGAAAGCAGTCCAGGGACCTCAAAACTGAATATTCCTGTCTTTTGTTATTCTTATTTTATTCCCACTTTATGTCTTAATCTGAGTATAGATACCCCAATTCTATTTTTCTTTCTATTTAGTTTGAGACAATGAGTTATGGTACAAATCTGCACTTTGTGGGGAAAGGCATAAACATTCTTAATAAACTTATTTCATACCTATTATATACTGAACTTCTCACTGGGAAAGCGAAAAATTTCCAAAGTAATTCAAGTATTCTCAGAAAGATAGTCTGAAAACTATTAAACCTCACATCTGCTTTCCTAACTGAGAGCATTTATAAATTATACTCTTGGCAACTTTAAAAAAAATAACAATTTTCACTTATAAACAAAACCATGGAGGAATCTCCTTTTTTATATATATAAAATAAAAACCAATCCTCAGCCGAAGAACCCCCGATGATACTACAGTTACCTAATTTTACCCGCAGTGATTTCCCCAATAAGCCACTTATTTTCTAAACACAGGAGCTCATCACAAAGGGATGTGGTAAGGTGCTCATTACAGCAACCCATCTTTTGATTCCCTGAGGGGAGCAATTTTTGAGGTAATGACTGGGTGTATTTCATGATATTCAACATATTACATGATCTCTATCTTAATGACAGACTATTTGGTTAACTACAAGTTACGAATAGAATTATAAATACCCAGTTTACTTTATTAGATTGTGAATACATAAGAAAGAATAGCACAATGATAGGATTTAGCTCCTATAACAAATCCATGAAACAGCCTGGTTGTAACCACAGCTAGAGAAACAAAGAACCAGTTGATTCAGTTACTTGCAAATGGATTGTCTCTGCTGAAAAGAAATCTACAGAATATGAATTTGAAACTCACACCTTCTGAAATAATATAGTATAATAGAATGATTATGACATTCAAAGAATTAAAAACAGAGAAAAATAAGAATTATTCTTTTTGGTCAGTTACTGCTTAGAAAAAAACATTTAGAAGGAAATTAGAGGTTATAATTCCAAAATATTGATTTCTAAAACTATTCTGAGTTTGAAGTCTGGAGATCTTTTCACTATGCTTGGGTACAGACACAAATAAGTTACAGAATGAGGTATGGTTCAAGTAACTTATTTTACAGAGGTTCCTACCACCCAAGAGATACAGCAGATATAATGTATTTTGAATGTTTCAATTACCATGTTAAAATATAAAGTTCAAGCAGAGAGAATAGGAAGAGGGACAATTTTCACTGTAATTGTTAACAACATAATTAAGAGAATCTGGTTTCCCCATTGACTTTGCTTGTCAGAAGGTCGCAAAAGGGGATCACATGACCTGGAACATGCAACCTTCATAAATGAGTCAGTTGCCAAGCACCTGAATTTTGATCACATGACCATGGGGATGATGCAATCCTCGTAAGTGTGAAAAATGATCATAAGTCACTTTTTCCAGACATTGTAACTTTGAACAGTCACCAAGTGAACAGTTGCAAGTCAAGGACTATCTGTACAGTATTAGCCTGAGATCCTATAACTTTTCTCAATTCAAGTTTTAGACACTCCAAATGAACTGCTATCTAAAGAAATGAACTAAGTTTGATCTATCAATTCACTTGTCATGATCAAATTCTTTATTATTTTATAGGTTAGTCCCTGAAAAATTGGGATAATTTTTTTTAAATACTGGTTTTCCTTACTTAGGCTTAAACAGAATTAGTCATAGGCAGGATTGTTCTTATTCTAAACCAGAATTTATTCTCCCATTACAATAGTGGTTGAAATAGATTTGAAGACGCTGAATACACTTTGGTAGAAGAGTTCTTTTAAAACAACCCTCTACCAACAGCTACGTAACTTTCTATTCTATAAATCCATGTCTAAGAGCAACAATGATAGCAACAAAAACAAGGATCCACAAAGATTTTCACAAATATTTACAAGTAGCTTATAGGTTTCCTTAAAGTTAAAAGATTACAGTACTGTACGCTTCATGCAGAAAATCAGGCTGAAGACTTGTTAAAGCTCTCCCAGAGTCTTGCGCTATATGCATCATCACAAGTTAGTTTTGAAACACTCCATTTCAAAAGCAGTTTATCATGAAACACAGAAGGCTTTTGTCTGACAAAAACTGATTGAATGCCCCACCCCCCCCAAGCTACTTAAGAGTTCTTTGGATCCCAGCCCCAGCCTACAACGTGCAACCCTCTCATGAGTTGCATTTCAACAGGATTTTTTTCCACTTGAATAGTCTGATCTAAGTCAAATAGCTCATGCTTTTTAGGCACGAAAAGACCAGCTGGTGATCCATAACATGATTTGCCAAGCTTCCACAATCTATTACCCACACTATAAGACAGGAAATGGCAATTGAGTGATTTTGCTCTTCAGCTTTTCTGACTAGTCTTCTGTCTTTTGTTTTACAACATTTGTGCATGAGAACAGAGATGTGGAAATGAGAAAGCATTTCTAGCCAGGACCCGGGACAGCTGAAAACAGCTTTGTCTATGCAAAGATATTTCCCTGTATCCCAATCTGAAAAATTGGGATCAAAATATGTCCAGATGTTTTTAATTTGGCTATTGTTGATATATACTACTTAATTTTAAATCTGCCAACACCAGTACTGTTAAAATTAATCACTTACTAGAGATGGGAGAGATGTCTGCAAGCTGTTTTATCCTTTAAGTGCAAGTTGCTTTCAGAATAGGCCCTATAATGAATTCCCAAAACCTATTCTTGCTACACAGATCATTGTTGCCCTTAGAAAAATAACAAGATCTGCAAGCATAGCCTGCATTTCAAAAAACAAGTGTATTTGATAGCATGAATGATGAATGGTGACCAGAGAATGACCCCAACACAAGATTCTACTTTCCATGAGGATTTCACCTAAATGATTCCTGCAACTAGCTTTATGAGCAATAAAACCAATACAGCCAAACACAATGCTGAAAAGTAAACTAAGATTGTAAGCCCCTTTATTTTCTTATATATAAATATACATACATACACACACACACATATATACATATTGTGTTTCCCCCCAAATAAGACAGGGTCTTATTTTCTTTTGACCCCTGAAATAAGCACTTGGCCTTATTTTTGGGGAGGTCTTATTATTTTTGAGGTGCAGGAGGTGGTGAGCATGGTCACCTCATGGCTGCTGCTGTGTTGCAATATTTTCAGGGAGGGCTTATTTTCGGGGGAGGGCTTATTTTAGCACATGCGCTCAAAAGCCCAATTGGGCTTATTATCCGGGGAGGTCTTATTTTCAGGGAAACAGGGTACATGCATATACATACATACATACATAATTAGAAAATATATAGCAGAAAATAAAGGGGCGTAATTATATATATATAATTCTCTGTGCAACTGAAAAATAACTTGAGATACAGTCCTAGCCCAAGTTCTCCAGCAGTTGATTCCTGACCTAAGAGCACAAGATACAAAATCTGAAGACAGAAGAGTGCAATTCTGTAAAAGACCAAATCCTCTGGGCAAGGTTCAAAGAGCCATTTGGAGGCTCTTGTATGTGTTGCATGTTTGCCTCAAATCTTTACTAATGTCGTAACTCATATTGATACCTTCCATTATAAAGGTTATATGCACATTGACCCAACCCCAAATTGATCCCTCTTAGACTAGTTTGAGTCACAGTCAAAGATGCCACCCTTTTACTCCAATGTATTAAGTATGCTAAGAACTGGATAAATTATTTTGCACATGAAATTGAAACATTACAATAAAAATTGCTGTCATGCATGTACTACAACCCTATTGCCTGAAGTTGCCAGCATATTTTGTCTAATGGCAGGCAGGCATTATTTGGACAGCTCTTACTTCCTAAAACAGAAAATTGTTAACATGTAACCAATTCTAAAAATCTTGTTGACCTTTATGTTATGCCCTATAAGGACATTTTAAGAATTAATCTGTAAATAAATGCATTTAATATGTTTGAAGTATTTTAAAATAAATATTCCTTTGTCTCCTGCCCTCTCTTGTAAAGCCAAATCAAGGATCTAAATTAAAAGGCATGATTTATTTGGTGTATTTATATATATTCCATACTTCTTGGATTTCTATTTTATGAATGAGAATTTTATAATAAAATAAAATCCTGTTTCATGACCTAGAGTGGAAATATTTGGCACTACAAACTTCTGTAGCTAGAGGCAAAGTTTTTTGCATTGTATTTTGATGTCAGAGTAGCTAATTAGCATTAGTGAATCATACCTTGAATGAGCTATTAGACGCATGTCTTATTAACATGCAGCCTGAACTTTCTAGGCAATTAAAATACTGTTTTAAAACACGTTAATTCTGATATAATCCAGAAATATATTTCTTTAACTACCAAAAACTATACTAACTATAAGGAGGCATAACGATTAATAGAGTTTGTAATTTTAAACCCAATGATCTGAAGATGACTTTTAAGAACTGATTCTAACATTTTTACCCATTTACTGTAGTGGAGAATGAAAAAAATGCAACATTTCTATCTATCAGAAAGGATAGCCATTACTTCCTAATTCATGCAATATTCTCTATACAGATTAACAAAATTCAGAACTTACCAAATAATTACACTCTTCTGAACTATACATATACTTCATAATTGTTAATAATAGAACATTTCATGCCTACTGTATGTAGTTAAGACACACAAACTTTGTATGAGTTACAAGATCAAACAAATTTTGTTTTCAAGATCATGTTCTAAGACCGTTTCCAGAGACTGGGCACCTAAGCAAATGACTCATCTTGTACTTGGAAGACTTTTGCTTTTAGAAAAGAAAGACTGCAGTGCATTCACCTCAGATTTATTCCTCCAATTCATGTTTTCAAACCGGAGTCATGCTTTGCATTTTAAAAAGAACAGAAAACTAAGTGGGCAAATGACGCAAACTCATAATTTGTAGGGTATTATTTTACCTTCAGGAAAGAGAAGAGGTATTGTAATTAGTATACAGTTTCAAGCTAAAAAAGGAAAATGTATTATAACCTAGCTTCTCATCTGGCTTGTAGATTTAAAGACAAAGTAATCTGGTATGCAGCATTCCTTAGAGAAGATTGATGCTTCCAAATGATTCAACTTGCAAGCTACATACCATCATTTTTGTTTTATTTTCTAGAATCCTTAATAGTTCTTAGCAGTCCTTTTTGTAAAGAAATCACAGCTTAATTTGAAGACAGGCTTTATCACTTAGTAAGTCCAAATTTGATGAGAACAATCTCTGGAATTTTCTCTTGAGCAAGTTTTTTTTTTTAAGCTGAAGCAAAAAAACCTGAATGTGTTTTCTTAAAAACTACACTATCCATCATCTCCACCATCATAAAATCACTTCTGTCCCAATATTAATTTTAATTTGGTTTCAGTAAACCGTCATTTATCTGAATTGTCAAAACAGACTATAACATAATCTGTATCTAAGGGATAACTTCAGCTATATTTCCTAAAATGACTGCCTCTGAATATTGTCTGTTCTTAGGTTGAAGATGTTGTCAAGTTATCAAGCAAACAATCACATAAAATAATCTAAAATAGACATATATGTAGCATTTCCCAGAGTTGCAGCAAAAAAAACAGGAAAACAAATGCTTTAATGTGGCAGATTAGCAGAGAGGAAAAATAGGTTAAAGGCTAAAGAGGATAATATAAGAGAGCAGAACAAAAGACAACTGAATAGATAAAGTGACTGTTTTTAAAAGAAAGGATAAGAAGATACAATGAAGCATCTTGATACATGTTTATAAAAAGGGGAAAGGAAGATAAAGCAGTAAACCTAGAACTGCAAAGCAGAAAGTGGTAAGAGATTATCTCTTTAAGAGATGAGTACACCAAAAAAAAAAACCCAGCAAAATTAGAAGGAAGCTGGCATGAAAGACAACAATGTGGGGAGCAAAAGAAAGTAATGGTAACAATGACATCTTAGGAGGAGTTGGGGGGGGGGAGTACAAAAGCAGAGAACATAGCAGAAAAAAATTGGAGGACCAAGTTGTAAGCAGTGAAAGAAACTAAATTTGTCATGCATAGAGATAAGTAGCGCACTTCAAAAATGGAAGACAACAAGAGGTAGCAATGGAGACAAAAGTAGAATACTGCATTCAAAATAAAAGAACCATTATTCTCATGAACAAAGATGATGAAAAGAAAATACCATAAACAACCAAGAACTTGTTTAAAAAGTGACAATCAAGGGTAACATTATGTGCAGAAGGCAGAAAATGTAGCAGGCAGACATTAATTCCAGGGTGATTAAGTCTAATACGTACAGATCATCCCCTACAAGCTCATGTGGCACCTTAAAAGCTAATGGGAGTGCCAATGATAGCAATTTGATGGGAAACAACTGCAATTAAAAAATAAGGAAGCATGCAAAGTAAACAGTAAAAGTAAGTAAAAGAACTAAGAGGGGAATGATGCTTTAATATGAAGTAATAGAAGCATCTGGTAACAAGGACATAATTCAAAGCAAACATTACTGCAGACTGAAGTAAAATGTATAGAGAATCTCATAGCGTGTATCCGCAAGGGAGGGAGTCAGGAATCCCAGAGAAACAAGGAAAGACAATGATAAAGCTGCCGAAATACTGGAGGAGAGAGAAAATAAGCTGCTTGAAAACACAAGATGGAGAGAGACTCCAGGGAGCTGAAGTGTGCACAGAATCCCATTTTGCAGTACATGGGATAAGAAAATAATTCTGAGTATCTCACTGAAACATTGAGAGGGAAGAAGAAGAAAACAGAGTGGATGTAGGAGCAGGAGAGTAATATACTGCAATCTATTCCTTCACCACCACCACCCATGAAGTAGGGACAGAAGAAACAAGGAATGCAGCAAAATTTTGAGGCGAGGAAAGAGTAGGAAGAAAATCTCCAACAGTGGGAATTTGATGAAATCGCTCTAAAGAAATGGAAGGGCAGAAAAAAAAATTTTTTTTTAAATGCAGCAAGGAAAAAAACAAACAGGTAGGGGCTGGAGAGCAGGGTGTAAATAAGCCCCATAAATAAAATTAGTTGCAACCTTTAAACCAAAATTAAAAAGGGGGGGGGAGAGAGAGAGAGAGAGAGAGAGAGAGAGGAACAATCTGCTTTTTTCTCCCCCTCCTTAATAAAAAAAAACCCAACCAGGACAAGACTGGTCCAAGTCTCCAACCCCCCCCCCCCTTATAATCTCAAACCACAATAAGAGCATTATCATCCTTTTTGGTGAACACGAAACAACAAAAAGAAAGAAAAGAAAAAAAACCCGGGGAAGTAGTTTGGCGGGGAACGGCCAACGCTTATCAGGAACAAAGCTTTAAAAAAGTAGAAAAATAACAACAACAAAAAAAAACCCCACACACAAACACACAGCCCCGTCCCAGACCACACGCCTTAACTCTCCCCTCTTTTTTGTGCCCCCCCCAAAGGAAGAGGGAAATAACCCCCACCCCACAAACACAAAACACACAGCCCCGTCCCAGACCACACGGCTTAACTCTCCCCTTTTTTTCTTCTTCCTCCCACCCACCCCCCAAAAGAAGGGGAGAAATAAACGGGGGGGGGGGGGGAAGGGTCGCTCTTAGCAGTTTTGCGCGCGTGCGAAGGTTGTGCGCGCGGGGGGGGGAGGATGGCGCTGAGTGAGGAAAGCAGCTATTTATGGGGGGGGGAGGCAGAGGGGGGGAGAAAAAGGGAGAAAAAAAAACCGCGCTCCCGTTGGCCTCCCACGGCGCTGGTGAGCGCAGCCAGATTCTCCTCCTCTTCCTCCTCCCGCTATTTCTCTCTCTTCTCTTCCCCCCCCCCCACCCGTCTGCGCTGCGGGAGGGAGGGAGGGGGCGGCAGAGAAAAAGAGAGGGCGCCCGCTGCTGACAGAGCCAGCCGGATCCCTCCTCAGGCGGGGAGGCCTAAGCGGGGAAGCGGCGTGGGGGGGGGGCACGCTGGCCGCCTTCGCGGGGGGGGGGGAAGAGGTTGGATGGTCGGTTGGTGTTGATGTTGTTCTTAAGGCGCCGATAAAATAAAACCGAGGAGAGAAAAAAAAATCAAAATTAAAAAATATTTTAACGGTCGGGCGTTGTTCTCTCCCCCTCACCTGAAAAAGGAACGCGGTCCAATTGGCCTCCATGGTTTTGCGGCCGGGAGAAAGGAAGGGGAGGGGGGGAAGAAGAGGAGGAGGAGGAGCCGTTCGCAGAAGGAGGAGGAGGAGGAGAGGGGGGGGGTTAAAAAATAAATGTCTTCTCGTCGCTCTCTATATAAATGGTTTCTCCTCAGGCCCGGCGGCCTGGTCCTGGTGGTGGCGGCGGCGGCGGCTCCTCGCCGCGCTCGCTCTTCCTGCCTTGCTTAGCTGGCTCGGCCTGGGCCGCGCGCTCTCCCCCGCCCGCCCCCCTCCCCGCCTCCCTCCCCCGGGCCCCCAGCTACATGGAGCCGACAACAAAGCACAAGCGGCGGCGGCTGCCTCTGCTGCTGCTGCGGCGGCGGCGGCGGCGGCGAAGGAGGCGGAGGCGGCTCAACATGGCAGCGCCTCAGCGGCCGCGCTTCCGCTAACCCTCGGGCCGTACCATCGCCGCCAACGGGGGTGGTGGTGGTAGGAGAGAGAGAGAGAAGCGAGGGGAGCCAGACAAGACAAGCCGCGAGGGGGCGGGAAAAGCAGGGGCGCCCGCGCGCCCGCCTGTCCACTGCCTTCCTGGCGGCGCGAAGCGGGGGGGAGGGCGTGCGGCCGGGGGGTGTTGCGAGGCGGGCGCCCCCGTCGACGCTGAGAATGGGACGGCCCGCTCTCCTCAAGCGGCTGAGGGGGATTATAAAAAAAAAGGGGGGGGGGAACCGCGCTGGAGCCTCTTTTGAGCGCTGGGAAAGATGGAGGAGAGGGTGAAGGCCGGGGCTGGTCCCTCAAACTCACCCCCACCCCCTCCTCCTCCACCCCTCGCTGTCGCTTTGAAACAGAGCGTGCTCTCTTGGGGGGGGGGCAGAAAGGCCTCACTCCAGGGAGCCCGAGGAGCGGGAATTCCCTAACTGCCCCTGTATTATAATCACCTTTTTTTTTTAAAAAAAAAAGAGAAATATCAGGCCAATTTTGGATACTCGGATTTGTTTCAAAGTAGGAAAAGCCCATCCTCAAATCACAGCTTTCCTCATGGTGGGAAAGGGGGGGGGAGGAAATTGCCTCAGGAAACCTCAAGAGGTTTTCAAAAGGGCACATTTTCCCCTCAGACTTTGGCCTTTTCCTCAGTGGCTTCCAGTTAGCGATGCGCCGATAATGGGGACCCTCCTCGGGCGGGCATAATATCAACCCCCAAAGGTAGACAGAGGTGATAAATCAGCCCAGAGGATATGGGAGCATTTACTCAGGAGTAAGTCACCCTGAAAGAGCAGAAAGGCCAAATCCCAAACAGCAGACCCCAAAAGGGCTGAAAGAAGTTGAATGCTTCTCTCCTTCCAGTTTTTCCTGCAGGCCAGAGCAAAACCTTATCCATTTCACTGGGAAGCAAGTTAACATTTAGTAGTTAAAAGATTATATATTTCATCCTTTGCACTGTAGCCATGAAGAGAATAGAAATAACCATTAAAACCTGCCTCCCTGGCGTGCAAAAGGCAGTCCAATCCTAATTGAACCTGGAAGTAATTCCAATTAACATTAAACAGGCTTACTGCAGACTCTAAGCTCTATTTTTAGGACAGGGCTATATTAGAAAGTTATTCAAGATTGATGGCATTCAATTATAACAATTTTCCATCTGGCAATGTTGCACGTTTCAAAATAAAATATTAAAGTTGCTAAAATTATACTGCCCAGTACCTATTTTCCAACTGAATCGAAGAATGGGTTTCATTCAAAGAATCATCAAAGAATATTGTTGGTATCTCTCGTTCAATTTTGATTGAATCTTATTTCCACATTCATTGTAATTCATACAATCCAACTCATTGCCAACCAAAAATTACAACATATTGCGGCTTTAATAATTTTAGGACATTATTTAGGATGGATTCAGAGCTTGCTTAACTAATATGGCAATTATCAATTTAACATATTGCATGAACCTCCTAGAGTCTAGACAATAGCAGCTGTAAAACACAATTTATGACTTGAGGTGTAAATCCAGCCATTATAGCTCCTTGAACACCATGACTGAAACATATCTTGATCTGTGAACCTAGCCTTAATATCCAGTAATTATTTTTCTTTCCATTTTCATTTGGGAACTGACAGTTTTTCATTTAAAAATAGTTCTGGCCTTTTTCTCGAAGTTGTTTCTGACCACATAATTAAGCTCAACTTTACCAGCGCTGATACAGCAGTCCAGAAATACAGGTAAATCCAATGACAACACTGAATTTCTTTGGCATTGAGAACCCACAAATTTTACATTGTGTTTGCTCAACTGTATAATAGGGCTAACTCCTTTGATTTAATTACCTAGCTCAAAGACACAGATTACCTCTTCCTTATCCAATCCTAAAATCACTGGTAATACGACTAAAGGGGTTAAAATCCTATTGCATTTGTAACCTCCCACACAAGTGGTTTGTGGATTGAAAAATTAAGAGTCCAAGCATCAAATGAACTGTGCACTTGACCCAAATGAACTGAGCACTTGACCCTCCTCTTGGAAGTGGCCCATGCACACCTGCTTCCTTGCCACTAACCTGAATTTCATTTATTTCTAGCCCCTTCAATCCCACAGACTCTTGGCAGGTTACATATAATTCTTGTCCTCCTGGAAGGCTTCATGTAAGACTTCAAATAAGTCCACAGACAGCAAAGGCAAAGAAATGGAATTTAACAACTAATACTAGGATTACTAAGAAAATACAGCATTTAATGCAACAGGTTTGGAGGGGTTTAGGTGCTTCAAAACACTTTATATTGATATAATCCCTATAGCCACTTTGTGAGCATTATCTACACCATATAACACAGTTAGGGGGGGGGTGTCATCCAAAGATGAGAATGTAGTTTTATTTAAACAACTTGGAAAACATTCAAACATAAGATCTCAGCTGCCAGATCAGCATCTTGGTATCTTCAATATAGTAGGGGGGAGGGAAATACAAATCCACTTATTTGAGTTATTCAATACCAACTTGCTTCTTCGTGCTAAATATATTTTTCTTTGAATTGGATTTTAACCCATTAAGATTCAGGAGTAAATGACTGTATCTCTTACATTCCCCTGCCACAGTAGGGTTGGTTGTCATCCCAGTAAATTTTAGGTGATTTTATTAAACACTTGATATCTCTATCCATCTTAGTATCTGAGTAACTGCCCCTTTAGAGATAAAAGCAGATCACATATTCAATATCCATACGAGTAAAAAAAACACTTCTCTGCTAGATACTTTCCTTGACACCTCTAGGCCTTTCCCCACTCCACCTCTGCATCATTTAACAATTTGGAACAGTGGCATGCTGGAAAACAAAGCACTCTCCAACACTATGATGATCCTGGGTAGGGTAGGCTGCACGCCAGCAATTTTCTTGCAAGTACACCCACCTGATCAGAAAAGCAGCAAATATAAAACATAAAATAATGGGGTTGGAAGGGATCTTAGAAGTCTTCTAGTCAGGGAATAGGCAGCTTCCTATATGCATGTTAGAGCAGAGAGTTAGAGAAGATACTTATAAATTTGTTTTTTAAAAGATGGGCCTAATAGCCATCATTCTGTAATATGCAATACAGATAGTCCTCGGCTTTTCAATTCAAACCAGAATTTCTGTTGCTGAGCAAGGCAGTTAAGTGAGTCACGTTCAATTTTATGACTTTTTTTGCCATGATTATTAAGTAAAGTACTGCAGTTAAGTGAATCACATGATCATTGAGTGAATCCAGCGAATTCCCACTGATTTTGCTTATGAGAAGCTGGCTGGAAAAGTCACAAATAATGATCACATGACCTCAGAATTCTGCAATTGTCATAAATACATGCCAGTTTCCAAGTGCCCAAATTTTGATCACGTGACAGAGTGCTGCGATGTTTGCAAGTATGTGGATCAGTCATAAGCCACTTTTTTCAGTGCTATTGTAACGGAATGATCACTAAACATGATTGTAAGTCGAGGACTATCTGTACTTCATCATGTTCTATTTTGTGACATTATCTCCCACATGTTTTCGAAGTCTCCAATGTGATCAGTAATCCTGAAAGGTCTCTAATTTTAATTAGTTATGATAAACAAATGGGAGCTGCCATAAAGTACTGTCATGCATCGTTCTGTACTGGTCTATTCCTTTTTACAGGATCTACTGAACCAAAAGCTGACCCACATTTTAGCCTAAAGTAGTGTTATGTAAGCCCAGTATGCATGTGGTTAGTTTCTAGTTCAGTGTGTTATGTGAACCCAGAAAATTGAGTTGAGTAACCACAGGTAAATGTATTGTTAAACAACTCATGACAGAAATGTCCAGTGTCTACAGAAGTAGAGAAACCAACTAATAGTAAAATCAAATCATCTGTTACCATTTCATTACATTTGGTCAATTATTTTACCACTAAAATGTAAAAAGATATCTTTTAAAATACCTTCTTTTGAATAACTAAGTGCTCCAAAATCTTCCACCCAAAGTCCAAACATTAGTTTTAAAGAAATGATTAGTTATCCAAATATAATATACACCCAAGAACACAAATAGGATGCAGGTAGTTTTTCCACTAAACTACAAACAAAATGAATGAATCTGGATTACTAAATATGAATGGACCCACTATTTAGTCTTACAATTATGTACTGCCGCTTGGGCAAAATATTACTAGTCCAATATTTACTAGTTTCTTGACCAGACATACTCTACACTTACCCTAACATTCAGTGGACTGAAAGACTGAGACCTGAACAGTTTCACTACCTGTCCAAGCAAAACTATCACCAAAATAAATTAATGAGTTGAAACAGTAAATTCAATCCCTAGACATGTACAGTTAATTTGCTTTATCTGGCACCATCAAGACTGAGTTTATGATGGCTAAGAGAAGCCATAATTTTCTTCAACTATAGTTTACACCAGGGAGTTGAAGTCCACAAGTCTTAAAGTTGTCAAGTTTGGACACCCCTGGTTTACACTGTGGCTGGACTCCCACAGTTAGGTTAGGTTTATAAAGTCAAGGTTTAGCATACCTGTTAAAACTTATGCTGCCTCTCACATAGCCCCAAGTAAAAAGGTTATAAACTACTTAATCCTATAAGGCTTCTTCTATAGACTGTAAAGAATGTCAGCATTAAATATAACATTTATGTGCACATTTAAAAAAAATAAAGCTGATGAAATTAAAATAATGTTTTAAATGTTTTGCTCCTACCCACAGCTGACAGAATGGATTATGCAAAAAAAGTGTAGCAAAAATATAGCAGTTTTAACATGAGAATCCTGCAAAATCACACATAAAATAATTCATGTAAGCATTTTATTTCCCAGAATAGTTAACCAGATTATTTGAAGAAGCAAATAAATCCCATGACTCTCTGTTTCTCTAAGGAATACAACACTTGAAGCTGAAAGTTCTGTTTAGCCAAACTCTATTATATGGCCGATTTATCCCAGTGGTAATTCCCTTGTACAGATTATGCAGTAAATTATCTTTAGCAGAACTCTTACAGCAGCTGTTAACCTTTTTCTCCCCATTGCAGACAAGAAAATTTACCTGGTCCACGGAGAGAGAAAAAAAACCCTGTAACGATTTCCAGCAGTAAGGAAATAAAAACAATCTCACCATTTGTTCATCTAGTTACATCTAGTTTTAGACTCTGTAACAGAGTCTAAACAGAGATCAGCTACTTAAAAATACCTCCCAGACTCCAACAGATTTATCCATTGGGTTCCTTGGGATTTATCTTTAAGAGGTACTGACTTCTTCAATTGTCTGGTTTATTTTCTTTCACAGAGGTCCCTCTGATGTAAAACTTTTCAAATGCAGCTGTAGACAGTGGTGGGATTAAAAATTTTTTACTACTGGTTCTGTGGGCGTGGCTTGGTGAGCATGGCAGGGGAAGGATACTGTAAAATCTCCACTCCCTCCCCACTCCAGGGGAAGGTTACTGCAAAATCCCCATTCCCTCCTGATCAGCTGGGATTCGGGAGGCAGAGAATAGTTGGGGGCAGGGCCAGTCAGAGGTGGTATTTACCGGTTCTCCGAACTACTCAAAATTTCCGCTACCAGTTCTCCAGAACTGGTCAGAATCTGCTAAATACCACCTCTGCTGTAGACCACTAAAGTTACCTTGATACTCAGCTGCTTTGAAACTCATGGAGTTTTGTACACAATGCATTTCAATGTGAAAATTCTGTCCCACTGCTCATTGCTTGTTTGGTACTCAATGCACAAGCTGGAACTTGTCAATGTCAGCAACTGACTACATTATGAGCCATAGTGGCACAATGGTTAGAGTGCAGTACTGCAGGCTACGTCTGCTGACTGCCGACTGCCAGCAGTTCAAGTCCTGACAAGGATCAAGGTGACTCGGTCTTCCATCTTTCCCAGGTGACTAGAATGAGGACCCGCATTGTTGGGGGCAATATTCTGACTGTGTAAACCGCTTAGAGAGGGCTGTAAAGCAGTATATAAGTCTAAGTGCTATTGCTGTTATCCCTTATGGGAAAAATGGTTTGGTACTCATCATACCTCCTGGAACCAATTAACAATGAGTACCGAGGTACCACTGTATATAAAATTGTGAGGACCACTCCAATGGTGGTGTCAAAAAAGTCAACATCTTGGCTACAATTACGCAATCAAAATCCCACCCCCTTCAATGTGGAACCCTCTCCCCACCTTGCCATCCAATTTAACAACAGTCTGTATGTTTTTATTGTTGAATGCATGGGAGTTCATGTTTTTGACAAATAGGTGCACTGGTGCTTGCCTTCCCCTTCCTTCCTTTTTTTTTTTGGGGGGGGGGGGTAAAGACTTTTTAAATTAACCAAGATAATCCAAAATTATTTTTTCTACCATTTGAACTATTATAGGTGATGCCATCTTAAGAACAGCTTTTAAAAGAACTTGCTAGTCAGGAACGTTCTATAGGGTTCTCTGCAGGAATGCCTTGGGGGAATTTTTAGAAAAGTCAAGATGGCCACAATGCTGTGATTGAAGCTGCACATATTTTTATATTCGTCACATATGGCATTGCACATACAAAAACAAATAGAGCTTCAATCATGCCACTGTCAATTAAATCCCACGTTTTGATATTGTCATATTTACAGTTTCCACTTTTTCTGGGTTACATGAACAAGATCAAACTTCTCAGCCCAGAACATTTAAACTATAGTATTTCCATTGGTACTTGCATTATCAATTCAATGCTTTTAGCTATTGATCCAATGTTGTAACCAAGCTAACTGGTAGTGAACACGAGGCAGTAAGCAGGGCTGGGCAGTAGATTCAGCCTAATTAACCTCTCAGTATAGGTTACTACTTGGATGGGAGACCAAAAAGGAATTCCAAATAGCAACTCTTGTTATAAAATGATGGGAGGGAGGGGGGGGAAATGGCATGGATCAGTCATCATGAGTCATGTTTGATGTGCCAATATCTTTATTGAACGCAGAGAGCATTCTAACTTTCAAAACCACCCTATTTTTTAGGAATTCTTAAGTCTGAAAGACCTTTCCAAAGGAGAGAGAGAGGGGGAGAAAAAGACAGCCGCAGATCTGCAGAATTGGCTAAGCTCATTGCCCTATGTTTTCCACACCCTGCTGTAATAACTGTACTTTCAACAACCCTTATTTGAAGGATTTTCCTCCAGACAAACATGTGTATCCCAATGGGATTTTTCATACTGCCACAGCGTAGCGAAGGTAAGAGGGAAAATGTATTTTTTTAATAAAAAAAGCGAATCAATGCATGGTTTGTGAAGCTGCAGAGTCAAAGTTTTGCAAGCTGTCATTTTTCTATCTTGCAGTCCAGCTTCTTGTTTGGAAAATATCTTTCTCCTCTCCACCCCACCCCCCTCACCTGCCATACCACGCAGATGTGTTCTCCTTTACCTCTGGAAAAGAAGGGAAAGAGGATGGAAGATGCTGATACAGCTGCTTGGATAAAGAGATGCCCTGTTAAGCTGCAATCTGTAACCCACTAGGGATGTACTCCTTTTTCTATTGGAAAAATAAGGAGGGAGGGAGGGAGGGAATTGACTGCAGTGATGATAAGCTGAAATTGAAGGTTGCACACTGCAGCTTGCAGAATGCCAAACAGGAGGGATGAGGAGGGTTATCGATTCCCTGGGCTGTCTTTTTTCTGCTTCAAAGTCACACCCCACCCCCAGCTTCCACAATTTCACAGCCAGATACACCTTTTTGGTGTACTCATATGTGCGCAGAGCAGAGGGATTGGCATTCTGCATCTCGTTCCAGACTTTCCACACATGCTACAGCTAATAAATAAAAACAATCCTCCCAAAAACCCAGGCAAGAAAGCAAAGTAGTTGTAAAAAAGAAAAGATCCAGGACACCACCCGGTTGAAATTCAGAAATTGAGATGCAATGGAAGTGGGAAATACGCAGTGGGAAAGAAAAGGCCGTTTATGAGACAAGCCAACTTGTTCTAAAGGGGAATGCTTTAATTATACACTCGGTAAAATTCTCACATTCTTCAGCAAATTAAGAACACTTTGGTGCTCCCACAGAAGTGCGCAATATGAAAGAACTGCGCTTTGATCAACTGTTTTTTAACAGAGCATCTCTGTGACTTTCTTATCAAGCCTTTATCTTATGCTTTCCTTGGGTTTCTTAAATCCTTTTTCATCTTGTCAAAAATCTGGGTTTGTTTTCCCTTGGGGAGAAAAAGCGGATAGGTGTGAAAGTAGAATTGGCATGAAGAAAGTAAAATTTTGGCAGTGGAAATAGAGACACAATATAGAGACAGGCTTCTAATTTTTATTTAAAATGAATGAAATTACAATGAATGAAATTGTAGATAATGATTCAATTAACAGAAATTGTTACTGCATAGAAAGGCAGACAAATCTATCCTGCTTGGGGAAAAAAATGGGTATCACGTTAAGGGAAGCTATTTAAAATAAGATTTCAGAAAGTACAGAACATTTACATTTGCGGTTAAAAGGGTAAACAGTCTTTGTGAATCAGAGAAAAACAGGTTTACCAAGAATTAGAAGTCTTCCTTGTCAATTTACAATTGCTCTTTTTTTTTTTTTTTAACCATCCCTACTCAGCAAAATGTCAGTTTTTCCAGTCTGCTCTTAAAAGCAAGGGAGTGAAAATCAATCACTTTATTAAAAGTTTTCCATTAGGCTAGTTTCAGAAGAAAGCTCTTACAATGTACTCTGAGGTATTCTACACACTTTAAAGTTGCTAAATTAACCAGACTTCATTACCCATGAGAACTTTAGGTTTAGGCCAGGCTGGCAAATGAGATGTAAACTAGACCAGGCAGATGTAGGCTCTTAGGCTGCAGTCAGGCCCGCCTATGGGGAAGGGATGGCACTCCAAAAAGCAAATATAGTGGCCCATGGCATGTGAAAAGGATAGGGCTTGAGTAACGTAACTGTGGCTGCCATATTGACTTTTTTGACCCTTGTGAATATCCTGATTGTTCATTTTTCACATTGTCCTGCCAAAGAAGGCCCTTCCTTCCTTCCCTTCTCTCAACATCAATGACACAAAAATCAAAACTCTAATAATAAAGTAAATCAGAACAATGTCTAAACCAAAGAAATTATTACAAAAGTCAAAAATAATTTCTCAATATGCCCAATGCAGGGACCTATAGCAGCCAGCTGGAACCAAAACCATGTTAAAACAGTTTTAACCTCCTAGAAGTGCAGAATGGTAGATGTTATAGAAACCTCTGCGGGGGGGGGGGGGGGAACATTCTGTAAGTATTCCATTAGTAAACTTTAGTTAATGTATTTCTTAGCTTTGTACAAACTCCTTTAATCCTCCCAGCTAATACCAAGAATCCCTTTTGTGGGGTTTTCATAGTAGGTTTAACTATATCTTATTAAGTAAATTATCTGGGAATTCTCAACATGGTTAAACTATAGATTATAACTAATAAATAGCAGTAGCTAGATTAGTACTACATGCTAAAGATGCCAACAAATGACTGCATTGTTTCCCAAATCTTTAAGCAGAAGTTCCACAGATGAAATTTTCCACAGTTTTCAGGCAGAGTGATTAGTTATTCCAGGACTTCAAAGGGAACTGGTTTTCTTTGTGGCTCACAAATATATAAAAACTATCATCTATTAAGATTCCTGCCTCCTTGGTGGTTTGGTATCTCTCAGCTTTGCTGTTCTGGCTGGAATCAAAAATGGGTCTGAGCCCTAAGCCTAAAATATTCCCTGAAGGACTTTTACCAGTTTATATTTCTCACACCAACCAACTTCACAGGTAGGTTGCTTTGAGGATAAAAGATATCTTAAAGATTTGTACACCATCCTGAACCTCTAGAGCAGGAATGTCAAACTCATGTCGTCACAGTGGCGTCAAATACGTATCAGGATTTTTCCCCCTCTTCACTAAACCAGGTGTGGGCATGGCCAGTGCATGATACATCTGGCCCATGGACTGGGAGTTTGACAGCTCTGCTCTGGAGCGACTTGTGGGTCCCAAACTGCCTCATAATCTCTGCCTCCCCCAAATTCAGATCCCACCACCACCATTTGGTAGCAAGATGTCTAATTTTATTGGCATCCTATTTAGATTTTATTATAATTGTTGTTGATCATTTTAATTGTGAAAATGTCACCTTGTCCCTCTAAAGGATTAGAAATATTCATTTCCACCCACTTGGCAACATCATCCCAATACCTCTTCCCTCCCCATGAATGTTGAGTTAGGCTGAGTTTATGCAGTACTTTTCACTATGAAACATTTCTTGTAAATATGCTTTGTGTTCAATTAACCTACGCTGTAAAAATGTTAACCAAGCTTAGTTTGTTGTGTAAATAGAACCATTGGGCTTTTAACTGACCGGATGAGCTCCTTGAGTGAACTGATCTTAACAGGTAAAAATATTTCCTTAAAAGCCTTGGCCTCAGGCCAAGAAAGGTTTGCTTGTTGCTGTCTTAGAGGAAAAGTAGGCTACTAGTCAGATCAATGAATTGCTATTATTATCTTGATCATCTTGCTTGGAGCATTTTGGGGGTAGGGAAGTGGGGGAAGTAGTTTTGGAAAATATCCTTTTACACACCTGTAATTTTCCTGCAAATCTTGACCCAATATCCTGCATGAAAATTGGATTTACTTATTTTTTATTTTTTTTATTGGAATTTATCAAACAAAAGCAACAACAAGAATAAGAGAATAAAAATACAACGACAGGGACGATAGGCTTGTTAGTGCACTTTTGCACGCCCCTTCTACTGACCACTTAAGTATGAAGTAAGGTCCACGGAAGTCAATTTGCGACTGAAACTGTGAAAATTTGTAGCTGAGACAACTGAATCAGGTAGGGTGTTCCAGACTTTGACAACTCTATTACAGAAATCGTATTTTTTACAGTCAAGTTTAGAATGATTTACATTGAGTTTAAAGTGGTTGTTCGCGCACGTATTATTGCGATTAAAACAGAAAAAGTCATTTACAAGTAAAACATTATTACGTATAATTTTGTATGCAATACCAAGGTCTGACCGCAAGCGACACAGTTCTAAGTTATCCAAACTGAGAATTTTGAGCCTAGTAGCATAAGGAATTCTATTGTGTACAGAATAGTGCAAGACTTTTCTCGTGAAGTACTTCTGAACCCGCTCGATTGTACTGATATCAGATATATAGTGTGGATGCCATACAGTTGAACAAGAGAAAGAAGGACTAGGGGAGACATGATAGCAGTGTTCCAATATCTCAGGGGTTGCCACAAAGAAGAGGGAGTCAAACTATTCTCCAAGGCACCTGAGGGCAGAACAAGAAGCAATGGGTGGAAACTAATCAAGGAGAGAAGCAACTTAGAACTGAGGAGAAACTTCCTGACAGTTAGAACAATTAATCAGTGGAACAGAAGTTGCCTCCAGAAGTTGTGAATGCCCCAACCCTGGAAGTCTTTAAGAAGATGTTGGGTAGCCATTTGTCTGGAACGGTATAGGGTTTCCTGCCTAGGCAGGGGGTTGGACTAGAAGACCTCCAAGGTCCCTTCCAACTCTACTATTGTATTACTCTAAGATTGATCTAGCATAAGTTTTATAAGCTCCAATTAGCAATACAAGGTTTCCAGAAAAAAAGCTTCGCTTTTATCTGATCTTGTATTTCTGCCCAGTGTGGGTATTCATAAGGGCCTCTTTTTAATATTACAAATATGAGTGACATCCTGTCCATTTAGTCTGTCCAGCTGACATGTACAGCTCTTCAGAGTGTTAGAGGATTTTTTTCTAATCCTGTATGGCTGCGTTTCTCAACCTTGGCATTTTTAAGATGCATGGATTTCAACTTTACTGCCTGGGGAATTCTGGGAATTGAAGTCCACGCATCTTAAAAATGCCAGGTTGAGAAACACTACTGTATGGAAAGATTGAAGACTGAATTGGGGATCTTGGGCTGGGGTTTTGCACCTCTTGCAAGCACTACTGTCAAGTGAAAATCAAAATTTTATCTCTCGGATGGGAATAGAATTAAATACTACTTAAATAATATTTTTGCCAAGTCAGGCTATTCATCCAAGTTAATACAATTAGGTGCTGCTATATACTAGCTGGAACTCTCAATATTCTCCTCTATACACACACTCAATCTGGAATTCTATCTGTAAATATTGGGAGTTGAACTTGAGGCTATTGCATATATGCCCTTTGAGAAATGATAGCAGTGTTTCAATATTTGAGGGGCTGCCACAAAGAAGGGGGGGAAACCTATTTTCCAAAGCACCTGAAAGCAGAATAAGAAGCAATGGATGGAAACTAATCAAGGAGAGAAGCAACCTGAAATTAAGGAGAAACTTACTAAGAGTGAGAACAATTAACAAGTGGAATGGCTTGCCTTCAGAAATTCTGGATGCTTCATCACTGGAGTACTTTAAGAGTCTAAACCCATGATGGCGAACCTATGGCACAAGTGCCATGGGTGGCATGCAGAGCCTTCTCTGCGGGCACACCAGCCGTCGCCTCAGCCCAAGCCACCATGCATATGCGCATCCTCCTACCGGCCAGCTGGTTTTCAGGTCTCTGCCACGCATGCGCAGGGGTGGGGCCTTCTCCGATCTCTGAAGTTCCCCCCCCCAGCGCACCCTAGCTTCCTCCTGCATTTCTGCTGCCTGTACCTTCCCCAATCTCAGGTTTCACCCTCCGCAGGTGCCTCTCTGTGGCAGGAATACAAGAGGAAGCCTAGGGCACCGGGGGGGGGGGAGAAACTGGAGATCACGAGCCCCCCTCCCACACCCCATTTTGGGCCTGAAAAGCCTTCTGCACCAATCTGGAAGCCAAAACGGGGGCCAGGGTTTTGGGGTGCATGCACAGGAAACGTGCACGTGGGGGCGGGCGCATGCTTAGGGGGCGCTGGCATTGCATTTTGGGGATTGGGGCACGCGCACATGCGTTTGCGCGCACGCGCTTTGGGCACTCGGCACCAAAAAGGTTAACCATCACTGATCTAGACAGACACTTGTCTGGAATGGTACAGGGTCTCCTGCTTGAGGAGGGGGTTGAACTAGACCTCCAAGGTCCCTTTCAACTCTTTTATTCTGTTAAATTCAGCTAGGTAGAATCACACATTTGCACGACCTAGAAAATGCTCCCCCCCCCCTACTGTATGCTGCTTTCCTTCACTCCAAACTTAACCAATGCCATTCAGCTCTGACAATAAATTTCAGGTTTTTTGCCTTTGGTTCATGTTGTGCTTTCCTCGATGAAGTCCTTGCGGAGGGAAAGAGACAGGAAATATTGTCAAGTGAACCCAGAGGTGTGAGGCTGCGTTGAAAAAGCGGAAATAAGGTGAGATGTTAATCTGATTTATGATTCAGCGCCCAAGACTTCCCCAGTGTGCATTTCTGTCTCCTACCAGGATGACTCAGCAGAATATGCTTGTTTCATAAGTCACATTTTGAGCATTTGCAATTGAAGAGGTGGTACTTTGCTCTCTGACAAGTTGAGGCTTAAGCATGTTTTCTTTGCAACTTCTTTTGTAGGGATGCCTACACAAGGTTGCCACCTGCTTCCTATTGCAAAAAGTTGCTTTTATTTACATTTAAAAAATAATAATAATACAGCTCCATTTAGATTAATGGCTCTTTTCTTTCCTAAAAATCACTGTTTTTCTTTCTTTCTTTGGCCTTGGGGAGATGCCCCAAGGGGAAAAATGTGATTTGATTTTCATCCACCACCTGCTTCAGATGGTTGAATGCTGTTTTGTTTTAATCCCATCTTTCAAAACTGGTATTTCTTGTGAGAACGACATATGAGAAGTGCCACTAAAATCAGTTAGTGACAGTCACCTGTTTAAGGCCAGTTAAATAATTTATTTTTGATTTAACTAGGCTTGGCTGAATTCTACCAGCAACGTACTAAGAAAAGTAGTGTAAACAGTAGCTGTATTAAGTTATATTAAATATATGTAGGGTTTTATTCAAAAGTATAGCTCCATTATTTATTTTGCAGCTTTTCACATGGCAAGCCTATGTCTAGATTTAAATCACTTGCTAAACTCCAAGATTAACAAAGGACAAGTAATGTTTATATAACAATGCTACACCCAAGGAAACAAACCATATTGCCGTAATATTATTCCAGCTTAATGCAAGGCTTTCAAACTTGCAGCCTGCAGGCCATATGTGCTCTCCAAATAATTTCCTGCAATCCGTAACAGTAGTTAGGAAAGTGAATGTGCATCCCTCAGCCAGAAGAGAGGAGCACAGAGATAGCCCTGAAGAAGTTAATTTATTTATTTATTTGCCTCCCAGCAACTCTGGATAGTTTAGAAATTGTTAAAACATTAGAACAAAATAAAGATGACCAAGATAACAAACCAAAATGGGAACAAAGAAAAAGAGAGAAAAGGGGATGGAGCTTTAATTATGTTGGCCAAAGGACTAGGGCCAAGAGCTAAGTCTTCAGTCCTTTTGAAATAGCAGTAAGTTGGGGCCTAGGAAAATGCAATTTCTTGGGAAAACTAGATAGACAGACGGATGGAATAGATAGATTGAATAAATGGAACAGATAGATAGTTGTTGTTAGTTGCGAAGTCCTGTCCATCCCATCGTAACCCCAGGACAATGTTCCTCCAGGTCTTCCTGTTCTTTACCATTCTCTGGAGTCCATTTAAACTCATGCCTACTGCTCCAGTGACTCCATCCAGCCACTTCATTCTCTGTCATCCCCGTCTTCTTTTGCCCTCAATCTTTCCCAGCATCAGGCTCTTCTCCAGGGAGTCCTTCCTTCTCAGTAGGTGGCCAAAGTAAGTGAGTTTCCTCTTCAGGATCTGGCCTTCTAAAGAGCAGTCAGGGTTGATCTCCTCTAGGACTGACCAGTTTGATCGCCTTGCAGTCCAAGGGACTTGCAGGAGTCTTCTCCGGTAGGTAGGTAGGTAGGTAGGTAGGTAGGCAGGCAGGTAGAGTGGATGGGTGGGTGGGTGGGTAGGTCTGTATGTGTATATTTTAAAAAAACTTAGTTTTAATTTCAAAAGATATAACAAACATACAGGTGAAACGCAAAAAATTAGAATATCGTGCAAAAGTTCATTTATTTCAGTAATGCAACTTAAAAGGTGAAACTAATATATGAGATAAGACTCATTACATGCAAAGCAAGATAGTTCAAGCCATGATTTGTCATAATTGGGATGATTATGGTTTACAGCTCATGAAAACCCCAAATCCACAATCTCAGAAAATTAGAATATTACATGCAATCAATAAAACAAGGATTGTACATAGAACAATATCAGACCTGTGAAAAGTATAAGCATGCATATGAACTCAGTACTTGGTTTGGGCCCCTTTTGCAGCAATTACTGCCTCAATGTGGCATGGCATGGAAGCTATCAGCCTGTGGCACTGCTGAGGTGTTATGGAAGACCAGGATGCTTCAATAGCGGCCTTCAGCTCTTCTGCATTGTTTGGTCTCATGTCTCTCATCTTTCTTTTTTTCATCATTCTCTATGGGATTCAGGTCAGGTGAGTTTGCTTGTTTGTTTGTTTTATTGGATTTATATGCCGCCCTTCTCCCAAAGGACTCAGGGCGGCGTACAGCATTAAAAAACACATATTACAAAACTTAAAAGAAAATTAGAAACAATCCAAGAAACAAACCGAATTAATATAACACTAACATTTAAAAAATTAGATAACAGGCCAGGCCAGCTTGCTGGAAAAGCCAACTTTTGGGGGCATGTCAGAAGGACCGGAGGTTGGGGGATTATGCGAAGCTCCAGGGGCAGCTCATTCCAGAGGGAAGGCGCTCCCACAGAGAAGACTCTCCCCCTGGGGGTCGCTAGCCGACACTGTCTGGCCGACGGCACCCTGAGGAGGCCAACTCTGTGGGATCGCACTGGACGGTGGGTGGCTATTGGTAGCAGTAGGTGGTCTTGCAGGTATCCTGGGTCTAAGCCATGGAGCGCTTTAAAGGTCATAATTACTACCTTGAATCGCACCCAGAAAACAACCGGCAACCAGTGCAGGCCGCCTAAAAGGGGTGTAACCTGGGAGCACCTAGGTACCCCCATGATAACCCACATGGCCGCATTCTGGACCAGCTGAAGCCTCCGGGTGCTCTTCAAGGGCAGCCCCATGTAGAGAGCGTTACAGTAGTCCAGGCAAGAAAGGACAAGGGCATGAGTGACTGTGCATAGAGCATCCCGATCTAGGAAGGGGCGCAACTGACGTACCAGGCGAACCTGGTAAAAGGCCCCCCTGGTCACGGCCGTCAGGTGTTCTTCTAAACTAAGCCGCGTGTCCAGGAGG
This sequence comes from Natrix natrix natrix, assembly GCA_029891615.1. NCBI lineage: Eukaryota > Metazoa > Chordata > Lepidosauria > Squamata > Natricidae > Natrix > Natrix natrix. The sequence continues at coordinate 1,519,832 of JAKRSK010012735.1, read as the reverse complement.
ACTCCCAGATTGCAGGCCCTCTCTGAGGGGGCTAAAATTTCTCCCTCTATCATCAAAGATGGAACAAGATGCACAAATCCGGATGACGGAAACCACAGACCCTCAGTCTTGGAGGGTTTGAGCTTGAGCCTGTTCCTCCCCATCCAGATCCGCACAGCTTCCAGGCATCGGGACATCACGTCGAGGGCATCGTTTGGGTGGTTTGAGGTAGAGAAAAAAATTGGGTATCATCAGCATATTGATGATACCGTACCCCAAAACCACAGATGATCTCACCCAGCAGTTTCATATATATGTTGAACAGGAGTGGTGAGAGAACCGACCCCTGGGGCACCCCACAAGTGACGCGCCTCGGGGTCGATCCCTGCCCTCCAGTCAACACGAGCTGCAACCGATCCGACAGGTAGGAGGAGAACCACCAAAGCGAAGGTTGGAAACCGGACGATAGTTGGCTAAAGAAGCTGGGTCCAGGGAAGGCTTCTTAAGGAGGGGCCTCACCACCGCCTCCTTCAAGGCGGTGGGAAAGAACCCCTCTCTCAATGAAGCGTTGGTAATTGCCTGGAGAAAGTCTCGTGTCACCTCCCAGGAAGCCGAAACTAACCAAGAGGGACACGGGTCCAGCACACAAGTGGCAGTACTGAGTCTCCCCAATAATCCTGTCCATGCCCTAGGGGGTCACAGGGTCAAACTCATCCCAGATTGTCTCCACAAGATTCATTCCCGTCGACTCGCCCGAATCTACCCAGTCAGAGTCCAAGCCTGTCCGGATCTGATCGATTTTATCCTGCAGATAGTGAACAAATTCTTCAGCCCTACCCTGCAAGGGGTCTTTCCCAGTTCCTTGGTTAAGTAAGGAACGGGTCACCCTAAACAGGGCAGCTGGGCAGTTATCTGCAGACGCGATAAGAGCGGAAAAATGTTGCTGTTTTGCCGCTTTTATCGCCACTAAGTAGGATTTAATATGAATTCTTACTAGTGTTCGATCAGATTTGGACCGGCTAGGCCTCCAACCACTCTCTATTTATTTATTTATTTATTTGTATTTGGTGCTTCTAGACCGCCCCCTCTCCCAGAAGGGACTCGGGGCGGTGTACAGTCCATAGAGAATATCACAAAATACAATAAAAAATTAAATATGTACAGTTTGGAGGAGGTTAAAATGCAATTAAAAGAACTGTACAAAGCTAAATAAATATAATTTTTTTAAAATCCCTAAAACAGACACAACAGATTAAAAAACCCTAAGATAACCAGATAATAATACATTTGCCAGGAGGGGCAGTTGTAATTATGCCAGGCCTGCTAATCTAGGCTTCTTTTCTGACGTTTCATCTCCTGGAGCTCCTCAGTAAACCAGGGAGCCACCCGGGATCGACACTGGGTCAGAGGCCGCAAAGGCACAACGCGATCCAAGGCCCCAGTGGCCACCCTATCCCAGGCTTCCACTAGGGCTTTGGTCGAGTTGTGAGCAAGGGATTCAGGAAAAGTCCCAAGTTCCATCAGGAACCTTTCAGGGTCCATCAGGCGCCTGGGGCAGAACCATCTAGTTAGTTCTGCCTCCCTGCGGCAAGGGGTAGCAGTATGGAAGTCAAGCCTGATGAGGAAATGATCAGACCATTACAAGGGTTGAATAGAAATATCCCCTAAATCTAGATCATTCATCCACTGCCCAGAGACAAAAATCAGGTCGAGCATGTGTCCCCTATTATGGGTGGGGTCTTGAATTAACTGAGTTGGGTCCATAGCCATCATGGAAGCCATGAACTCCCGAGCTGACTCGGATGTCTCGCCAATGGAAGGCAGATTGAAATCCCCCAGGATCATAAGCCGTCAATCCAGCTAACATATTCAGCAGCTCCGGCAGGGCCGATGAAACGTAGCAGGGAGACAGGTATGTAACAAAAAGGCCCACCTGAACTCCAAGGCCTCATTTCACAAAAAGGGACTTACACCCGCCTATCTAAGGCACAGTGACCTTCTGAGGTCTGAGACTTTCCCTAATAACCAGCTCCACCCCCCAGCCCCTGCCCTGGGCTCTCGGCTGGTGAAACACCCGGAAGCCTGATGGGCATAGTTCACTAAGGGGAACACCCCCCTCATGGCCCAACCAGGTCTCCGTAATGCATGCCAGGTCCGCTCTACCCTCTTGTATGAGGTCGTAAATGAGGGGAGCCTTATGTACCACGGACCTGGCGTTAAGCGACACCAGCTGGAGACCAGGGTCCCCGAGCACCTGGGGGTATGAGAAGGGCAATGAGGGTCGGAATGCGTGATCGCTCTTAAACCCCGAACATAATTTGGCCCTTGGCCCCCACCATATCTGCCTCTCTGGAATGGCTTAATGTCTCCCCCGAATCCCAACCCAGCACTCCCGACCGGCGCCCATTAGTTAGCTCTGGCCTGTGCCCTGGCAAACTCCCCCCCCCCAAGCCTGTCTGAGCCATTCTAATCAACCCCCCTGTCCCCCCCTTAAAATTTCATTAAAAAACCCCTGTAAAAAACCCTTAAGAAGTCTCTTCTTCGCATGCCACCTCTCGAGATCCCAAGATCTGTCATTAAGGAAGCATCTTGATAGGCAAGAAGGCCATCCCCAGGAAAGGGGGAGTTCCCGGAGGGAGTAAAGTTCTGTCGCAGTATAGCATAGAGGAGAGTGTGACATCAACCAAACGGGATGACATCATGGGGAGATGGAACGAGGAGATGACATGTCCATGGGGGGGGGGCAGCCAACAGTGTTCAAGGGGGTAGCGGGAAGCTTGTGTCCATCATAGAAATGGTCGGTGTTAATGACAGTATGTAAGAGTAACAGCCAGCTGTCAAAATCGCAGCAGATGATAGATTGCGAGGTGGTGAAGCGGCCAGTGATGGCGGCGGTGAGGACAGCAGAGGCAGCAGCGGCTGCTCCAACTTCAACAACTCCAACAGCCAAGCTCCGTTCACACCAGCCGCGCTCATATCAGTCGCCAGGGCCGCACTCCATTGACCCAGTCCATAGTGTCACAGGAGGTGAGGCCAAATGGCAAAATGGCACAGTACGGTGGCCCAGGCAACGGCGGTGATACCGGAGGAGGCCACAACGAAGGACCCCCCCCCACTCCAACCACGCCCACGCCAGCTACCGAAGCCATCTTCCGCTGGCGTCAATATCCATGACAGCTGCCTCAGCTACTCCCCGCTTTGTTTGCTGGCCAATCAAGCACAGTAATCCCACTGTCATCGAATCAGGTTTTGGTGCTTTTGGCAGTGTGGGCAGGTGCCAAGTCCTGCTGGAAAATGAAGTCAGCATCCCCATAAAGCTTGTCTGCAGAAGGAAGCATGAAGTGCTCCAAAATCTCCTGGTAAACGGCTGCGTTGACCCTGGACTTAATGAAGCACAGTGGACCAACACCAGCAGATGACATGGCTCCCCAAATCAACACAGACTGTGGAAACTTCACACTGGACTTCAAGCATCTTGCAGTGTGTGCCTCTCCATTCTTCCTCCGTACTCTGGGTCCTTGGTTTCCAAATGAGATGCAAAAGTTGCTCTCATCAGAAAAAAGGACTTTGGACCACTGAGCAACAGACCAGGTCTGTTTTTCCTTAGCCCAGGTAAGACGCTTCTGACATTGTTTGTTGTTCAGGAGCGACTTGACAAGAGGAATACAACATTTGAAGCCCATGTCCAGGATCCGTCTGTGTGTGGTGGCTCTTGATGCACTGACTCCAGCCTCAGTCCACTCCTTGTGAAACTCCCCAACACTTTTGAATGGCCTTTTCCTGACAATCCTCTCCAGGCTGCGGTCATCCCTGCTGCTTGTGCATATTTTTCTTCCACACTTTTCCCTTCCACATAACTTTCTATTAATGTGCTTTGATACAGCACTTTGGGAAGATCCAACTTCTTTTGCAATTACCTTTTGAGGCTTTCCCTCCTTATGGAGGGTGTCAGTGATGGTTTTCTGCACAACTGTCAGGTTAGCAGTCTTTCCCATGATTGTGATTCCCACTGAGCCAGACTGAGAGACCATTTAATGGCTCAGGAACCCTTTGCAGGTGTTATGGCTTAATTAGCTGATTAGAGTGGGACACTTTGAGCCTAGAATATTGCACCTTTTCACAATATTCTAATTTTCCTGAGATTGTGGATTTGGGGTTTTCATGAGCTGTAAGCCATAATCACCACAATTATGACAAATCACGGCTTGAACTATCTTGCTTTGCATGTAATGAGTCTATCTCATATATTAGTTTCACCTTTTAAGTTGCATTACTGAAATAAATGAACTTTTGCACCATATTTTAATTTTTTGAGTTTCACCTGTAAACCAAAGCTATTTGAGGTCCTCAGTCTTTTTTAAGAACATAAAGGAGTCCTGAGCCCAAACTATTTGAGAATTGCTGAATTGTTATATACTCTATAAACAATAAGATAGAGTTCCAGTAGTCCTGGGGAAGTGTTTCTTGACCAACTACCATAAAGGGCTGACATGAGCAGACTAAAGTTTCACTCCCTGCTGCATTACTGGGGCGGTTCCCAGAGGGATCTCATCCGCAAAGCCAACATCCTCACTGCTCATAGCTGTTCTCTACATGAGACCCATCCAGCCCACCAGCAAATCCAAATGTTGCAGCAGCCCTAACCAGCCCCTGATGGGTCAAAATTAGGTGGCTAAAAAAAGAAGTTAATTTGCAATAGCTTAAAAATTTAATGCCATGCCACAATACTCTTTTTTATATATTTTTACTCATGATTAGATTAGATTAACAGAGTTGGACAGGATCTTCTAGGCAGGAGTAGGCTTCGAAAATTTTAGCAAGGGGTTCTCTGTCTGGTTGCTGGGTGGGCGTGGCAGTGACGAGAGTGGCCTAGTTGGCCTCCTGCACCACGGGGTGGGAGAGTTTTTGCCCTTCCCAGGCCCTGGAGGCTTTTCTCGAGCCTCTGGAAGGGCAAAAACGGCCTCCCCAGGGTCCGGAGGCTCTCTGGAGGCCGAACTTCCGGTAGGCCCGTTTTTTGCCTCTCCGAGCCTCCACACACGCCCTGCACTTACCTGCATCCAAAATGGGCCACGTGGGGACTCCTGGGAGGGGAGGGGTGGGCGGGGCCAGCCAGGAGTGGGATTTGGGGTGCACAGAATCTTAGCTAGAGGTTCTCCCGAACCCCTGAGAATCCCCAGCAGCCCACCCCTGCTTCTAGGTCATCCAGTCTGTCAGAGATTTTTGTATCAATGTATGAGAGGCAGCTTAAGGCACTAGGCTAGAAGCCAGGAGACTGTGAGTTCTAGTTCTGCCTTAAGCATGAAAGCCGCTGGGCGGCTTAGGGCCAGTCACTCTCTCAGCCCACCTCACCTCTCAGGGTTTTTGTGGGGAATATAGGAGGAAGGAGGGAGCTCTTGATTTATTTATTTTTTACTCCTTCCACACAAAAGGATCAATTGATACAACCGTGACACCTGAGTTGGAAATCCCGTGTTGGCCTGGTTCGTAAAACATGCTATAGCTAGTTTTATTTATTTGTTTGTTTGTTTGTTTGTACCCCATCTCCCTAACAGAATAAATTAAACTACAAAACCAATTTAGGAAAAGTACCTGGCTGTCAAATAGGAGCAAGAGACTGCAGGGTTATAGGTTTAGAAAAAATAAACATCTGTGCAGCAATATTTATTTTAACTAAGAGAAAAATATGACCCCAGCGGTACTTCAGTATTCACCTACCATATTGGTACAAACCAGCCTAATTTTACCATTAGCACCTGGATCTATCCAGGAATTCACAAAGAGTACAAGGTAACAGTGGTATGGTACTGCTATCACTGCTGAACTCATTAAACTTAGAGGGAGCTGTTGCTATACCATCAGAGCCAGATATGGAATTCAGATCTCAAAGATCTACTAAAAGAGACCTATTGAAAAATGTATTGTGCTGTTAAAGAGCAAGGGGTGATGCCTGATATCAATTAATTCAGAATAATGCATGTAGTCCTCAAGTTAGGGTTAGGGCTAACTTGTGACAGTTGTAAATTGGGTCTCACACATTGGGTCAGGCCCTGGTATACAACCTTTTTGCAATGGTCGTTAAGGAAACCAATGGTTTGCTATGGGTGCAGTTTTGACAGAAACTGCCTTTTGGGGTGGGGGGGCAAAACTATCAAAATGCAGTTATGGGACTACAAGATGTTGTAAATGGCCACGAATGAAGGCTGGTTGCCAAGCATCTGAAGTTTAGTTATGTTACCACACGGAGAGCAACCAGGAGTGAGTTACTGCTGCTTTGCTGCATGCGCAGTTCAATGAAAATTGTTCTGCGCATGTGCAGAACTCAAAAACAAGATGGTGGCAGCGACGATAGTGACCGGGGAACCGGTTCGGAGGCGTGTCCAGCCTGGGACGCTGCCGGTTCTGTGACCCAGGCTGGCATACCACTACCAGTTCAGCCGAACCAAGCCGAACTAGTAGGAACCCACCTCCGAGGGTAACCATCAGAATTTTGAATCTGGATGGTAAGTACCTTCGGAAAGTCCACCATAACGTTGAATGGCTGCTAAGCGACAAGTCATAAGCTGAGAACTACCCATACACAGTGGTGGGATTCAAATAATTTAACCAGTTCTCTGCTCTAAAGACCAGCTGGGTAGGCGGCCTTGGTGGTCATGTGTCTGGATGGGTGTGGACAACTCATGTTGATGTGCGCTTTGCTTTAGCTGTTACAATGTAACAAGGGTTAACCGAAGAGGCGGTTTCTGTAAGCAGGGCAATAAAGATTAGGCTAGAAACAACACCAGAATGTTTCCTTCCTGCCTTCCTTACAGGATTAGCCCTGTAAAGTGGAAAAAAACACAAAAGGAGATTTCTTCCAACAACCGGTTCTCCCGAATAGGTGCGAACCGGCTGAATCCCACCAGGGCCTGTACAGGAACTGCCATCAACAGAAACACAGAAGTGGATAGAAGTTGCATGGAAAGAAATAGAATCTTTGAATGTGAACCACGGATTCTAACACAGCTACCAAAGGACAGGATAGCCAAAGTGGGGTTTGGTGGGGTTTTCAAAACAAAGCCAAAAGTTCATGTAATGCCAAAGCTAAGTTTATAAGCAAGAGACTATAAAAAAATATGGCAAATATCATACCAAAGTTTTTGCAGCTATCGTTAAACATGGAAGCATCAGAATGTTATGAAATGTAGCCACATTTAGAACACTGCATGTGAAGCACTTAAATATTAAGACAGCTTTTCTGCATGGTTATTTGAAAGAGGAGAACTGATGTGCAAAACTGCAAAAATCCATATATGGTCTAAAACAAGCAGCCAAAGTGTAGTCTGATAAACCAAAGATTGAAAAACATGGACAAACAGGGAAATGCTAAACTATGCTTATAAATATGAATTAAAAATAGAAGATATATATTGTGTTGATAATTTATGTGCAGAATACAAAAGAATGAAGAATTTAAATTAAAAAGTGGATAATAAATCCTTTCTGGATTTATTATCTATTCTCCTGGAATGAAATAAAAGGACCAAAGTGAACTTTATCTACCTAATCAAAAACAAAAGACAATAGACCAAAGTTTTTGCAGCTATCGTTAAACATGGAAGCATCAGAATGTTATGAAATGTAGCCACATTTAGAACACTGCATGTGAAGCATTTAAATATTAAGACAGCTTTTCTGCATGATTATTTGAAAGAGGAGAACTGATGTGCAAAACTGCAAAAATCCATATATGGTCTAAAACAAGCAGCCAAAGTGTAGTCTGATAAACCAAAGATTGAAAAACATGGACAAACAGGGAAATGCTAAACTATGCTTATAAACATGAATTAAAAATAGAAGATATATATTGTGTTGATAATTTATGTGCAGAATACAAAAGAATGAAGAATATAAATTAAAAAGTGGATAATAAATCCTTTCTGGATTTATTATCTACTCTCCTGGAACTGAAATAAAAAGGACTAAAGTGAACTTTATCTACTTAATCAAAAACAAAAGACAACAGACCTAATAATGTTTCTAGGTCTCAGTGAGGCAAAGGACCAGTGGTGGGTTGCAGGCGGCACGCCCCGGTATGGGCATACTGGAGCCTGCCCGGAGCACCGGGTATCGTTCCGGTAGGGTGCTCCGGAGGGGCCACCTGTCCGCCCGTGCGCCTTACCTGACTTTAAACTATTTGGTGCTTCCATCCACAAGCACAGCGTGTACAGCGCCTGCGCAACGCTCCACGAAGCAGCAGGCTCGCGGAAGCGTCACTGGATGTTAAGGTGCATGTGCGCGCATGCTGCACATGTTCATGTGGAGGACGCCGGGCCCCGTTGCAACTGTACTGGTTGCAATGGGATCCGGAACCCACCACTGCAAAGGACTCAGGTATAACTAACCCTCACTTATTGACCTATTTAGTGATCGTTCAAAGTTTCTACAGTGCTGAAAAAAGGAGATTTACAACCAGTCTGAATTTGCAGCCATCGTAGCATCCCCACAGTTACATGATTGGAATATAGAATAACAGAATTGGAAGGGGCCTTGGAGGCCTTCTAGCCCAACCCCCTGCTCAGGCAGGGAAACTCCATACCATTTCAGACAATTGGTTGTCCAATCTCTTCTTTAAAACTTCCAGTGTGGGAGCATTCACAACTTCTGGGGACAAGTTGTTCCACTGATTGTTCTCACTATCAGGAAATTTCTCCTTCGTTCTAGGTTGCATTTCTCCTTGAGTTTCCATCCATTGCTTCTTGCCCTGCCCTCTGGTGCTTTGGAGAATAGCTGGACTCCCTCTTCTTTGTTTCAGCCCATCAAATATTGGAACACTGCTATCATGTCTCCCCTAGTCCTTCTTTTCATTAAACTAGACATTCAGGCTTTTGGCAATCAGCATACATTTACAACTATAATAATGCCCCATGCTTATGTGATCATTATTTGTGACCTTGCCAGCCAACATTCGACAAAGTCAACGAGGAAGCTGGCAAGAAGTAACAATTAGCAGTGATTAGCAACCTGCAGAGGTTTGTTTAATAACCACAACTGGAACTGATGTCATAAGTCAGGCATGGTTATGTGATGTTTCACTTTGAAACTGCATCATTTAGTGATGGAGTTGATGGTCCCAATTGCAGTCAGTAAGTGAGCACTACGTTTCCACCGATGGAAAGTAGATACCGGAACAAAGGAGGAAACCACGTTAGCAAGTAATGAGCAATATGGGAATAGCTGTGAGAAAACCTACTATATACATTGCATCTGTGAGCAGATATATACCCGTATTTTTCGAAGTATAAGACACTCTGGACTATAAGACACACTTACCTTTTGGCGGAGGAAAACAAGAAAAAAAAATCTGCCTCTGCCTCCCAGCATCCATCCGGTATTCATCTAGCCCGTTCACCGCCACCTGCTCACCACCACCCATTCACTGCACCACCCATTTGCCACCGCCACTGCCCATTCGCTGCCACACATTTGACACCGCTGCAGCCTGTTCGCCATGGCTCATTCGCCACTGCGGCCTCTTTGCCGCGGCCCATTCTCTGCCACCCGTTTTCTGCGGCCGGTTCGCCACTGCCACCGCAGTCCATTCTAGAACAGCTAATTGGTGACGCACCAATCCCCCTCCCCTCCCCCCCGGCCGCAACATTTGCTGTATAAGACGCACCAAAATTTTCATGCACTTTTTTTGGGGGGTGCGTCTTATACTCCAAAAAATATGGTAACTAGTGAAATAGAACTACAGGTAGTCTTCAATTTGCAACCATTCGTTTAACAACCATTCAAAGTTACAATGACATTAAGAGCAGTTACTTACATCCCATACTTTTGGCCATTGCAGTGTTCCCATGATCAAATGATCAAAATTCAGGTGCTTGGCAATTGACACGTATTTACGATGGTTGTAGGTGTTGTGTGCGAGGATCATGTGATCATCCTTTGCAACCTTCCCAGCTGGCTTCTGACATGCAAGGTCGATGGGGAAAGCCAAAGTCACTGAACAATGGCAGTGATTTGCTTAACAACCTTAGCTTAAAAAAGTGGTGAAATTGGCCAGGACTCACTTCACCACTACCTTTCTTAGCAAAGGAAATTCTGGCCTGAATGGTGGTTGCAACTTGAGGTCTACTTGCAGACAGGAATAAAAAGATTAGGCAGGCATTTAAACAAAACTCTACACTTTCCTTGAAAACTTTCAATCGCAGATCATCCCAAATCGATATGCAGATTTTGATTGGGCTGGAGATAAATCTGAAAGAAAAACTACAATACAATAATACAATACAATAGTACAGTTGGAAGGGACCTTGGAGGTCTTCTAGTCCAACCCCCTGCCTAGGCAGGAAACCCTTCACCACTTCAGACAAATGTCTATCCAACATCTTCTTAAAGACTTCCAGTGTTGGGGCATTCACAACTTCTGGAGGCAAGCTGTTCCACTGATTAATTGTTCTAACTGTCAGGAAATTTCTCCTCAGTTCTAAGTTGCTTCTCTCCTTGATTAGTTTCCACCCATTGCTTCTTGTTCTACCCTCAGGTGCCTTGGAGAATAGTTTGACTCCCTCTTCTTTGTGGCAACCCCTGAGATATTGGAACACTCCTAACATGTCTCCCCTAGTCCTTCTTTCTCTTAAGCTAGACATACCCAGTTCCTGCAACAAGATACATCTTCCTTTTGGAGGTGTAGCACCCATTGTCTGGTACAGCAAGAAACAAAGCATCATAGCCCCATCATCGACAGAGGCTAAATATCAATCAGAATAGAGCTGGAAGGAACCCTGGAGGTCTTCTAGTCCAACCCCCTGCTCAAGCAGGAGACTAGATAGGTGGTTGTCCAGTCTTTTCTTAAAAACCCAGTGATGAAGCACCTACAACTTCTCAAGCCAAGCTCTTCCACTGGTTAATTATCCTCACTGTTATGAAGTTTCTCCTTAATTCCAGGTTGCTTCTCTCCCTGATTAGTTTCCATCCATTGTTTCTTATCCTGCCTTCTGGTGCTTTGGAAAATAGGTTGATTCCTTCTTCTTTGTGGCAACCCCTCAAATACTGGGATACTGCTTAGTCCTTCTTCTCTTTAGACTAGCCAAACCCAAATCTTGCAAACATTCTTCATATATTTTTGTCTCCAGGCCCTTAATCATCTTAGTTGCTCTTCTCTGAACTTTTTCCAAACTCTCAACAACTTTTTCGTAATGGGGTGACCAAAACTGGATGCAGTATTGCAGGCTGTGGCCTCGCTAAGGCTTTATAAAGCGGTACTAATAATTCACACAGATTTTTATTATTTATCTTGTGCCTCTGTTTATACAACCATTGTATAAATCCTCTGTTGATGAACCAGCATGCAGGAAACCTGGGCTGTACAAGCTACTGCTAGACTTCATAATAAAAGAACTCATCCTAACCGAATTATCTGGGGATAACATGGGAAGCATTAGAACTGCACATCCAAAGAAAGGCAGACCTGGTACGAAACATGCAGACTTGAACTGCACTGTTCAAAAGACGTGCAAGAAAAGGGGGAAATAAAAGGAAAACCCTGTAGGGAGGAAGTTAGCACCCAGCCCTCTCCTAGAAGAATGAAATATCCTAGGAAATATTGAAAAGGCAGAATATTATATTTCCCTGGATCAGAAATGGAGAAACATGTTTTTAGGCAGGAAACAGACTCACTCTTAATAGCCCCCACCTTTGTCAATGGGCCATTAAAATGCCCGAGACAGTCTATTCTACATAACAAAGATCTCCTCCCTTCAGCTCCAGGGGGATGGGATTAAGGCATGATAGTATTAGCCCTTTACCCATCTCACCACAGGGCACTTGGGAAGAAGCAATGCTCAACCAAACTTGGACGCAAAACAGCCGAGTGTTGTCCCTGCATGGCCCCATGGGAGTCTGACAACCAATCAGAATACAAGATCAAGATCAAAGGCCAGAGAGGGCATAAAACCAGGGACTTTCAGCATCTCAGTCTCTTTGTCTTCTTCATCCAACATCTGGAAGCATGTGATTTCCTCTTTTCTGTTCAGGAACTCAAGCCATGTGATCCTGTCCACCATTAAACCGTCTTTCCAAGCAGCCTCCATGTTTCCAGCGTCTTTTTCCCCACTTGGAACTGAACCCAGAAAGACATTTCTTCCAACAGCCCAATGAAGGACATGGTACAATATGCATGATTTCCTGAGGCCATGGGAAGCATTGGGATTTAGAGCATCCAGTGATGCAAATGGTATAATTCATCATAGTGCATACTTTGGTGTACTGAGCTGAAGAGAAGAAGGATGTTGAATACATCATCCCATGCACAAATGGTTTCCTTCACCCAGGATAGAAGAAGGATCACCTGGTGTCCTACTTTCCATCTCTGTTCAGCTGCCATTATGCATATAAAAGGGTTAAGTCTGGAAGAAGCAAAGGCCCCTCCTTTTGGGGCTAATTAATCACAGGATTCTTTCCAAGGACTGGAAAGTTCTGTGTGCTTTTGATAGAGATATTTAGAAAATAGAAATCCTTGTCTTTTGTTCATCTTTCGCTCTCTTTCTGGTTTTGTCTGCCCTTTGTCCCTTTTTGCCAATTAACTGTTTTGGACAGTTTGGGAGATTAATTATTTGGATCCCGATACAGGGATCGACGGGGAGGGTGCTGGGTGCAAATAATAATAATAATAATACTTTTTCCACAAGGCTGCTTTTCTTTCTCTTGCAACGGCTGAACACATCTGCTTCTGCAGGCCAGAAAAAAAGAAATGTGGAAGAGAAAGTAACAAATGGGGAGGGGCGCTCCGGTTTGGAGCTTTCTACAGAAAGGAGCCTCTTGCCGTCAAAGATTGAAAGCCAAGAAGGATCCCTTGCGAGAAAGAGGCCCCTGGAAGAGGACAAAGGCTCGGATTCACAGGAACATCAAAGCCGCTCAAAAGATTAGTGCGGATGGCTAGAATTCCATTGGAAACCAGAAACCTTCCTCGGCAGCCACTGTTAGTGGCATGCGGGGAGCAAACAGCAGATGCTGCACCATGACGGGGCTTTCCAGTCCAAGCTGCCACATACCAGACAAACAGGCTGCGCTGGTCCACAAAAATTATCCACGGCTTTGTTGGCAGGCCAGGCAAACTGCAGGGTAAAACTTTTAAACAATCTTAAGAATTGTGCAGCCAAGAAATTGAAAGAGGCTTGCTCCTGGGGAGGAAAGCTATGGCAAATCTAGACAGCATACCAAAAAGCAGAGACATCACTCTGTTACAAAAGTGCATATAGTCAAGGCTGTGGTTTTCCCAGTTGCAATGATAGCTGTGAAAGTTGGACCATAAGGAAGGCTGAGTGCCAAAGAATGGAGTCCTTTGAACTCGGGTGCTGGAGAAGACTCCTGTGAGTCCCTTGGACTGCAAGGTGATCCAACCAGTCAGTCCTAGAGGAGATCAACCCTGACTGCTCTTTAGAAGGCCAAATCCTGAAGAGGAAACTCAAATACTTTGGCCACCTAATGAGAAGGAAGGAGTCCCTGGAGAAGAGCTTCATGCTGGGAAAGATGGAGGGCAAAAGAAGAAGGGGACGACAGAGAATGAGGTGGCTGGATGGAGTCACTGAAGCAGTCGGCGTGAGCTTAAATGGACTCCAGAGGATGGTAGAGGACAGGAAGGCCTGGAGGAATGTTGTGGGGTTGCGATAGGTCGGATGCGACTTTGCAACTAACAACAACAACAACATCTACATCCCTCTCCCAACAACCATGGACAGAACAAAATAGAAGTGCTTTCCCGAAAATAAGACAGGATCTTATTTTCTTTTGACCCCCGAAATAAGCGCTTGGCCTTATTTTGGGGGAGGCCTTATTATTTTTTAGGTGCAGGAGGGGGCGAGCGTGGTCACCTCATGGCTGATGCTGTGTTGCAATATTTTCGGGGAGGGCTTATTTGAGCACATGCACTCAGAAGCCTGATTGGGCTTATTATCCAGGGAGGTCTTATTTTCAGGGAAACAGGATAGGCCTCAACTTACAACCATCCGTTTAGTGACTGTTTGAAGTTACAGTGGCACTGAAAGAAGTGACTCACAACCAGTCCTCACACAACTGGTATGGTACCTTCATGGTCATTTGATCAAAATTTTGGCGCTTGGCAACCAGTATGTACAGGAACAATTGAGACCAGAATTGATGTTGCTAAGTGAGAAGTTTGTTAAGTGGGTTTTGCCCCATTTTATGATTTTTCTTGCCACGTTTGTTAAATGAATCACTGCAGTTGATAAGTTACTCACCCGATTGTTGAGAGAGTCAGGCTGCCCCACTGACTTTGCTTGTCAGAAAGTCGCAAAAGGGGATCATGTGATCCTGGGACACTGCAACGGTCATAAATATGGACCAGTTGTCACGCACTAAATGTAAATCAGGTGATCATGGGGATGCTGCAAAGGTCATATAAGTGTGAAAAATGGTCAGAAGTCACTTTTTTCAGCGTCGTCGTAACTTTGAATGGTCACTAAATGAACCGTTGCAAGTTGAGGACCTGTATTTATGATCAGTTGCAGCGTCCTGGATGATGTGACCTTTGTGATCTTCACAGCCATCTTCTCGCAACCAAAGTCTATGGGGGGGAAGCCAGATTCCGTTATCAACAGCTAGATTCTTAAGAACTTAACAACTGCAGTGATTTTCTTAGCAACCATGGCAAAAAGAATCATAAAATTGGGCATGACTCACTTAAACACCGCCTTGCTTAACCACAGAAATTCTGGTCCCAACTGTGGTTATAAGTCAAGAACTGCCTGTACAAATCTAGGCTGCAGGATTGAGGAATAAATGCAAATGCTGCAGCAGTGACAAGATACGGTATGCATCATGATGTCTCCAACAAACTTTCCTTCCATCCTTGTGCGTCACATCACAACATAAGTGCAAATGCTTTTTCATCGTATTGGCCATGCATAATAGAATAACACAACCATAAAATCAGTGCCATAACCATGAAAAGACAAAGTTAAGAGCTCTGTGATTGGAATAATTCATGTCCATTGATTAAAATCAATTCAACATAAGAAGGAAAAACCAAAGCAAGCATTTGGAAGGAAAAGAGGACCACAGTTCAACGGTGTTCAGAAATCGAGCATGCCCAGAGTAGCCTGCCACTCTTTCCTCAGGAACATAGAAACTAAATGTTAAATTCTGAAAATTGGAAATTAAAAATTCTATGGGAAAGTATTTCCATACAGATGTATAGACACAATGCAGTAAGCTACATTTACATTGGCCTATTGGGTAAACTCAAAATACAGGTAACCACCTACAACTACAATTGAGCCTAAAAAATTTGTTACGTGAGTTTTGCCCCATTTTACAGCTTTTCTTGCCACAGTTGTAGTCATAGTAGAGGGCGCTTTTTTAGAGGCTTTTTTTAAACAGTTAAGCAGAGTCATCCACGGTGAGGCAGCAACTAGCTCAGCTTTTTCCTTTTACGTTTTATTTTTTCTTTTCATGATGAGAGCGGCGAGGCTGTGCCTCACTTGCCTCCCCTGACTGCACGTCACTGCGATCATGGGAATGCTACAAAGGTTGTAACCGTGAAAAATGGTCACAAGTCACTTTTTTTCAATGCTGTTGTAACTTTGAACGGTCACTAAAGGAACTGTTGTAAGTCGAGGACTACCTGTACTGGATTGGTTAGTGTGATTTAAGATGCTACAGTTTAAACCAGAATATGAAATTATGCAGAAAAAACATGTAGATCAATTAACCATTTGGAAACACGTTTATTTAATCTATGTATTGGCCTCCTCAATCATATAAGCAGCTCTATGCATAGAACCCACCACCATGAATTTTATAGGTTTTGATCTATCAAAAACAGCTATAACTCTTTGTTGTGGCTTTCCTGGCTGAATTCTTAGTCTGCCACGTCATGCCAGAATCTGCAGGTCTTGTTAAACTACTGGTAGTGCTCCCGTCTATGACATAATGTTTTTAAAACTACCAGGTTTCCTAATGTATGAGGAAGAGAAGTATGCAGGGGTGGGCTCCTGCCAGTTCTAACCTCTTCTATAGAAGAGGTTCCACAAATCTACAGTGCCGTTTAGAACCGGTTCCAGCTCCCTCCCCCCACCCGTCTGCACATCATCAAGATGAAGAGCGAGAGGAAGAATTCTGGGAGTTGAAGTCCACAAGTCTTAAAGCTGTCAAGTTTGAACACCCCTGGGTTTTTCTTTTCTAAAGGGTTAGGGGTGCAAGGGTCTTGTAACTTGACAGTTTTAAGACTTGTGTGCTTCAAATGCCAGAGTTTCTGAGCCAACATTTTGGTTGCTAAGCAAGAGCGTTGTTAAGTGAGTTTCACCACATTTTACAAGTTGACCATGCCCACCCAGCCACATGACTGCCAAGCCATTCCCACTCGGTCACATGGCTGCCAAGAGACTCCCACCCGATCACATGGCCAGCAAGCCACTCACACAAAGCAGGCCACACCTACAGAAGAGGTTCTAAAAAAATTTGAAACCCACCATTGGAAGTATGCTATTAGTATAATTATCAGGGACATACAATTCTAGGGACAGGGAGAACTGCTGCTGCTAATAAGATTTATGGATCCAGATTGACAATGATGATAAGCTGATATATGTTCCTCTTGGCTTCTAGGTGCTCGCTAAGAAAGGAATTTTCAAAGTGACCATCAGATCATTAGTATTTCTTTTACTGTATTATATTAACACGCTCTGATGCTAAGGAGTTAGACATTCTACTCCCCCTCCCCACCTGAATAGAACTCTGTTCCAACTGCCAGTTGCCTTATTTTAACATGCTCTGATGCTAAAGAGTTACACATTCTACATTAATTTTCAAGCCTTAAGTGTCAAGCCGTAACTACTCATTAGTTTTCAAGCTTTAAGTGTCAATTTATCATTCCCGATCACAAAGTTTCATAGTGAAGAACGGGTACCCAGGTAGTGCTAAATCAAACTCTATATTGGCGACAGGAAGGGCATCCGGCCAATAAACACTCAGCTCCATTCAGTTGCCCAGACTCCACCCCACAAGGGATTATGGGGTCATTAAAAGAAGATGATGATTAACTACGATGATAATGCTATCCATTCAACTGAGTCCGACTCTTGGTGAATCTGTGGACCAGGTCTCTCCACATCTTCTGATCTTGCACTGCTTTGAGTTTTTCTCTGTTCTCTGGCTGGTGTCAGCTTTGATGGCGTTCAACCCTTGGCTCCTTGGTGACCTGGTTTCCTTTTGTCATTCACTCTTTCCAACATAATCACTTTCTCCAATTGTATCTAGTTTATATGTAAACAAATGTCTAGTTCTGGGATGGTGAACCTATGGCACGTGTGCCGGAAGTGGCACACAGAGCCATCTTTCTGGACACACAAGCCGTGTGCCCATTTCTCTTCCGGCTTCCAGCATGCTGGCCAGCTGGTCTTCAAGCACATGGGAGCACCAGAAACTGGAAGAGCAGCTGTCCTATGCGTATGCGCATGCTGGGAAAATGATCTTCTGATTTCTGGCGCGCATGTGCACCAGCCACCTGGTCTTCTAGTTTCTTGCACACATGCACATGCAAAAAAATCAGCTGGCCAGTGTGCATGCATGCGCCGGAAACCGGAAGATCATATTCCCCGCGCGGTCATGCGCACTGGGAGGCTGCTCTTCCAGTTTCCGCCACGCGCTTGCACTCCCGCTCCTGTTTTCGGGACTCAGTGTCGAAAAGATTTGCCAAGACTGGTCTAGTTCATTTATACTAGTCCGAAATGAGATATTCCACCCCCTCCAGTGCAGATATAACTCTCTAACCATTACATCGTACTGCCCCTCAGATAAAATGCCAACCAAAACCAACCACTAAGAAAGCTCTTGAGAGTGTTTAAAGTTTCCTGCTAATTTTCCTGCTTAATTAACAATAGCCACTTCATTTCAGCAATATAATTGTTCCCCTGTTTAATTTTACAGTGATGGCGGCTTTAATTAATTTAGTTCATTTATTTACAGCTCTTTAGACCTGCTCTTCAGGCAAAGCAAGTTTCCAGAACAACTTAACAGATCGGAAACAAACCAGGCATCGCCTGCCCGTCCATGAGTAGACAAGCCAACAGTGTTTTCTTCCCCTCCGCAAGCAAGATTGGCGCCCATAATACCAGTTTGCCATCTTGCACATTTTTTGTAACGAAGGTTTTTTTTTTTTTTTTTATACATCTCATAATTACTTGAATGGTTTAATCCCTGGGTGTCATTCAGTTCAATACCAATAAACATAACAGTATTATTCCTAGTAATTACATTTCATTTTTAGTTTTACGAGCACACAATTTCCATCTATCATCCTTCAATTCTAAACCTTCTCATAGTTCTACCATACATTGTATCATCTTAAAATCTGTCTTTGGTATTTTTCCTCTCTTATTTCTATTTCTATTTTATCTCCCTTCCCCCTCCCCTTCCCCTATCATTCTAATATTCAAAGACACGATCCTTCCTTTTTTCATTATTCAATATTTCAATATGCAGTTCTAGCATCAGTCATGATCTTTCAAGCATTTATCAAATTACTTAATCCTAGCTTTTCACTGTTAATCACATTTTTGTACCTATTTAATAATACACTTAAAGTAGTTCTGTTTATCTAATTTACCAACTATTTTTAGCCTCTATAATTCTAATAATAATATACATTGCCTTACTAACATAGATTCAGAAATGATTTTTGTCTCACACCACATATAGAGCAGTTATCCAACTTATATAGTTCTAATATTCATACACATTGTAAGGTATTTTCATAAAATGTTGTGCCATCTTGCACATTTTTAGGTCCTCCCTGGAGATGACTTTGGAGCAGGGGTGGTCATCTATGGAAACTTTATGACCTGTGGACTCCAAATCCCAGAATTCCTGAGCCAGCATGGCTTCACTGGAACATTTTGTTCCCTTTTCCCATTCCCACTGTAGACGGAGATGTACTCCAAGCTAGACATCAAGACAGGATACCTAGAAAGGCCCTGCACTAAAAAATCTTCTAAAAGCATAAAACCTTATTTTACTGTTGCTACTATGATATAGCACTTAGCAATAGCACTTAGACTTATATACCGCTTCATAGTACTTTTACAGACTTCTCTTAAGTCTGACACCAAGATGACACCAAGCTGGCAGGAATTTTATTTATTTATTTATTTATTAGATTTATAGACCGCCCCCTCTCCCCGAAGGGACTCGGGGCGGAATAGACAATACTCCAGAAGATAGGCTAAAGATACAGAAGGATCTTGACAAACTTGAACATTGGGCACTATCTAACAAAATGAAATTCAATGGTGAAAAGAGTAAGGTTCTACATTTAGGCAAGAAAAATGAAATGCACAGGTACAGTATAGATGGTACCTTGCTCAGTAGTAGTAACTGTGAAAGGGATCTTGGAGTCCTAGTGGACAACCATTTAAATATGAGCCAGCCGTGTGCAGCAGCTGCCAAAAAAGCCAACACAGTTCTAGGCTGCATCAACAGAGGGAGAGAATCAAGATCATGTGAAGTGTTAATACCAATTTATAATGCCTTGGTAAGGCCACACTTGGAATACTGCATTCAGTTTTGGTCGCCACGATGTAGAAAAGATGTGGAGACTCTAGAAAGAGTGCAGAGAAGAGCAACAAAGATGATTAGGGGACTGGAGGCTAAAACATAGGAAGAATGGTTGCAGGAACTGGGTATGTCTAGTTTAATAGAAAGAAGGACTAGGGGAGACATGATAGCAGTCTTCCAATATCTCAGGGGTTGCCACAAAGAAGAGGGAGTCAAACTATTCTCCAAGGCACCTGAGGGCAGAACAAGAAGCAATGGATGGAAACTAACCAAGAAGAGAAGCAACCTAGAACTAAGGAGAAATTTCCTGACAGTGAGAACAATTAATCAGTGGAACAGCTTGCCTCCAGAAGTTGTGAATGCCCCAACACTGGAAGTCTTTAACTTAACTTAACTTTATTTGATTTCTAGACTGCCCCTCTCCCAGAAGGGACTCGGGGCGGTGTACAGTCATATTAAAACAGTAAATATACATAGTATAAATATAAAATAAATATAAATGTGGCTGGAGGAGGTAGCAATAGTTTACTGTGCAATAGTTAAAGTTAGATTTAAAAATTTTTTAAAATTTAAAAATACATTAAAAAACACCCCTAAAAACTATCCCAGGGTAAAATATTTGCCAGGAGGTATAAATGGGACTATAAATGGGCCAGGCCAGCTAATTGGAACAGGTGAGTCTTAAGTTTTTGTCGGAAGGAGCGGAGGTCGGTAGTAGTTCTAATATCGGGGGGGAGGTCATTCCAGAGGGTTGGGCCCATCACAGAGAAGGCTCTACTCCTAGGCGCCGCCCGTTGGCATTGCTTGGTGGACGGCACCCGGAGGAATCCCTCCCTGTGAGAGCGAATTGGTCGCAGGGATGTATGCAGTAGGATGCGATCCCGCAGGTAACTAGGTCCTGTGCCATGGAGCGCTTTGAAGATGGTAATCAACACCTTGAAACGCACCCGAAAAACCACAGGCAGCCAGTGCAGCTCGCGCAGGAGAGGTGTTATGTGGGAGTACCTAGTACTCCCCATAATAGCCCGCGCGGCCGCATTCTGAACTAGCTGTAGTCCTTGGGTGCATCTCAAGAAGATGCACCCGAGAAGAAGATGTTGGATAGCCATTTGTCTGAAACGGTATAGGGTTTCCTGCCTAGGCAGGGGGTTGGACTAGAAGACCTCCAAGGTCCCTTCCAACTCTGCTATTGTATTATTGTATTATTGTAAGTGGTTTACAGAGTCAGCCTTTTGCCCCCAACAATCTGGGTCCTCATTTTCCAAGGATGGAAGGCTGAGTCAACCTTGAGCTGGTCAGGATCGAACTTCTAGCAGTGGGCAGAGTTAGACTGCAATAATGATCCAGCAGAGTGGATCTTCTCTTCCTGTCCTGGAGAGTACAGCAACTAGTGCTGAATGAAGAGCTCTCCATCCATCCTTGAATCAGGGGAAAAAAACCCAGCATTGCCAAACCAGGGGTGAAATCCTCCCAATTTGGCCCAGTGCGGCCTAACCAGTAGGGATGATTGTTGTTGTTTCTGTGAACTGGTAGTAAAAAAAAAAAAAGCTTCCAAGGATCACGCAGCTCAGCTGAGTGAGCTGCGCGATCGTCGGAACTTTCCCTCCCATTTTTTAAAACATTTTTTTTTCCTTCTCAGAAGGTCACAAAAGAGGATCACATGACCCCGGAACACAGCAACGGCCATAAGTATGAGTCAGTTGCCAAGCGTCTGAATTTTGATCTCAGGATCCTAGGGATGCTGCAAAGGTCATAACTATGGAAAATGGTCAGAAGTCACTTTTCTCAGTGCTGTTGCAACTTTGGATACTAAATGACCTGTTGCAAGTCGAGGACCACCTGTATACAACAGCATCACGGAGAAAGGATAAAAATGGGAGTAAAGCAGGATAAAAATAAGAGCAGCCTAGTAGCAACTTTCCTGAGTAAGAAATTTAATTAACTTACATCCTGTGTTCACTACACCTGAGCAATGCTGCAGCCTTTTGTAGAATACTAGCTGTCCATCTGGCTTCCCACCTCCACCCTATCAGGATCCTCTATTTGCTCCCTAATTGCTCCCTGGGGAGGGGAGAGAGAAATATAATTTTGGTAATGATGACAGAGCTTGTTTGAAGCAAGGGTTCTTTTGGGGGGGGGGGATGTCCACAGAGAGATCTCAGGAGATCCATGAATTTTGATGGGGGCGGGGAATTCTTAAAATTTAGCTTTTCTAGTCAATAATCTATGTCGACAACATAGTAATTTATGGTGTAGAGCAGGGGTGTCCAAACTTGGGAACTTTAAGACTTGTCGACTTCAACTCCCAGATTCTGGGAGTTGAAGTCGACAAGTCTTAAAGTTCTCAAGTTTGGACACCCTGGTCTAGAGACTCCAAAAATATTCGTTATCTTGACTGTTACCTAGTTTGGGTAACTAAACATCTGCAAGAAAACCACCAAGCTCAAAGGAGCATCAAGGACCCCACAGGTCAACCCTGAACTATAAATATTCAAATCTATCCAAAATGATTACCGTGTTTTTTGTACTATAAGATGCACCCGAGGATAAGACACACCAAGATTTTAAAGAGGTAAAATTAAAAAGAAAAAGTTTTTGCACTCTGCAGGCCTCCCAAACCCTCTGCGCGCCTCGTTTTTTGCAAAAAAAAAAGGGGGGGGCATGCATAGACTTTGGGAGGCTTGTAGAGTGCTCCTGGGGGAGGGGGGAGGGAGATAAACAAGACAAATGGCCCATTTTGTGCTCGTTTTTGCCCTCCCCAGGCCTCAGGAGCATTTTGCAAGCCTCCCAAACCCTCTGAACGTCCATTTCTGCAAAGGGGGTGGAGTTTCAGTAGGCCAAAAGTGCTGTATTCAGTGTATAAGACGCAGCCTGATTTTCACCTTTTTTTTGAGGGAAAAAGGTGCGTCTTATACTTCGAAACATAAGGCATATACCCTAAGAGGGAGCATAGCTCTCACTTTAACAGATTTAAAAAGAAGCACATCAATAATAATAATAATAATAATAATAATAATAATAATAATAATAATAATAATAATAATAAATTTAATTTGTTAGCCGCTCCCTCTCCACAAGGGACTCGGGGCGGCGTACAACAAGAGCACATACATATATACATATAAACATACACATACACGCATACACATACATGGAGGAGGTAACAGTCATTAAATACATACAATAATGGTAATAAAAGTAGCAATTAAAATACCCCAAATTAAAAATTACAAATTTAAAAAAGGACTGTCAGGAGGAATAGGATGAAACTATGGTTGAGCCAGGCCAGATAATTGAAAAAGGTGGGTCTTGAGCTTTACACGGAAGGAGCGGAGATCGGAGGTAATCCTGATGTCAAGGGGGAGGTCATTCCAAAGGGCTGGGCCCATCACAGAGAAGGCCCTGCTCCTGGGTGTCGCCCCCCCGACACTGTTTAGTGGACGGCACCTGGAGAAGTCCCTCTCTGTGCGAGCAAATTGGTCGTAGGGAAGTATGGGGCAGGATGCGATCCCGCAGGTAACTAGGTCCTGTGCCATCAAGACTCTGGAGACTTTAGTTCTATGTACCAATGGGAAGAGCCCATCTTGAACTTGTCAAAAAAGAGAAAAAATATATAGATGTGCTGGAAAGGCACAGCCTAAATGACCATGGAAGAGTAGAGTCCAGTGGCCAAATGGCAAGCAGAGTTCCACAGCATCCTGTTGGGCCACTAAGAGCACAGCGCATCTCCCCCAGAGGTGATTATTTTATACCCTGTAGAATGGGACCTCTCATTCTGTACTAAGAGGAAATTTGATGGTCTCATTAGATGCTCCATTAACTCAGCACCATCCACCCTGACTGATAGGATAGAATAGGATAGGATAGAACAACACGGTTGGAAGGGACCTTGGAGGTCTTCTAGTCCAACCCCTGCTTTATTGGCGTGCAGTATTTATATCCAGAAGAATAGAATGGAGTGGAATGGAATAGAATAGGAATAGCATAGAATAGAAATAGAATATAGGAATAGAATAGAATAACAGAGTTGGAAGGGACCTTGGAGGTCTTCTAGTCCAACCCCCTGCTTTATTGGCTTGCAGTATTTATATTCAGAAGAATAGAATGGAATGGAATGGAATAGAATAGGATAGAATAGAAATAGAATATAGGAATAGGAATAGAATAGAATAACAGAGTTGGAAGGGATCTTGGAGGTCTTCTAGTCCAACCCCCTACTTAGGCAGGAAATCCTACACTTCAGACAAATGGTTATCCAACCTTTTTGAAAACTTCCAGTGTTGGGAGCATTCACAACTTCTGGGGGCAAGTTGTCCCACTGATTAATTGTTCTGTCGGGAAATTTCTTCTTAGTTCTAAGTTGCCTCTCTCCTTGATTAGTTTCCACCCATTGCTTCTTGTCCTGCCCTCAGGGGCTTTGGAGAATAGCTTGACTCCCTCTTCTTTGTTTTTGAAGTTTGGTGCCTTCCAAATGCGTTGGACTACACTTGTCAGCATGCTCTTTCCATATGACATTCTCAATGAACTCCTGTTCCTGTTGGAGTCTGGAATGGTTTACACTTGAAGAAGAAAACTTGCTGCTGCTGTAGGAGAGAAGTTCAATCTGGTTCATGGAAGATTCTACACAGATATCATAATCTGCATTTTTCATTTTTTCTCACTAGGTGGCTATAGCAGGCCACGGTTTCAGTTCAGAAAGCTGATCGCAGCAGAACAGCTCAGATCTAGAACTTTCCCACAGGGGGGACGGGACATATTCAAAACAATTGAAATGTAATGTTATTATATCTACTCTTCATTTAGGTTTATCAGATATGAACAGGCAAAGAAGAAACGTGCAAAGATGGAAAGGACAAGGTAACTGTTTAACACGATGCCTGCAATAAAAACTGCAGTGAAAAACTGCAAAAAGAAATGTACTTAACCCTACGTGTACATGAAATTCCCTTTTCCAGCATCAGAAAGTCTGGTTTTTCAACTGCAATATTATTTTTAACAAATAATTTTCAGTTATAACATGTGTTATTAATAATATAGAATCGACAACATCATAAATGTTCATCTTTCACCATAAAAGCATGCTGCACAATGAGTCAAGTGTTTTACCGAATACAGTAGATGTGAAGGGGCTGGTTTGAAGCCGATTGCTAGAATCAGGAAATAAAATATATCTAGGCTGCTGAGACGAGGGAAAGGGAGCAGCAGACATTTTGCGAGGTCATCATGCCCTAAAGTTTGAATTATAGTGTGAAAACAGCCCCAAAATGTAAAAAAAAAAAACCACACTAAAGAAATAGAAGGATGTTTGAATTTTAAGGTTAAGCTTGCTGAATGAAAGATGAGAACAAAAAAGTGTTGGAAAGAAATGTCCTTCTGAGTTCAGTTCCAAGTGGGGAAAAAGACACTGGAAACATGGAGGCTACTTGGAAATATGATCTAATGGTGAACAAGATCACATAGTTTGAGATCCTGAACAGAAAAGGGGAAATCACATGCTTCCAGATGTTGGGTGAAGAAGACAAAGAGACTGAGATGCTGAAAGTCCCTGGTTTTATGCCCTCTCTGGCCTTTGATCTTGATCTTGTATTCTGATTGGTTGTCAGACTCCCATGGGGCCATGCAGAGGCAACTCTGTAGGCTGTGAGTCCAGGTTTGGTTGAGCATTGCTTCTTCCCAGGTGCCCTGTCGTGAGATGGGTAAAGGGCTAATACTATCATGCCTTAATCCCATCACCCTGGAGCTGAAGAGGGGGCGATCTTTGTTATGTAGAATAGACTGGCCCTCACTTTTTCAAATGGCCCATTGACAAAAGTGGGGGCTATTAAGAGCGAGTCTGCTTCCTGCCTGAAAAACATGTTTCTCCATTTCTGATCCAGGGAAATATAATAGTCTATCTTTTCAATATTTACCAGGATATTTCATTTTTCTAGGAGAGGGCTGGGTTTTAACTTCCTACAGAAGAAAATGGGCTCTTTTGCTCGTAAACCTTCCTTCACTGGACATGTACTTAACTATTCTCTTCTGGTTCCTGCAACGAACTTTTTCAAATGGGTCAGAATCCTTTATTTAGTACGCGGCCCATTCCCAAACTTTCTGAGCAGCTAACAATCCCAAGTAATTTTTTTGAAACCCAAAACAAGAATCATCCCACTGAGAAAAACCAAAAATCTCAACAGCATCATAAAGGAGACTTAAAAAAAAAAAGAGTCATGCGACTGCCAATATATCCCAACATTCAAAGTGTGACTGCCCCTTGGCGTGGATGGAACTGGTGTTCCTTGTTCACCTGAAGCTCAGGAAGAAAGAGGTAGTGGATCTCAATAGGGAGGAGGGAATTCCAAAGCTCAGAAGCAGCTTTTTAAAATGCCTATTTCCTACCTAGGTCCTATCAGAAGAGGAGAAGAAAGTTGACCCTATAGGTGTAGGTGTATAGGTGTAGGTGAATATAGGAAGCTAGGTAACTGGAGCCTGGAGGCACCATGATTGAGTTGAGCGGTCATGTACATTTTCTTAATAAATAAAATAAATAACTAGGTCTGAGACCATACAGGGCTTGGAAAAGATCCAGCTGTTTAATTGCAAGCAGGACCAATTGGCAGCCATGCAGTTTGTGAAGCTGTGGGACCCTGAAGGTTTAATGGGAAATACCCATCACTGCCAAAATTGCAATTTTTTTCTTTTAAGTTATAGGGCACAAAGTGCTTTTCAAGGGCAGCCCCATGCAGAACACGTTGCAGTAATCCAGTCAGCGTACCGTAGGTGACTGTGTGAACATACAATAGTAGAGTTGGAAGGGACCTTGGAGGTCTTCTAGTCCAACCCCCTGCTTAGGCAAGAAACCTTATACCGTTTCAGACAAATGGCTACCCAACATCTTCTTAAAGACTTCCAGTGTTGGGGCATTCACAACTTCTGGAGGCAACTTCTGTTCCACTGATTAATTGTTCTAACTGTCAGGAAGTTTCTCCTCAGTTCTAAGTTGCTTCTCTCCTTGATTAGTTTCCACCCATTACTTCTTGTTCTACCCTCAGGTGCCTTGGAGATGCTTCCCAATCTAGGAATGGCAGCCGCTGGTGCTCAAGATGAACTTGGACCGAACATCTCACCGATTCCGTTATTGTGCAATAACAGAATGTCCAGGAGAATTGTCAAGGTGTAGAGTACTTCTACGCGGTAGCTCAGTGGCTAAGACGTGGAGCTTGTCGACCAGAAAGGCCGGCAGTTCAAATCCCTAGTGCCCTGTAATGGGCTCCCGTTACTTGTCCCAGCTTCTGCCAACCTAGCAGTTCGAAAGCATGTAAAAATGCAAGTAAAAAAATAGGAACCACCTTCGGTGGGAAGGTAACAGCGTTCCGTGTGTCTTCGGCACTTAGTCATACCGGCCATGACCATGGAGACGTCTTCAGACAGCGCTGGCTCTTCGGCTTTGAAATGGAGATGGGCACCGCCCCCTAGAGTCAGGAACGACTAGCATATATGTGTGAGGGTAACCTTTACTTTTACCTTATATGCCACCACCAGCCTGTTCTCAAGTTGTATCTGGTTGATGTCTTTGGTTTATGACCCCAATCAGTTATGGCTTTTTCCAACAAATTAATATTATATACTACTTCACATTCCAGGGGTAGATTCAGCCGGTTCGGATGAACCGGTAGCTCTGACGATCAGCTGAGAGCGAACAGGTTGATTAGGTGGGCTCGCCTACGCTATACTGACCTATACTTCCTTTATTTGAAGCGCATCTGATAGGCGTGGCAGAGCGGATTCCCGCGTCTCAGCTGTTTTACTCCCCGGGGCTGCAGTAGCTAAGTTTTTGAGCTCTTTTCAAATGCGCTACATGCACGCTCACCAAACCAATTGAATCCCACCACTGACTTTTAACCCAATACTGTTTATTCTGGCTGACAGCCATTTCACATCATTTTAGGAGCTTAGCGTTAGCTCTAATTCCGTGAATTGTGCTACTAGGCAGTATCAGAAGCCTAGACATTTCTTCAAGCAGTTTGTGTTTTAGCTACTGAGCAACACTCCAACCTCCCACCTAATTACTTATTGAAGAATTCTTACCCTGAAGGGGGTGGGCTTCCCAGTTTTCCAAGGTTGTAGTCCTCAACTTGCAGCCATTCATTTAGTTATAGCGGCACTGAAAAAAGCGATGACAAATTTTTGCACAAGGCCGTTGTTGCATTCCCTGTGATCACAGGGAATGCAAATTTAGACCCTTGGCATCTGTCTCGTATTTATGATGGTTGCAGGGTCCCGTGGTCCCCCTCCAGCCAATCATGCTGGCTGGGGAATTCTGGGAGCTGAAGTCCACAGGTTTTAAAAGCTGCCAAGATTAGACACACACACACACACACACCCATCCTAATAGAAAACTCTCAAAATTCCTACTGGGAATTGGCTTCCTGCTGGCACAGCCTCTCCAGTTAAAATTCACCAACTCAATTCTGTAGGACATGTTAGTATGATTCATAGCACCAATTCTATGAATGGCCTGAAAATTACAGAGGGAAAGAAACACACAAAAGACAAGGGTGGAGAAAGTTCAAATTGCACTTATGATAACAAACGGCAATTTTATTTATGCATTTCAGCCATGAGGCTTAACAATCAAAGTCTCTAAAGATACAGTATACTTAGCGGCACAATAAGGCTTATTCCAGGCCTGAAAACTGGGTGGGAAGGTATTTTTGTGAATCCGTTCTCTTTTGAATTTGTGGAGGTTTAAAATAATCTCTTGCACACTGATTTTGAAAGTCACACAAAAAATGTGCCTTCGTCTTGATGATACAAACTTATGCTGGTTAAAAGCAGCAGCAGAATCACCTTCTACAGTAAAGCAATTTTGAAATGCCATGATTCTGTAGTGGATACATTAAGATTTGTACCATGGAAGTTTAAAAAAAAAACATAGCACAAACCAGGCACGATAATTCTAAACAAACCTCTTCTTTATTGACGCTACTTGTGAGACCCTTTTTAGTAGCCTTTTGCAATTTAATTTACAGATTGGCCAGGCTAAAGATAATAGAGGAACTCATATTGGCTTATTTCCAATTCCAGTATATACAATAGTACAATACAATAATACAATAGCAGAGTTGGAAGGGACCTTGGAGGTCTTCTAGTCCAACCCCCTGCCTAGGCAGGAAATCCTATACTAGTGATGGCGAACCTTTTTTGTCTCGCGTGCCAAAAGCGGGGGGGGGGGGGGGGGGGGGGGGAGCGCAGGGTGGTCGTGTCCGGGCATGCCACACCCATAATGCTATGTGCACGACCCCAGTGTTCCCCTCTATTTTTGGCATGCTTTTTTCACCCTTCCCAGGCTCCAGAGGCTTTATAGGAGCCTGGGGAGGGCGAAAACAGCCTCCACTGCCCCCCCCCCGCGGCTTCAGGAGCTTCCCTGAAGCCTCCGGAGCGTGAAAAACCAGCCCTACGGGCAAAGCAGACATTCAAGAACGGACTTCTGGTTTGCTCGTAGGGCCGGTTTTTCACGCTCCGGAGGCTTCAGGGAAGCTCCTGAAGCCTCCGGAGGGTGAAAAATAGCCTCAAAAGAAGGCCGAAGTCAGCTGGCCAAGGTGCACATGCACTGACAAATGGCTCCACGTGCCATCTGTGGCACGTGTGCCATAGGTTCACCATCACGGCCCTATAGCGTTTCAGACAAATGGCTATCCAACATCTTCTTAAAGACTTCCAGTGTTGGGGCATTCACAACTTCTGGAGGCAACTTCTGTTCCACTGATTAACTATTTTAACTGTCAGGAAATTTCTCCTCAGTTCTAAGTTGCTTCTCTTCTTGATTAGTTTCCACCCATATCATACTAGATACACTGCTCTCAATTTTGTGGCCAGGCGCTATCTATTCTATCTATTTTGCTCAGATTTCTCTTCCATGTATAAAAAGACAAGCCATTTTGTACATGTTCTGCTGTCAAATTCCTCGGCTCAAAAACCTGTGCAAAAAGACTTGTCAATCATTCAAGCTGCACATTAAAGGGAAATGTTTAAGTGAGGATGTCAAAGAATCAGGAAAAGGAAACAGGTGATTTCTCTAGGACTCAATCAAAGTTGTAGGCGGGGAAAAAAGATTTAAGAAAAATATCAAGCTTAAACTTTAATACAGTAGGGAGGATCCAGTAAAAACCTCCTTCAAATGGTATTTTTTTAGAAGGCCTAGACCAGTGATGGTGAACCGTTTTGGCACTGAGTGCCAAAACTGGAATGTGCGTATATGTGCCGGAGCACCAGAAACCCGAAGACAAGTTGGCTGGATTGCGCATGCCTGTTTTAAGGCTGTTTTTCAGCTGCTCTTTGCGGGTTTCTGAGCACCGAAAAACAGCCTGAAAAAGCCCCCAAAACGGCTGTTTTGGGGGCTGTTTTTAGAGCGTTTTCTGGTGCTCCGGCACCCACAAAGACCAGCTGGCCAGTGCCAGAAACCAGGAGAGCAGCTGGCGACGGCTCGCATGTCCCCATAGAGGACTCTGCATATCATCTCTGGCACGTATGCCATAGGTTTGCCATCACGGGCTTAGACACATGCCTACTGTGATTATTCTATTCTAGTACAGGTCTCCAATCAACTAGAAGAACTACTAAAATTCAGAAACTGTTAAAAGTGAGTCCAACTAACTATGCAAAAAACTGGATGTTTTCCGTATCTTAAGTATGCAAGGCTGCATCCCGACTTCACAGCCAAATTACATCCCACCCTCTGTATTTTCCCATCTCTGCTTTTCAGGTGTTCTAAAACCCAAACGCTAAGGGGAAAAAAATACAATGGGTGAGAAGATTTTTCGAAGGCATTGCTAGACCATTGCTCACTGGTCAGAAAATGCCTTTCTCTCTTAAGTAGTTTATATCCTAAAAAGGAAAAATTAAAAAAGTGAAATTAGGTTCCTTAAAAAGGCAGCAGTGTTCCTTGTAAGAAGATTGGGGCACCACCATGACCTTATATTAAAGTATTTTAAGAATACCATATATTTAAAAGCCATTAAGTATTTAGGACGTGATCTACACAGAACATAAACCATTTACTGTAACGGAAATAAACCATTTGAACTAGTCTTGGGGTTTGGTGTCTGGAGCCCCAACTTCATCCAGTTTCTTGTAGATCCTTTGGGACGCCGTCAGATTTGGTACCACATTTTCCAATTTTCTGGAGAACAGACGAGAGCGCGATAGAAGGGAAGAGGGAATATAAGCTTTGCAGAGTGGAAAATTCTCACAGATAGAGACAGGCCATTTCTGGGCAAAGCTGGAATTTCAAGACCCTGTCACGGGACTCCTACAAAAATTATCAAAAGGCATGTTTATTTACAAAAAAGAATCCTCTGATTCAAGCCTTAAGACCATTCACCAAAAGCAAACCAGGGGACTTGTCTCTTCCCACCCCCCTCCCCCTCGGTACTAGCATTTTCTCTACAAACCTACTGTATTTTTCTGAGTATGAGACACACCTTTTTCCCTCAAAAAAGAGGGTGAAAATCTGGTGCACCTTATACACTGAATACAGTATTTTTGGCCTCCTGAAACCCCGCCCCCTCTCCAAAAATGGCTGTGCATAGCCTTTAGGAGGCTTCCAGAGTGCTCCTGGAGGCTGGGGAGGACAGAAATGAGCAGACAAACTTGCTCGTTTGCCCCCCCCCCCTCAACGAGCACTCTACAATTCCTAAAGGCTATTCATGCCTTTTTGACAAAAAACACCCTATTCATGCCCCTTTTTTTGACAAAAAAAAAAAAAAAAAAAAAGGGCCGTGTTTGGGAGGTCTGCAGAGTGCAAAAACTAACTCTGCCCACTGCTAGAAGTTTGATCCTGACCAGCTCAAGGTTGACTCAGCCTTCCATCCTTCTGAGGTCGGTAAAATGAGGACCCAGACTAGTTGGGGGCTTCTTCAAAATCTTGGTGAGTCTTATACTCCGAAAAATACGGTCGCTCATTGCGATTCCTTTTTGCAGTTGGATTCACTTCCAAGTGCTGTAGTACAGCCACCCAACAACTCCTATGAACTATTTATGCGTGGCGCTCTTTAGCATTCAGTTAAATAAGAATTATGCTACGCTAGAAGCTAATGCTTCATTGCATTACCAAGTTGTTTGGGTCTTTCTTTTTTTGAAAAATTACAAGGCGTCCCACCTCTGGCTTTTCACTGGCTTGGAAGCTAAGCAGGCTCAGGCCTCCTTCACACTTGGGGATGGGAGCTTAAGAAATGCGTGTGAAGTCTGCAGGCTAGGTTTTAAAAGTCAAAATGCGGACAAGACCGTAAGACCTTAGAAGTCAAACCCAAAGTAGACTTTACCTTAAATGGACGGTGAAGGCCGATGGATTCCAGCAGAGCCTGTCCACTGGCACATACCTCCCTCATTCCACTGGGATTTAATGCTCTCCAGATGTTGAGCAGAGCTGCACATCAGGCTAATGGTTTGAACAGTTGCTAGACGCTATTAGTAGAGATGTGCGCAGCCCATTACGGTATCAGTATATTTAGAGCTTATGTTGATGGGCACCTGGCCTGTACATCATCCTAGCCTGACCCACAAAGCAAGCTACCAACCACAACCACATCAGGTCTTTCTCTACAGACATTGAGGGGAACTGCAGTTAAGAGCCGAGGTGGCACAGTGGTTAGAGTGCAGTACTGCAGGTTACTTCAGCTGACTGCTAGCTGCAGTTCGTCAGTTCGTATCTCATCAGACTCAGCCTTCCATCCTTCCGAGGTCGATCAAATGAGGACCCAGATTGTTGGGGCAAATAGGCTGACTCCGTAAACCGCTTCGAGAGGGATGTAAAAGTACTGTGAAGCAGTATATAAGTCTAAGTGCTATTGCTATTGCAGTCTAACTCTGCCCACTGCTAGGAGTTCGATCCTGACCGGCTCAAGCTTGACTCAGCCTTCCATCCTTCAGAGGTTGGTAAAATGAGGACCCAGATTGTTGGGGGCAAGATGCAGAATCTGTAAACCACTGGAGAGGGCTGGAAAGCACTGGAAAGTGGTATATAAATGCTATTGCAGTCTAACTCTGCCCACTGTGAGGAGTTCGATCCTGACCAGCTCAAGCTTAATTCAGCCTTCCATCCTTCTGAGGTTGGTAAAAAGAGGACCCAGATTGTTGGGGGCAAAATGCTGACTCTCTAAACCATTTAGAGAGGGCTGTAAAAGCACTACGAAGCAGTATATAGGTCTAAGTGCTATTGCTATTTCAAGATATTCATTACCACAGCCGAGGCCCCCAACGGCATCCTCTGTCCAGCAAAGGCCAAGAGTTACAGTCCTTTAACTATTGCAATGCCTACACAACCTCCCCTTGGAAGGAGATGGGTTCTTGAAAACACGATGGAAGTATTGCTGCAGAAATGTTACCCTAATATTTCCCACCAATCAAAACTGGACTCCTCCTCCTGCACGGGTGAACCGTTCTGCAAGGGAATGTAAAGGCGGAAGGTTTGTCTTTTGGACAGTCAAGGCTCCAAGTGCAAATCATCCACTAGCAGAAGTCCACGTCTCCATGCATGCACCAGTCATCAGTTAAGAGGAATGATATGCAACCTAAGGGCAGCCAGGGAGCTCAGCTTTCATTTCCTGGTTTTCCTGGTTATTTTCAAAGTTTTCTGAACGGTAACATGGGGGAGGGGGGGAGAGGAAAAAAACAGCAGGTTAAACAGATTAACAACAGGCGTCCAGAAGTCCATGTAAGCCTAGCCTGCCCATCTATTTCACATGCTATGAATCACAACAAAAATTACTAAATTCTGATTCCCCCCCCTCCCCGATTTTAGGGTTACCCCTTGTCTGTTGAACACATCTAATATCCAGATACTTTAATTGAACTGTTTAGTCGATTTTCTTCTAGACATCTCGATAAATGCATTTGTGATGTGATAGAAAAAACTATTTCTGCTAAAGTCTCAATGTCCAGTTTGGATAATTCAGGACTGCATTCATATAATGCACCACAACCCCAAAGACTGAAGGTAACCAATCCTTCAGAGATAAAGGAGCATTGCAAAGAGGGTCACGAAATCTCCAATAAGCAAGGCAAAAGACAGATCTAAGGCAATCCAGAGGATTATGGATACTGGTGCATAGCAGAAATAAACCACGGGAAGCTCTTTCCACAATATCTGAAGCAGAATCTGGGAAATATCCGTTATAGCCTCCCATACTATAGTGATTTACCCATCACTCCCTTTTCTGTCAGTTCACATTTTATACTGCAAATGATTGTTCTAATGTACATTTCAGCCATATGCATGTACACACACACACATGGATATGCGCTTTATAGATCCTTAGTTACCCTCAACATGACCCTATAATCTAATGATCATAGTGCAGGTACAGCAGTTAAGAAAAAAGGAAAACATGAAATGCAGTTTTGCTTATAAACAGGAGATTCTAATACCCGCAATTCCCAGTTCAGGGATCCTTGTTTTATATCAGCTGCACCGCATTGAAAGGATGGCAAGGAAAATCAGCAAAGTTGTATGAATATTCAGCTAACATAAAACCAACCCCAGCAATTAAAGGGAATGCATAGAAATGTTTACTAGCAAGCAATATACAGGCTGGAAAATTTCTCTTTGAGAAAGGTTTGAGAATTTCCAACTTGCGTTCTTGTTTTTCTTGCCCATTTCTTTAATCAGGACTTTCTTGCTTTCTCTGTTCCAGTGGCTGGATGGAAAGGGGAAACAGCTAGAGAAATGAGACAGCCATCTATGGTTATTCCATGTAGCTACCATGCGATAAGAAAACAATAACACTGCTTATTCCCTGTTGATACAAGGCTGAAGCAATGAATAAAATGCCAGTAATGTCCTGGAAAAATAAGGATTATTACAAATAGTTGAAAGAAGGGACAAAGCCCCATCACCTGACAAGTCAGAAACATATATCCTATTGTTTTTAAAAATATCCTCCCCTCCCAAATATACTATATTTCCTAACTCAAGCAAGGGCAGAATCTGGATAGTGACAAGTATGGGAACTTAAATCAGACTAGAATAATTTTCCAATTTATCAAACAATTGGAAAGCAGTAAATAGGCAACTTTTCAATTGATTTTGATATATGTACAGTAAAAATAATTTTGCCATCCACTGTGATGTTACCTGGGGACTGTTATCAAAAGGAAAAAGTTACAAACATTTTTTTCTAAAGGCAAAACTTTAGATTTTACCCGATTCAGATAAATTTACTGTCTGTTCAAGACCAGTTATTTTGCTGGTTATCTCAGGAGCAAGGGGCATAGATATGCACTTTTTTCTTGATATATTTTAGGAATGCCTATAGCAATTTTAATGCCTTTTAAAAAACAAATTAGTCAGGTTCAATGTAAGTCAGAGTTTGTAGATTTTTTTTCTCCCAGATCAAATTAGACAAAAACTTTTGCCAACTATCTTCTTCCTTCATTTTAGCACCATAGATTATTATAAAACTGAGCCCAGAACTGGGGAAATTGTTTTTCCTAAAACCAGGTCTTTCTAATTTGTCATTTGAGGCCCGAAACATTTTCCCCTGCAAGGCACATTAAGCCATTTAACACACTTATTAGAGATCCATATCAGGGGTGGGTTCCAGCAGGCACTACTGTCGGTTTGCTCCTGGGTGCGCTTCATGTGTACATGCGCAGCGCAAAAAATGTTCTGCGCATGTGCAGAAGCAAAAAAACCCCAAGATGGCGACGCCTATGGCACTGCCCAGGGAACCGGTTCCGGGGCCTGGTTGGCCTGGGTTGCTGCCGGTTCCAGCAACCTAGACCACCAAGCCACTACTGGTTTGGCTAAACTGGTCTGAACCGGTAGGAAACCACCACTGGCCCATATTCCTATTTATTTAATAAATTTCTATGCTGCCCATCTCATTGACAAGTGACTCTGCAATGAAGCAGGTTTATTTGATAATTATCCTCCATTGTTAAATTAAAAGCTACAGCACAAGAATTCTCCATGCTGCCTCCAAGACTTCACCACCTTTTGATCTAGGCCAGGGGTCGGCAACCTTAAACACTCAAAGAGCCACAAAGGTCCTAACCGGAAGCCCCCCGTTCAGCTTTGGAGCCGAGCAGAAGTCCGGTTCCCCCACCATAGAGTCTCCTCCTAGTGTGGCATCCTTTTTTCCTCTACCTGTCCTAACCAAAAGCCCTATCAATTGTGGAGCCGATCGGTGACAGGGAGCCGCAGCAGAGGGATGAAAGAGCCACATGCGGCTCCAGAGCCGTGGGTTGCCTACCACTGATCTAGGCAATATATAATTTAAAAAGAATAAAAGGAAAACATTTATCTCCCCAACAGTGCTCCATATTCTAGGCTAGGTTAGTCTGGATCCAGGCTGTCAAACTCCTGGCCCGCAGGCGTCACGTGCTGGCCACGTCCATGCCCGCTTTAGCAGAGTAAAAAAATCCAGGTGACATTATGTGATGCTGCCGTGACGACATGAGTTTGACACTCCTGCTTTAGAGCATGGGTGTCCAACCTTATGCCTTGCCTGGGACACACCGAGTGAAGAGGAAGCGTCTTGGCCCACATATCAAATATATTATTCAATGTATATAAATAACAAAGTTCAGTATACATTTTAACAGTCTTCTGGGGTCACATTAGCAGCTGCCCAGGAGTGTACGCAGCCCTTGGGCCACAGGTAGGACAAGCCTGGTCTAGAAATTACTTGGCCTCAGAAGTCCTATTTTTCCACTGCACAGGTGCATATACAAAAAAAGGAGGGGGGGAGGGAAAAAACCACCACCAAACTTAGTAATGTGACCACAGGGCAATTATACAAAGCTGTCATTAAGAGCGTCAGCCCAGAGCTTATATAGGCTGAAAACCTTTAGCCTGAAGCTACTGAATCAGGTGTTTACAAAAACAAATCACAATCTAATTACAGGTTTGATTTCCCAACTTTCCCCTCTTACCTCTAAGGGCTGATCTCGGTTATTGTGCTTTTTTAACCTTCAGTAAACAAGCAAGAGATCTTTTCCCTAGAATGCTATTCAGCTCTGTAGCCTTTTTCCGCAGCAGTTACCCAAAGGTTGATTTTCAAATTTTGTGTGGAAATTTAAGAGTGTAAAGTAAGCGATTGATATGAGAAATTTGAAGCTATCAACATTTCAAGTAATGTTCCAGGGAAGACATGATTCTTTCAGTAAAGTCCTCCTTTAACAACTGCCACATTGATAAAATTATGCCAAAAAAGCAACTGCCTCTTTTAGTGACTGTTCAGTTAGGACAGTGATAAAAAAAAGTAAAAACCAATCCTATTTATGACTATCAGAGAGTGTATGGTTCTCTGAACCTGTGAAACCAAAAGTTGTAAGTAGTTGGTTTCACCTAGTGCCTTCGCCTAATTATCAGTTGCCGGTCTAAATTGTAGTTGCTAAATGAGGACTATGTTAACACCATAAACATATAAGGTGTTGTGAAATCTTAATAGGTTTGGCCATAAATTTAACAGTAATCAGGATTCATGACAGAGTAGGGATCCCTACCCAATTTTCAAGCTCAATACCTATCATTAAACAGAAAACCTAATAGGGAAAATAATATATCAAGAGCTGAAGAATTTAGTGTCATCCTAAAGTATTTTGGATTTGCCTAAGGACTCAGTCAATACTTTTAACACTTCAAATATCTTGCTTCCATTCTCTTATTTTGAGGTGTTTTTAGTCTTTCTTCCATCTTTTAAAACAGCTAATAGTTCAACAGTAACCAACCTTGACCAGTATCTGATGATCCTCATGTAACTAGAATCTGAAATGTAAGGTCGACTTACAATTAGGAGAAGTGATTGCGGCCAACTTTTATGACAGTTTCTGCCATGGTTAAGCAAAATCACAGCATTTGTTAAATGAATCTCACTTCCTCCATGACTTTTGTTGAAGCTGGTTGGGAAAGTTGCATGTTGTGATCGTTATGACCTGAACACAGCAAATATATGCCGGTTACCAAGCTCCTTAATTTTTATGTGACCATAAAAAGCAATGTAATGGTCAATACGTTGGAGGCCTAGTCATATTTTCAGTGCCATTTTAACTTTGGTCACTAAACAAATGGTTCTAAGTCCAGGACTATCTGTATATGTATAGTTAGAACCAACTGCTTATCCCCCCCCCGCCAAATCCTGGACTTAAATGCTTGTCAACTGACCAATACTTTTTCCAGTTGGTGGCTTTAACACCGTTATTGTAAGGACTGTTATTTTTATCTTTTTTGAGAAGAATCTAGAGATAGCCTCAATATCTAATATAGGGCAGATCAAAACAGCATGACCCTGAAATGATTTATGCAAGTGCAAAATCAATTCTATCGTACCTTTAAGAAGCATGTCGGGAGATCCACATCCTTGTTTCCGCAGATGCATAACGAATCCTAGACTATTTTACACCATGGTGTTTTTTGTGGTTGGAAGCGAAGTTCATCCAGCTTGCTAAGATCTTTGATAGGAGATAATTTACTGTGGTACCTCAATTGCTTTGAGACTCATCCAAATTTTTGGCACTGAACACATTTTTACATGAAAATTTTGTCCTGGTACTCATTTGATGCCCAACGCACAAGCGAGAACCTTTTGGTGTGAGGTGCCTTGCGACTCACTACATTATTCCTTTATGGGGAAAATTTGTTTGGCACTCATCACGCCTCCCGGAACCAATTAACAATGAGTACCAAGGTACCACTGTATTCGACTTATATGCTACCTGATTCCCAGTAACTCCAGGCAGTCTGGGAAAACTAGAGTTGTAAATTGTATTAGAAAAGCAGCAATAGAAAACCATTTCCATGCTACAGTTGGAGTTTTTTTTTTTAATAAAAACACAGATGGGGTTTACTAATGTGGCACCAAGATGGAAGCCAGGGCTTGCTAAGAGCATGGACCCTGAGCAAATATTTTCAATAACCCCTTAGGAAATTCCATTAATTTTTAATCAGGTGCCAACCGTTAACAGACTTTAAAATCTCTGCAAGAATGTTAATTGTGTTACAGATGTTAACTACTGTTAAACATCAAGGATTATCCAGGTGAAGCTAAAGCAGCTGTTTTATCGACCAGTCCTACTTGATACAGAATTCTGTAGCACTTACCTTTATCATCCACGTTCTGCGGTGACCAAGTTGCATGAACCCTTGGCTATGCATCCTGCTAGAGCAGCCAAGTATTTCCTTCCATGTGCCTGACCATGTAAGCCCCAGGATGTTTATTATCTTTGTTCTCAACCCCTTTTCATCAGGGTTTATTTGTGCCCAGGCTACTTATCAGTGCTCCAATGCTTATGAATGGGCCACAGAGCACAAGATGAAGCCCGTCAATTACCAGGCCAGGAACTTAACCAGGGAATTCATCGTAGCAGAAGAGCAACATATATGGGCATTATTCAATACAACAAAACCACCATGCACTTTTTTTATAAAATTTTATTTGTCAAAAAGAAAAAGGCAATAGCCAATTGAATAGCCTACTTAATCTTAAAAGATTCCAATTTCTTTGAGTTGTTAAATTTAGGTAAATGACTTATTGGTTTAACATTTATAAACAACCCCGCCCCTTTTTTTTCCCCTTTAACATTTACCATCTATTTGTGCTGAATCCTTCCAAGGAGAATGCTCCAGCGTACCTCTCCAGGTCCTTGCTTTGCTCCTTTTACAAAAAAAAAAGAACATTCCATCGTGCATCTTATGGATGGGCTCCAATCATCAAAAATAGGAAAAAAAAAATCTTTGGAATAGCCAATTGAGTTGAATAAAACTCCATACGAGTGCGGTTTGGTTGGGGCAGGAATCCACTCCTATGTTCCTGGTAATCTGATCCCGCTCCATGAATCCTTGAAATTGATCCTCCCTATCCTATCCACATTATGATTTGAATCCAATGATCCAGCTCCAAGGATTGGGATCCAGTGAGCCCTCTCCAATCCAAACCTTTATAACCAGCAAAACCAAAAAAGAGGAGGCAAAAAGTTAGATACCGTAATGAAAAATAGGATTCTGGGGAATGATCAGTTATGTCTGCCGCTGAATAATAAAAACAGGCATTGATAACTATCAGTTCCCCAAGACAAACTTTTGTATTGTGAAGCTCAAATTTTAGCAGTTAATCATTTGGAAGAAACATTCTAATATTTACAAAGGATAACTGATAATTTCAACATTTCAATTACTATATGTGCATTACAGGTTTTGTGGTTGAAAAAAAAATGCTACGAAGTTGCCAAATCCTGCTGCTAGAACTATCCAGGCCTAAACTAAAAGCTCATTATACTCAGTTTAGAAGTGACAAGATTAACTGAAGTTATCAGAGTCAGTTTCTGATTTATCTTGCAGGGGAAGAGGGAAAGAAATCCCCAGTGTGCTCCCCCCACCCCCACCGCTTCCATTCCATTACTTTTAAGATGAAACAGCAAAATGCTCTATCAGTCACACAGAGGACATGCAGATTTTAGCAGTATTGAGATTATACTTCCATGTCTGAAAAACCTGCATGTTACAAGGATAAAAACGGGCAACATCTATAATCAACCGACACAGTAGATCCCTCACCCCCTCATGGATCCAGCTAAGCCACAATTGTCATGGTGGTAGTCAGAAAACTTCAACTGACTAGAAAATGAGTGGAACAATAGAGAACAGGCGTGCCTATTTCACTATTCTCTCTGTATAAGGTCAATACTGCCAATTTAATCTGTGACAATAGCACTTGGAGTCATACCATTGCCTCCATTTTTGATCTGATCCTCCTCAATCCTCCTTTTGACAATCCTAAAATGATTGACATGTGCTCCACAATCCTTTAATCCAAAGCATTCTTAATCCATCTCTTCAGATATGTCTACAGAAAGACACATGAAAAGGCAAGATAAAAATGTAAGCTCCCCCAAAAGAGACAATTTAAACCCCCCAACATCCCAAGCTTGTATAAACCATAGCTGAACAAAGACATTTTTAATACAGCAATATCACAGTTGGAAGAGAATGGGTAGCA
This sequence comes from Natrix natrix natrix, assembly GCA_029891615.1. Taxonomy (NCBI): domain Eukaryota; kingdom Metazoa; phylum Chordata; class Lepidosauria; order Squamata; family Natricidae; genus Natrix; species Natrix natrix. The sequence continues at coordinate 1,479,324 of JAKRSK010012735.1, read as the reverse complement.
AACTAGCTAGAAAGAACCCTGACTAGGACATGTTAAAATACAATTTATGAAAGATGCAAGGGAATGTTGATGTTAAAGAACAAATACTCACTAGGGATATCATACAAAACTGCAATTCAACACTTTAGCCAATTTTCAGTAAAACAGTTTCAGTTCTGTTCCCCCCCCTAAAAGAATTGACTATTTATGGGCAAAAGAAACCTGCATACAACATGGAGAAATTCTACAAAAAGGAGCACTATTAAAGATCATTTATGTACGAGAACGTGATCTGCTGTGACGGGGAGAGTAGCGTGGAGATCCTCTGCTTCGTCTCGGGGAATAACTGCGACTTCTGCTGTTGCTTCGGCTACGGCTTCTGCTACGACTACGGCTGCGAGAACGAGATCTTCCGTAACTCGGGCTTCTTGGGCCATCAACTTTAACACGGATGTAGGCAGTTTCTCCCTATCAAATAGACACAACTTTCGATTGAAAGGTCTAAGTTTTTAAGCAGTCTTTTGCAGGCATGCTGATAGACTGAAGGTTTTTTTTAAAAAAACAAGAAAAGTTGCATTACTTCTCCATACATTACTTAAGCATGATACCCATCTTAGCCCTTTCTACATTTTTAAATACTATAAACAGAAAAGTTGCACTTTCTTACCTTCAGTTTTACTGCATCCAAATGCAACCCTCTGAATCCAATTCTTGCTAAAACATTTAAGTGGAAAAACCTACCTCGTGAGATCTAAACTTAGTGTTATCCAGTTTTCGCACTGCGTAGGTCATGTCTTCTTTCCGAACAAACTCCACGACACCAGTTCCATCTCGGAAAACATCAGCATAACATACATCACCTGCTTCACGCATGTGATCCTTTAAATCCTGCCAGCTTCCACTGGGAGGCAGTCCTGAACGAGAGACAGTTGTTAAGTTATTGCTAGTGAAATACAGGTATTCCTCAACTTAGTCCTTCCTGTGCACACTGGAAACTAGTCATTTCACATGTTAATCATGGTTTAAAACCTATACTTTCAAATTACAGGTAGTCTTTGACTTTTGACCGTTTCCTCAAGAAGTTTGAAAAAACCGCCTGTAAAGAACATCCAAGTGCTGCAAAACGCCCTACCGCATGGTCATGTGATCACAATCTGGTTGCTTGGCAACCTGTTTGCACTTGATCCTCATTTATCATCTTCTTTGCAGCTGCCAAGAGAACTCCCTCTGGTCTCAGGGGGCTGCCTGAAAAAGCTGTAAAAAAGCTGAGGATTTTATCAATCCAAGTAGACCTGGAGCCGAAATCTTAAAAGCAGGCAGCCTCCAGAGATGATGAGGATTTCCTGAGTATAAGGACATTGTCTGTGCTGGATCTCCTAGGGTCTCCCCCATTCTCCTGAAGCACCCCATGCTCTGTAGTTCCATCCATGTAGTGTTCTAGGATTATGGTAATGCATGCTATTTAAGAACTGCTTTGAAGAGTCTACAAAATCTATAACTAGTCAGGATGCAAATGAGTACTTGCTTACGGGATTATGTTATCTTAAACTGTATACTATATTTCTCAACTAAGTTTAAAGCATGTGGGTGCTTATCCTGAAAGCCCAAAGGGATTTCACATAAAATATTTTAACCATCTCCAAAATCAACTTCTCTGTCTCCCAAATCCAGTGATTAAAGCATTCTTTTTATCTTCCAACTACAGTGCAAGCAAAGGCTGAAAAGCACAAAGTAAAAGAAAAGGGCTTTTTTGTGGGCTGCCCTTGAATTGTAGAATTTTTTGGGCCAGAATGCTAGCTTAGCCCTCTTTTTGATTGTTCTTTATAGCATTCCACTTTGTCTAGATATGCAGTTAATTCACCAGTTAAAAAAATAAAACATGTTCAATTATCTGCACATTCTTTCATAAATTTTGATTCTGTTATTGCTTTTCATTGTTAGTAGTTTTGAAGCGCATACGTGCAACAGGAACATAAACTTTTGAAAGCATATTTATAGTTGTTTAAAACAAGCAGACTTATCTCGATTAAACCAGATCTAGTATTTTGGGGGCAAATGATGAACAATGTACAGATTTTCAAGATGCCAAATCATGAACTAATTAGATACCCAGAAAACAACTGAAAGATGGCTTAGGTCAGTGGGTCTCAATCTCCCTAATGCTGCGATCCATTAATACAGTTCCTCATGTTGTGGTGACCCCCAACCATAAAATTTTATGTTTTCTGTATTTTTTCGAAAATATGTGTTTTCCAATGGTCTTAGGCGACCTGTGAAAGGGTCGTTCGACCCCCAAAGGGATCCCAACCCACAGGTTGAGAACCACTGGCTAAATATACACCAACTATTTTATTCAATTTTAACCAGTCAAATCATTTTCAAAATGAACCTGGAGAAATTTGTTTTAGCCCAAGGTTAAAAGCTTACCTGATACTATCACTCTGTACTCAGAACGCCTCGATGGGGGTCCATATCTGCCCCTTGGGGCCCCACCACCTCCACCGCCTCCTCCTCCTCTGCCAGTGCCCCGACCACTTCGAGGGAACTCCACCCGTAGACGGTACCCATCATAATCATAGCCATCCCGTCCATACACTGCATCTTCTGCATCCCTGCAAGGAGAAAAAAGAAAAACAGAGCTTAGATCCAGGATTCCTTAAAGACAGCTGCATCACAGGCCCTCCAGGGACACACTGCAAGCAGGAAGTTGGCCTTTATCTTCAATCTACAAAAATAAGAGAAGACTTTGTCCTAACAGAATTACAAGCACACATTTTTTTTCTGTAAATAAGCAACTAAGGTTCTTCCACTCTTGACATTGCATCACAACTGTACAAAGAAATGCATTACTTTTTAGCATATGTATAAAAAGCAATGCTGTTTGTTTAAACTGGGAAGCAATAAAGTAACATACAAAACAACCTTAGACATTTTAGATTCCAAGAGGGAAAAAATCTCAATGCATACATTTTGGGGAGCAAAGGTGAATTACAATATTACCTGCCCAGTAAGTGTGAATATAGAAGATTACTACTATATTCTCTATTTTCTATTACTAGTTTTCATTTTTCCCTTCTGAATGTTCATTAATAGAAAATATTTTTTTTGATAAAAAATAGTCTACGTGGTTATTCAAATGTCAATTTAGAATCTGGCTTAATAGCAATGAATGCATAAATCTATGGGTAACTTCACTGCAAAATAATGGATTGGAACTCATAAAAATGTAGTTGGCACTTAAGTCATGGAAGCAGTGCCTCCTCAGAATAAGCAGCAAGGCTGTATAACTTTAAAAACAGGTAGGCTCAACGCTCAACTTAAATTTGTGTTTATTTTATATCTATTCCAAATCTAGCAACATCTTTCACTCTTAACTACAAAATAAAGTATTTTGAAGTGGCCTAACTGTAAGCAACATTACCAGAACTAGAAATTAAGTTATGCCACTGTTTTGAAATAAGCCTTTGGATTCCAAATAAACTTTTCCAAAACTTGGTGGATTCCACTTCACCTTACACAGGCCAGAGATCAACATTCTTGGATTTGATCCCTCTTTCTCAATTTTTGCAGGACCAATCCTGCAAAGTATATCCTGTTAAATATTTAGGGGAGATGTCAGTCATCCAGGTCATGGTTGTAGTCCCAAAGATGTTTTTCTCAAAAGGCAATTGGACTTTTGTTTTTCCTTGAAGACACGTTTTGCTTCTTTCATTCAAGAAGCTTTTTGAAAAAGGAAGTAGCTTCTTGGACAAACAACAAAACATCTTAACATCTTCAAGGAAAAACAAAGTCCAATTGCCTTTTGGGGAAAAAATACGTTTGGAATTTACCTGTTGCAATACAAATGTTGCTGAAGGAAAACAATCTACAAAAGAACCTCCCATACAAAAACTTCTGAATGGATTTGAACCCTCTACCTTTGATAGCTTCACGGCCTCACAAAAGACCTTCAATAAATATTTTTCCAATTAAGAACCCTCCCACGTTCTGACCACAGGTTTGACCTTCTTCGGGACAAAAACCAGGCATGATTGGGGTGCAGAGACACCTAGAACAGCAGTAGGTGCCACATGCATGGGAATGAAACAGAATAATAGAGTTGGAAGGGACCCTGGAGGTCTATTAACAAACACCCAGTGAAACAACTTGCCTCCAGAAGTTGTGGATACTCCAACACTGGAGGTTTTTGAGAGAGACTGGACAAGCATTTGTCTGAAGTGGTGTAGGGTTTCCTGCCTGAGCAGGGGGTTGGATTAGAAGACCTCCAAGGTCCCTTCCAACTCTGTTATTCTGTTTCTGTTTCATTCTAGTCCAAACCCCTGCTCAGGCAGGAAGCCTGATACCAGTTCAGACAAATGCTTGTCCAGTCTCTCCTTAAAAACTTGCAGTGTTGGAGCATCCACAACTTCTGGAGGCAAGTTGTTCCACTGGGTGTTTGTTAACATGATTTATTGGGTTAGGGACTTGTCTCCACTGTGTGTTGTATTATGTTGGGGGGGGGGGGGGATGATGCGTGCACTGAGGGAGCTCAACCAATCTCATTGTACGTATGCTGTGCACAGAAATAAATTATTATCATCATCATCATCACTGATTAATTGTTCTGTCAGGAAATTTCTCCTCAATTCTATGTTGCTTCTCTCCTTGATGAGTTTTCCTCCACTGCTTCTTTTCCTACCCTCAGGCGCCTTGGAGAATAGCTTGACTCCTCCTTCTTTGGGGCAACCCCTGAGATACTGGAAGACTGCCATCCTGTCTCCCCTCGTCCTTCTTTTCACTTCACCACCCCAGGAGTTTGGCCACCTCTTCCCAACCCGTCTATTATGAATGCACAGGCATTCATTACAGGGCAGGAACCGTTGAAAAGCCTCCCGATATCCTCAGGAGGACGTACGGCAGCGCCTTTTATTCCAAAACGTTATTTTCTTTTTATCCCACAATATTCCAACACGGCTTCCCACGCCCCAAAACGGAGGGGCTTTCCCGCCCTTCCCCCATCGCCTCGATCGCCCGACACGTGTTAAGGCGAGGATGATGGGAGCTGGAGCACCGGGCGCGGGGTTTAAGTCCGTCAGGATAGCTTGGCTTAAGAGAAGCTGCCCACCCGTCCCTTTTCACGGGCGGCGATCCCCGCCACCCACGGGGCGATTCCCCCCCCCCCTCGCGCGGCGTCCCGTCCCCTGACCTGGGGTCCTCAAACTCGACGAAGGCGAAGGGCGGCCCACCTCGACGGTTCTTGAGATCGATGTCCCGAATGGCTCCGTACTTGTAAAAGACGTCCTCGATGTCCTTGGTGCGGATGTCCGGCGGCAGGTTGCCCACGTAGATGCGGCAGTCGTTGTTCCCGGCCGGGCCGCGGATCACGCCGCCACCAGACATGGCGAGGTCAGCAATGGCTGCGGTTGGGGTTGGTCTGCGCGTGAGAGAAGAGGCGGAGGAGCAAGGGCGGGAAGCAGCCCGAGAAGGAGCGGGGGTGAGGAGAAAAGAGGAATTAAAAAAAAGAAAAACCGGCAACGATCCGATCCAACCGAAGGGGGGAAAAAAAGGGAGCGAAAGGAGGTAAAAAGGCGGGCGAGGCCAACGGGCAACGACAAGAGCAGCGACGCCTCCTCCTCCCCGCTTCGGCTCTCTCAGCAGCCACAAAATGGCCGTCCACTCATGCGCTCTACTTACCCTGCGCAAGGATCCTTCCGCGCCGTTGACGTCACATTCCCGAGGGTGGGAGCTGAGGCGAGTGCGGCCTTCCCGCCCTTTGTAAGGCACATGCGCAATTCTCCAGATTTTTGTCACTCCCACCCCCGCCCGAAAGAATTATTTCCAAAGTTATTATCGAACAGTTTATGGGACGCCGTTCGATATTTGCCGACCTTAGACGCAGCGCTTTTTAAAGTCACCCTCTTGGGCTTTTTACTTGAAAGAAAACACCTCATTTCAAAACGGCCTCGTGGCTGAGGACTTCCGTTAGCCTCCAGGGGGCCGCGAACCGTTACAAGCGCGCGCGAAGAAGATCCGGCTTTTTATAAGGAGTTGCACAAAGGAGGCTGAGTAAGCCCACAATGCATCACGTGAAGGGCCGCCTTGGCGCCAAAGAGAAGAATGTTCCCATGATGCATTGCGAAAGAACGAGGGCTGCCAATAAGATTTCAGGTCGGGCGGCGACTGGAAACGAAAATTAGAATGCGGACACGCTGACACCCCCCAAAAAAACCATCTCGGGAGGCCTCTTTTCCGTGTAAAAGAAAGTCGTGTTGAGGAAAACAAACGGTATCTTTAAAAATGAGGCTCAGCGAACGCCTCACCGGATTTTAAAAAAAACATTTTTAACTTTAAAAAACATTTTTTAAAAAATTCCCTCAATGTTGCAGTTTGTTAACGTAAACACAGAGAAAACATGTGTTTATATCCACGTGTGTGTTGCAAAAGGAAAGCTTGCAATGCCCGGATGTAGGAATGCTCCCTCCCTTCCCTCCCAATTGCTAGAATGTTCTTAAGGTTGCATTTGTTGCATGGGCTTCAGTTGTCCGGATTTGCCACTTTATTAATTTATTCCATTACATATTTTTATTTGCTTTCCTTATATTGGCAACTACCTGGGCTTGGGCAGTGCTGAAATCAATAAACTGAAGCCAACGTAACAATCGTGCACAGGTCAAACCCAAAAATACACTAAAGGCAGAAGAATGGAATAGCCAACACTCCAGAAGACAGGCTTAAGATACAGAAGGATCTTGACAAACTTGAATATTGGCCACTATCTAATAAAATGAAATTCAATGGTGAAAAGAATAAGGTTCTACATTTAGGCAACAAAAACGAAATGCACAGGTACAGTATAGGTGGTACCGTGCTCAATAGTAGTAACTGTGAGAGGGATCTTGGAGTCCTGGTGGACAACCATTTAAATAGGAGCCAGCCATGTGCAGCAGCTGCCAAAAAAGCCAACACAGTTCTAGGCTGCATCAACAGAGGGATAGAATCAAGATCCCGTGAAGTGTTAATATCACTTTATAATGCCTTGGTAAGGCCACACTTGGAATACTGCATTCAGTTCTGGTCGCCACGATGTAAAAAAGATGTGGAGACTCTAGAAAGAGTGCAGAGAAGAGCAACAAAGATGATTAGGGGACTGGATGCTAAAACATATGAAGAACAGTTGCAGGAACTGGGTATGTCTACTTTAATGACAAAAAGGACTAAGGGGGACATGATAGCAGTCTTCCAATATCTCAAGGGTTGCCACAAAGAAGAGGGAGTCAAACTATTCTCCAAGGCACCTGAGTGTAGAACAAGAAGCAATGGGTGGAAACTAATCAAGGAGAGAAGCAACTTAGAACTGAGGAGAAATTTTCTGATAGAACAATTAATCAGAGGAACAGCTTGCCTCCAGAAGTTGTGAATGCCCAAACATTGGAAGTCTTCAAGAAGATGTTGGATAGCCATTTGTCTGAAACGGTATAGGGTTTCCTGCCTAGGCAGGGGGTTGGACTAGAAGACCTCCAAGGTCCCTCCCAACTCTGCTATTGTATTGTATTGAATGCAAATGACCAGCTGTCTGCAAGTATAAATCCTTCCATTCCCTACCATTCAGTCAGAGCTAGAGAAGCTTCTTCGGATGAGAAGCGAAACATCTTCAAGGAAAAAAAAACAGACAGTCCAATTGCCTCTTGAAAAAAAGCACCTTTGGGACAACCTGGATGTCTCAGACTCTCCATAGACTAAGGCAGAAGCTTGTTCACCCCAAGGATAAAACACTCAGACACAAACTGAGCAACTTGGTATATATGCAGTACAATGCAGAGAGGCATGTGCAGATCTGCACAGGTAGTTCTCAACAACAGTTCATTTAGTGACCGTTCAAAGTTACAACATCACTGAAAAAAGTGAGTTAGACTAGACTAACTTTGTCAGTTTGAATGTACACTAATCGGGGTACATGAAAATGAAACTTCATTGCATACAGCTCTCAAAAGGATCACCTCCAATATACACTACATAAACATGACAAAATAAAGACAAAATTATGCAGACGTTTTGACCATTTTTCACACTTATGATCTTTGCAGCAACCTCATGGTCATGTGATTTACATTTTTACACTTGCCAACTGACTCATATTTATGGCGGTTGCAGTAACTTCAGGTCATGTGATCACCTTTTGCAACCTGAGGACAAAAGCCAATGTGGAAACCGGATTCACTTAATAACTGTGTTACTACTTTAACAACTGCAGTGATTCACTTAGCAAATGTGGCAAGAAAACTTGTAAAATGGGGCAAAATGTACTTAATCAACTTTGTCTCTTGGAAACATAAATTTTGGCCTCAGTTGTGGTCATAAGTTGAGGACTACCTGTACATTGGGGAAACCAAACAACCACTTTATAAACATATGGCACAGCATGGGAGAACAAACCCATCAGGACTACATTCAGCAGTCCATCTGCATTTAAAAGACAAAGACTACTCTTTTGAAGACAGCAAAGTCCACATTTTGGACAGAGAGGACTGCTGGTTTGAAAGAGGGACCTCAAGGAGGCTATCTATGTCAAAATTGAACATCCCTCTCTCAACAGAGGAGGAGGGAAACGACATATCTATCTCCTGTCTACAACACAATCCTTTCAACAGTTCCAAGAAGGCTCCACACCCATTTGCATTACAATACAATACAATACAATACAATACAATACAATACAATACAATACAATACAATACAATACAATAGTAGAGTTGGAAGGGACCTTGGAGGTCTTCTAGTCCAACCCCCTGCCTAGGCAGGAAACCCTATACCGTTTCAGACAAATGGCTATCCAACATCTTCTTAAAGACTTCCAGTGTTGGGGCATTCACAACTTCTGGAGGCAAGCTGTTCCACTGATTAATTGTTCTCACTGTCAGGAAATTTCTCCTCAGTTCTAAGTTGCTTCTCTTCTTGGTTAGTTTCCATCCATTGCTTCTTGTTCTGCCCTCAGGTGCCTTGGAGAATAGTTTGACTCCCTCTTCTTTGTGGCGACCCCTGAGATATTGGAACGCTGCTATCATGTCTCCCCTAGTCCTTCTTTCTATTAAACTAGACATACCCAGTTCCTGCAACCGTTCTTCATATGTTTTAGCCTCCAGTCCCCTAATCCTCTTGGTTGCTCTTCTCTGCACTCTTTCTAGAGTCTCCACATCTTTTCTATATTGTGGTGACCAAAACTGAATGCAGTATTCCAAGTGTGGCCTTACTAAGGCCTTATAAAGTGGTATTAACACTTCACGTGATCATGCTATCATGTCTCCCCTAGTCCTTCTTTCTCTTAAGCTAAACATACCCAGTTCCTGCAACCGTTCTTCATATGTTTTAGTCTCCAGTCCCCTCCAGTCACCATTACTCAGGTGACCCTGAAGACATGAGGATAAACCTCCTCAACGACTCTAAAAGAATGCAAATGACCAGCTGTCTGCAAGGAGTATAAATCCTTCTATTCCCCATCATCCAGTCAGAGCTGAAGAAGCTTCTTGGATGAGAAGAAAAACCAGTTGCCTCTTGAAGAAAGCACTTTTGGATCAACCATGACCTGGATGATAGAGAATCTCCATAGACAATAACCTGAAGAATTTTCATCTCAGAATCGGATCCAATATAGGTAGTCCTCGACTTACAACAGTGTTTAGTGACTGTTGTAAGTTACAACAGCACTGAAAAGTGACCTACGACTATTTTTCACACTTATGACCATTGCAGCAACCCCATGGTCACATGATCAAAAATTCAGAGACTTGGCAACTGGCATGTATTTATGATGGTTGCAGTGCTCCTGGATCATGTGATCCAGAGGTGGGTTCTGGCAGGCACTACTGTCGGTTTGCTCGTGGGCGTGCTTGTGCGCGCATGCACAGTGCATAAAAACTATTCTGTGCATGCGCAGAACTGAAAAATAAGATGGCGCCTATGGCGCCGTCCGGAGAACCTGTTTGGGGGCGTGGCAGGCTTAGGTCTCTGCCGGTTCCAGTGACCCAGGTCGCCAAACCACTACTGGTTCAGCTGAACCGGTCCGAACCAGTAGGAATCCACCCCTGATGTGATCCCTTTTGTGACCTGACAAGCAAAGTTAATGGGGAAGCCACATGCATTTAACAACCATTTTAGTCACTTTTGTTGTTGTTGTTAGTTGCAAAGTTGTGTCCGACCCATCATGATCCCATGGGCAACATTGCTCCAGGCCCTCCTGTCCTCTACCATCTTCTGGAGTCCATTTAAACTTATGCCTACTGCTTCGATGACACCATCCAGCCACCTTATTCTCTGCCGTCCCCTTCTTCTTTTGCCCTCCATCTTTCCCAGCATTAGGCTCTTCCCCAGGGAGTCCTTCTTCCTTCTCATGAGGTGGCCGAAGTATTTGAGTTTCCTCTTCAGGATCTGGCCTTCTAAAGAGCAGTCAGGGTTGATCTCCTCTAGGACTGACCGACTGGATTGCCTTGCAGTCCAAGGGACTCGCAGGAGTCTTCTCCAGCACCAGAGTTCAAAGGCCTCAATTAGTCACTTAACAACTACAATGATTCACTTAACAACTGTGGTGAGAAAGATCATTCAATGGGGCAAAACTCAATAAACGTCTCACTCAGCAATAGAAAGTTTGGGCTAAATTGTGATTGTAAGTCATGGACTACCTGTACAAACTTCCAGTTGTTTAGAAGTCATCTCCAGATGGTTGGTGTTTAGCTGTGTTGGAAGAAATGTCCTTCTGGGTTCGGCTCCAAGTGGGGAAAAAGACACTGGAGACATGGAGGCTGCTTGAAAAGATGGTTTTAATGGTGGACAAGATCACACATGGCTTGAGCTCCTGAACAGAAAAGGTGATCACATGCTTCAATGTTGGTGGAGAAGAAGAGAAGGGGAGAGAAGAGCAGCGCAGGGCTGAAGAAGGGCTTTCAGGGCTTTTTATAATCTGTTCTGCCCCACCTATCTGTTTCCTGTTCCTGTGTAAGAAATGTATTCTGATTGGTTGCCAGACTTCCATGGGCCCATGCAAGGGCAACCCTCTAGGCTGAGATTTGAATCCAGGTTTGATTGAGTTCAGATGCCATGTGGTCAATTGAGTAAAGGCTTATATTATCATGCCTTCATTGTCACTGCCAGAACTCTACACCCATCCCCCTGGAGCTGAAGGGGAGAACTCTTTATTATGTAAAGTGGACTACCTTGGCCTTCTTAATGGCCCATTGACAAAGTGGGGATGGGCCGGAAGCTGCAGGAATTTACTTTGTGTTTAAAATGTGTTTCTCCCTTTTTCACATCCAGGAAATATAATATTCTGCCTTTTCAATATTTCCTAGGATATTTCATTTTTCTGGGAGAGGGCTAGGTGATAACTTCCTACAGCTGTATTAGGTGAGGATGATAAGCCTCCACTTATTTGTTGGTTTTATTAGATTGATGATGATGTGCCATTAAGTTGTTTTCGACTCTTAGCAACCACTTGTATAGATTTTTCTCCATGATAATTTGTCCTTATCCTGGTTTTTCAGGTGTCTCGGATGCCCCTGTAACTGAATCCATCTCACTGAGTTTACACAGATGACTTACTCTCTGGCAAAAAATACTGTGGGGGTAAGGCACCCCTAACACCCCTTGGGGGTGTTCTGTTAAGATACAGCTTGTTGTGCCTTAAGATGGCTTCTACTGGAGTGCCGCAAAATGGCTTCTACTGTACAGTGCAGAGGAGTTACCATGGTAACAGCTTCATAGTACTCTACAATGAGAGCTCCCTCTGGTAAGGGGGAAAATCCAACATTAGAAATTACATTTGGTCTGGACATTTCCCCCCTATAAATAAATACCTGGGCAATGCCGCATTATCAGCTAGTTGAAGTATAAAATACAAAGAAAAACAACCACGGAAAAGTAAGAAGCGAGGAAGGGAAAAAGAGGGCCTATAGTGTAACGGGAGTTTTAAAAAAGGTTCTAACTTCCAACTTTCTTTGGCACAGTCAAAGGTAACAGCATTACAACCACAACTTTTTGCTTTTACACAACAATAAATACAAACCATTTCTATAACAATAAGCCTGTCTAGTTTACAAAAACAGAATCAAAGTTTCGGGTTTTTTTTTTCTCATCGCAAACGCAAAATCCGGAAACAATTATAAACCACAGACAAAATTAAATATAATCTCTTCTTTTGATAAAAGTATCATTTTAACCATTTCAGTTTCTCCTTGCTTTGGGGAATAATGTATCATTTATTCTCATATTTTCAGATCTAGTCCATAATATTTTACCAACTTTAGAATATTGTTCAGCATTACTTAAAGAACCAGCAGACCTGCATATACATAAACACTCATTTTATACATACAAAACTAACTTAAAGCTTTCTAACAGTACATATATCAATTTTTTTTTAAAAAAAAAATCCATCCTAATTAATGAAACCGTATTTAAGTCACCCGCTCCAGCTTATCTTTTCGGGAGAGTTTATCAGGTCTTCTTTACTAAATAAATTCTCAGCTTTATTTATATTCATTAAAAAAAGGTCCCAAACCTGTTCTGCTAGACATTGTAAATTGGTCTGAAGCAAATCTTCCCAAATTAAATTTTCCCTCAGTGAAATAGCGTCATGTGCACGTGACCCCCCCCACGCTCCCCTGTGCATGCGCGTGACCCCCCCCCCGTGCCCCATTTTGGGCCTAGTAGTAATGGGAGCTCACTTTATTATGTGGTGCTAGGGATTCGAACAGCCGAACTGCTGACCTTTCTGATCAACAACCTTAGCGTCTTAGCTACTGAGCCACTGCGTCCCTTTGACAAGGGACAAGACTATGCACCCCTCAAATATAGTACCTGAAATATATCACAAAAAAGAAGGTCAAAACCTTTGTTTAGAATGCACAGTCTGGAAAATGGATGTAAGTTACAGGAAAGAGAGATTTTGATTTAATATTGACTGTGTTCCAATGGAGGCTAGAGAGCCATCTGGAAGAGTGTTTTTAATTTGGACTCCTGCAAATCAAATGCATTTAGAAACTTCCCAAGGATGAACAGGGCAGCGATTCTCCTTTGTGCTCTTCTCCCCAGAGAGCAGTATTGAATAGGATTATGCAGGGATCCAAATTCAAAGGCAAAATGTAAGATTCAGAGCAGGTGTGAGCAGACACATAACCCTCATTGCTTTAAACCTCTTAAAGCCTGTTGTGGGGAAAATAGGAAGAGGAGGAGAAAGGTACATTGGATATGTTTGCAGTCATGAATTATCTGTAAAAAATAGTAAAGGCAGGACTATCTATCATCTACAGTATCTATCTGTCTGTCTATCTATCTATCTATCATCTATCTATCTATCTATCTATCTCTATCTATCATCTATCTATCTCTATCTATCTCTATCTATCATCTATCTATCTATCATCTATCTATCTATCTATCTATCTATCTATCTATCTATCTATCTATCTATCTATCTCTATTTGTCATCTATCTATCATCTATATATCTATCTCTATCATCTATCTATCTATCATCTATCTATCTATCTATCTATCTATCTATCTATCATCTATATCTATCTATCTATCTATCTATCTCTATCTGTCATCTATCTATCATCTATCTATCTATCTCTATCTATCATCTATCTATCTATCATCTATCTATCTATCATCTATATCTATCTATCTATCTATCTATCTATCTATCTATCTATCTATCTCTATCTATCTATCTATCTATCTATCTATCTATCATCTATATCTATCTATCTATCTATCTATCTCTATCTATCTATCTATATCTATCATCTATCTATCATCTATCTATCTATCTATCTATCTATCATCTATCATCTATCTATCATCTATCTCTCATCTATCTCATCTATCTCTATCTATCATCTATCTATCATCTATCTATCTATCTATCATCTATCTATCTATCTATCTATCTATCTATCTATCTATCTATCATCTATCTATCTATCTATCTATCTATCTATCTATCTATCATCTATATCTATCTATCTATCTATCTATCTATCTATCTATCTATCTATCTATCTATCTATCTATCTACACTATATTGCCAAAAGTATTCGCTCACCCATCCAAATAATCAGAATCAGGTGTTCCAATCACTTCTGTGGCCACAGGGGTATAAAATCAAGTACCTAGGCATGCAGCCTGTTTTGACAAACATTTGTGAAAGAAGGGGTCGCTCTCAGGAGCTCAGTGAATCCCAGCGTGGAACTGTGGTAGGATGCCACCTGGGCAACAAATCCAGTCGTGAAATTTCCTCGCTCCCAAATATTGCACTGTCAGCTGTATTATAAGAACGTGGAAGTATTTGGGAACGACAACAACTCAGCCACGAAGTGGTAGGCCACGTAAACTCGTCCAACATCAGTGTGTGACCTCTCAAGTGTGCTTCTGGAAGAATGGTCAAAAATTCCCATAAACACATACCTAAACCTTGTGGAGAGCCTTCCCAGAAGAGTTGAAGCTGTTATAGCTGCAAAGGGTGGACCGATATCATATTGAACCCTATGGATTAGGAATGGGATGTCACTTACAATAAGTTCATATGCGAGTAAAGGCAGGTGAGCGAATACTTTTGGCAATATAGTCAGTCGTCTGTCTATCTATCTATCTATCTATCTATCTATCTATCTATATCTATCTATCATCTATCTATCTATCTATCTATCTATCTATCTATCTATCTATCTATCTATTTATCTATCTATCTATCTATCCCCTCTGAAAGGGTCCCCCAGAGGACACTTTGAAAACCACTAGTAACTGAATTTGAAAGCCTGACAGGATTTCTCTCATACTAAAGAGAGTCAAGGCAATGCAATCTTGAGTTTCTTCCTTACAGTTTCCTGCTTTCCCAGGAAATTGCATTTTCCTAGGCCTCCAACTTACAGCTATTTTAAAAGGACTGAAGACTTACCGGTAACTCCTGGCCCTAATCTTAGGTTAGCATAATTAAAGCCCTCTCTTTTTCTTTTTCTTTGTTCCCATTTGGGTTTGTTATCTTGGTCACCTTTATTTTGTTCATATGTTTTAACTATTTCTAAACTGTCCAGAGTTCTTTCGATTTCTTTTTCCACAGTCGCTCAACTTCAATTTGCAAGTCCCGGTACTTTGTTGTCATTTTTTCTTGCTGCTTATCTTCAATTCGCGCATCACCAGGCATTGCAATGTCAATGAGCCAAACTTTTTTCAACTATTGTTATGTCAGGTGTGTTGTAGGCCAAGTGCCTGTCAGTCCGAATTCTGAAATGCCACAAGATCTTGACTTTTTCATTCTCTAGAACCTTCTCAACCTGATGTTCCCAGTGGTTCTTGCTGTACTCAAATCCAAACTTCTCGCACAATTTCTTATATATAAGGTTTTTTTAAATTTTTTCATTTTCATAACATATAATCACATGTATACTATTACATAGCCAATATCGTATTATATTATTAAATGTTTACATCAATTCATCTTACCATCAACTCCCAAAAACAATTATTGGCTCTTCTGCTCTCCATACACCATATTTGTACCTTATCCATCACTTTCTTCTCCCTTTCTCCTCCCTCTCCCTACCTCCTTTCTTCCCTCTGTCATCTTTCTCTTCTCAACTTCCCCTTCCTCTCTCCTTCTCCTCTCTCCTCTTTCCACTCCTCCTTTCTCTCCTCTTCCCCCCACCCTCTCTCCTATCCCTCTGTTCTTTCCTTACCTCTCTCCTCCACTTCACACTCTTCATCTCATTTACTTGGTATATTTCAGCTTCTGAGTAAGCTCCATTTTATGTTGATGGTATTTATAATTCCTTTTCAATATACATATATCTTCCTCCTTTAAAAAAACATAGAATACAAAAGTATACATATATAGTCATTGTGCTTTTAATCCCCCCTTCCGCCTAATTTTGGTCGAGATGTAGACCTGGTTATAATTCCCAGCTATTCTCATTATATTTATATAATTGTACATCCTTACTCGCCCCAATTTGTGATTCTGTCTTTAAATCTCAATAGTTTCCCATTGTAAGTATATTTCATGTTCCCTCTCCATTTTTCCATATCTTGGATTAGATTGCCCTTAATTGTCTATAAATGGCAATCCTTACTGTTTAGTGTTCATTACAATTCCCTTAATCTACTATATAGAAAACAAACAGAGGAGGAGCCAACATCGCGACGATACGGACGTGCGGTCTCCGAGACCGCAGCCGATACTTTTCTGCTGGGTGGTCCATTCAGACCTAAACCGTCCCACAGAGATGGTGAACAGGAAGAATACGTCTTGCTGATCAGGGACATTGCAAAGTCTCTGATTGATCCAAGAGAAGTTCTTCTAGCAGGCGACAAAAAATCCAGCCATTAGGCAGATGAAGTCGGGGCGGCTCCAAAACGGAAGGATAGGGAAAGAGAAAGTGTTTCCAGCTGGTGAGGAATTTTTACCGTTTTAAAAGAGACTGCCTATAAAAAACTTACAATTAATTTAAATTGGAGAACAGAAGAAATAAGCAGCAGAATTAAGTTTGGAATGGTTTTGGACAGTGGGTTATCTTACTTTTTAAATGCTATGTACATGGATGGAATTTATGCAAGCCTTTTAAAACGAATGGATTAAGTTTTCTTCTTCTATTTTTTTTTCTTTTATTATTCTTTGTATCCTATGGACTAAAATTCTCCTCTTTCATTACTGTGGATGTTCTTCTAACTCATTCAAGAATCGGATTTTTAAAAAAACTTGAAATACAAAAAAGATACAAAAAGAAACAAAGAGAATTGCAACAATAAGACTGCTACTTGGAGGCTGGAGGTTTGTGTATTGGAAACGAAACACTCTTACTTTTCTCACTGATTATCCTGGCTTGGCACTCCAAGGTCTTACTGCTTGTTTATAGAGAGTGATAAGAAGAAAAGCATACAGATGTCCCTTTGAAGTATATCTTTAACCAGAGAAAAGTGAAAATAAAACTTTATTGTGAATCTATGCTTAATCTTGTTAAAATCTTCCAAACTAGAGCAGCAGTGTTTGTTAGCTGGAGATAATGGCACAATTTCAACAGCAGAAAGAAACTTTAAGCCTGCAAAAGATATTCTTAGAAATACAGAAATTATAAAACACATTTGAGAGGATAGAGAAGAAGTTGGAAGACTTAGAGCATCTAACAATAAAATATGATGGAGAAGCTGGAGATGTTTATCAAGTGGAAAAAGTGGTGGTTAGAATCCTAAAAATCAAAAAGGAAAAGGACTATAAAGAAATTAAATTTGCTGATATTTGTGGTGATTGGTTTGTCTCTGAAAATGGAAAGAGTGGAATATTGAAAGAGGAATTAAATGGAGGGGAATTCTACCCCAGATGGCAAGACACAGAAGAAGAAGAAAACAAAAGAATTTATGGATTTAAAGAGAGAAATTTTATTAGCACCATCATTGATAACACTACCGACAATCAAAGATAAGCTGATTAAGGAAACAGAAGGAGGGCATTGAAATTACATGAGAGATTTTATAAGCAAGGAATTGCTAACAGGAGTCCATACAAATTTGATTAAGGAGATGATTGGAGGACTGACACCACAAATGGCAGAAGATACGAGATTGTTTTGCTACTGGAAAGATACAGGTTGCTAGATGGAAGAGTATAATTTAAAACTAGTTAAACTTAGTGAAATTTAGTGACAATAGATATAGTTAAATAAATAATTGATAATGATAATAATGTATACAATGTGCAATACAATACAATACAATACAATACAATACAATACAATACAATAGTAGAGTTGGAAGGGACCTTGGAGGTCTTCTAGTCCAACCCCCTGCCTAGGCAGGAAACCCTATACCATTTCAGGCAAATGGCTATCCAACATCTTCTTAAAGACTTCCAGTGTTGGGGCATTCACAACTTCTGGAGGCAAGTTCTGTTCCACTGATTAATTGCCCTCACTGTCAGGAAATTTCTCCTCAGTTCTAAGTTGCTTCTCTCCTTGATTAGTTTCCACCCATTGCTTCTTGTTCTACCCTCAGGTGCCTTGGAAAATAGTTTGACTCCCTCTTCTTTGTGGCAACCCCTGAGATATTGGAACACTGCTATCATGTCTCCCCTAGTCCTTCTTTCTCTTAAGCAATGTTATGATAAGTAATAATTGGATATGAATATTGAATGGTGCCCATAAAAGGAAGATTAGAAATCCTTTTGGATTATATATAAAGGTTAATAAAAAGAATTAAGTTAGATTCAGTTAAGTCTTGATTATTAGGGGGGAAATGTTATGATACAGGATATAGTCAAATAAAGGAGGGATAATGATAACAACGTATATATACAGTATGTATGGGTACAACATAAGGAAACTGGATGTAAATTGTAAACAGTGATTTGGAATGGAGGATTAGAAAATTTTGTTATTAAATATTATGGATGTTTAGCTAGAATAGGACATAAGGATTCAGTGTTATTGGAGGATTTTAGAAATGGTAAATGAAATACCAGTATGTGGTTATGTATTAAATCTTGGTATATTTTATGATGAAGGACATTTAAACAATTATAGTCAAATGAAAATGGAGGTATGATGATGGTAACATGTATAAATATCTGAGTTAAAATAATTGAGTTAATATGAATTATGCTTGATGACTGTGGAAGAGATGCACGAAAGCCTTTTGTAACCAAATGATACACTTTCTACAGTATGTAAAGAAGGAGGATTTTATGTGTTGTGTTTGTTTTGAAAATAAAAAATAAAAAAATATTTAAAAGAAAAGAAAACAAACAGTAAACATCTCACTTTGTTCATCATCTTAAAAATTCTATATATGTCCATGTTTCATATATTTTAACCCATGCTTAATTGTCCTTCTATTGTCATATTCAATCAATTAGCAACAATTTAATTATCATGTATAAAAGTGAATCACAAACCTAAAGGCAATGCAATCTTGAGTTTCTTCCTTACAGTTTCCTGCTTTCCCAGGAAATTGCATTTTCCGGGTGGAAATTTTGCATTTTCCTAGGCCCCCAACTTACAGCTATTTCAAAAGGACTGAAGACTTACCAGTAACTGTTAGCCCTAATCTTTGGCTAGCATAATTAAAGCCCCCTTTTCTTCTTTTTCTTTGTTCCCATTTGGGTTTATCTTGGTCACCTTTATTTTGTTCAAATGTTTTAACTATTTTTAAATTGTCCAGAGTTGCTGGGAGGCAAATTAATTAATTGACTAATTTATTCAAGGCTATCCCTTCTAGCTGAGAGATGCACATTAACGGGTGGCAGGAAATTATTTGGAGAGCACATGTGGCCTGCAGGCTGCAAGTTTGAAAGCCTTGCTTTAAGCTGTATTTATTATTATTATTATTATTATTATTATTATTATTATTATTATTATTATTATTATTATTATTATACAATTGTATCACAGCGGCCAGTTGTTTCGCCGGATTTGGCATTGATTACTAGTCGGGCCCCACCCAGGGGCCTAGGACATCGTAACGTATTTTCGTAATATACGTGCGGATCCAAGCAGTGCAGCTTTTTGCATTTGACTGGTGGTGATTTTGTCAAGTTTTAACTGTTTTAAATGTAATTCCAGTGCTTTTGGAATAGCACCCAGTGTGCCGATTACCACTGGAATTACCACTGCTGGTTTGTGCCATAATCGTTGAATTTCAATTTTTAAGTCCTGGTATTTCGTGACTTTTTCATGTTCCTTCTCCTCGACCCTGCTATCACCTGGTATTGCAATGTCTATGATTGTAACCTTATTTTTCTCAACCAGTGTGATGTCTGGTGTGTTATGCGCCAGTATTTTTTCCGTTTGTATACGAAAATCCCATAGGATCTTGACCATCTGATTTTCGGTGACTTTTTCAGGCTTATGTTCCCACCAGTTTGTTGTTGTTTTAATATTATAATTTTTGCACTAATTCCAGTGAATCATTTATGCTACTGAATTGTGCCGTAATTTATAATCAGTCTGCGTGATTTTTTTACAGCAGCTGAGTATGTGGTCAACAGTTTCATCAACTTCTTTGAAGAGTCTGCATTTGGCATCATCAGAAGATTTTTCAATTTTGGCCTTAATGGCATTTGTTCGGATAGCTTGTTCTTGCGCAGCTAGGATTAGTGACTCTGTTTCTTTCTTTAATGTACCTGTTGTTAACCATAACCAAGTTTTTTCACTGTCCACTTTATCTTTTATTTTTTCCAGAAATTGACCATGTAATGCTTTGTTCTGCCAACTCTCCATTCTTGATTTTATCACATCTTTTCTGTATTCTTGTTTCGTCTGGTGGGCCTTCAGTAGATTTTTGTTCTTTACTTCGATTAATAGATGTTCTTGACTTTCTTTTAAATAATCAGCCAGTGCATGTTTTTCTTCTTCAACTATTTGCTTCACTTGTAATAATCCTCTGCCACCTGATTTTCGGGGCAGGTATAGTCTATCAGTGTCACCACGTGGATGTAAACTGTAGTGCATTGTCATTAGTTTCCTGGTTTTTCGGTCCAAAATATCCAAATCAGCTTGTGTCCAGTTAACTATACCATCTGTGTATCTTATAACTGGTATTTATGGCCTTGATTGTATTTCCACCATTTAATTTAGATTTCAAAATTTTCCTAACTCTGCTGGTGTACTCTCTCCTGACAATAGTTTTTACTTCTCCATGTTTGATGTTATCCAACTGCAGGATGCCTAAGTATTTGTAGGCTTCATTTTTGTTGCATTTAATTAGTTGGCCATTGGGCATTTCAATTCCCTCACACGCAGTGATTTTGCCCCTTTTTATGGATACAGTGGCGCATTTTTCCATGCCAAACTGCATTGAAATATTGGTGCTGAATACTCGGACTGTGTTTGTCAGTGATTGGATTTCTATTTCTGACTTACCATAGTTTCAAATCATCCATATATAATAAATGCGAACTTTTTTCAGCTTCTTTGGCTGTTTGGTAGCCTAATTTAATTTTTTTAAGATTACTGATAGCAGGATCATCGGTGGTTGTTGTTGTTGTTGTTGTTGTTGTTATTATTATTATTATTATTATTATTATTATTATTATTATTATTATTATTATTTACTTTATTCATTAAACATGAAACTCAGCCAACTGAACATTCAAAATGCATTACAAATACCAGTGACTGGTGCTAATGGTTGATATGGTTTGCTGCCAGTGTCCTAGGTATCAACCAAGAACTTTCTTAAAATATAAGATGTTCCGAGCAGTGCAGGTTTTTTGCAGTTCCGCTGGTGTTATTGCAGGAAGCTGCAATTTGTTGGTGTATCTTGTAAAATTCTTGGACATGGTGCCAAGTTCCCCGATGACAATGGGTATCACGGTTACATGCTTCATCCATAGCTGTGTAGTTTCGATGGCCAGGTCGCGATATTTCATGATTTTTTCTAGTTCTTTTTCTTTGACTCTGGCATCTCCAGGAACAGCAATATCAATAAACTGTACACTTCGGCCCTCTACAACCGTGATATCTGGTATGTTGTGCTCCAAATGACGATCCATTTGTATTCGAAAGATCTTCACCTTCTCATTTTCGATAACTTTTTCCACTTTATGTTCCCTTGACTTTCTAGATACAGGTAAATCATATTTTTTACATAATGACCAGTGGATTAATTTAGCAACTCGCTCGTGTCTAGCTTTGTAATCAGTTTGTGCGATTTTGCTGCATTCACATATTAAATGTGAAACAGTTTCAACTTTGTTATTGCAAAGTCGGCAGTTTGGGTTGTCAGTGGATTTTTGTATCTTCGCTTTCATGGCATTAGTTTGTAGTGCTTGTTCTTGAGCAGCCAGTATTAAACCTTCCGTTTCTTTCTTGATGGTTCCCATCTTAAGCCATGTCCATGTCAAGTTGTCATCCCATTTTCCTTCAATGTTTTTCAAGTGCTGTCCGGGCAAAGCTTTGGTTTTCCATCTATTTAATCTGTCATCCAGCTGTTTTTCCTTGTATTCTTGAGCTTGTCTAAATTTGTTGGCATTTGGGGTTGGGACTTTTCTTTTCGCACAGTTCCTTCGGATCTCTGCATTGAATTCAAGTACAGGGAGTCCTCCACTTACAACAGTTCATTTAGAGACCGTTCAAAGTTACAACAGCACTGGAAAAAGTGATTTAGGACTGTTTCTCACACTTAACAACAGTTGCAATATCCCCATGGTCCTATGATCAAAATTCAGATGCTTGGCACCTAGTTCGTTTTTACGGCTGTTGTAATATGCCATGGCCATGTGATTACCTTCTGTGCTCTGTCAGCAAAAACGGGCTCCCAAGTTCTGTTTTCAGCTACGACGGTCTCCTGCAACCCTCTGCCAGCGAAAATGGAGTTCAAGAGGGCCGCCCATGGCCACACACTGCTGGCTAGGTTAGCCAAGCTCAAATCCTCCAACCGTTCTTCGTAGTCTCCAAGCTTTTAATCGTCTTAGTTGCTGTTCTTTCCACTTTTTCCAATGGCAACCAAAAGTTGCTTTCCCAGTGGCATAGAAATACAGGTACTTCTTGACTTACGACCATTTGTTTAGTGACTGATGCTGAAAAAAAGCAACTGATTATTGAACCTTGCACTTAGCAACAATGGCAGCATCCGTGCAAACCAACAAGTTCAAAATTGGAGCCCTTGGCCAACCAGCACGTTTTGGTGATGGTTGCAGCATGCCAGGGTCACATGATCCCCGTTTATAACCTTCCCGGGGTGCTTCCGATGAGCAACATTAACGCCACCCCCACCCCTCCCAATCTTGATCTTACTTCAGTCCTCCAGACAGGACAATATTGTCCATCAAGAAAACGGGCGAACCAGTGTGTAGGATCAGGACAAGCTGTGTGAAACACAACCCTTATCCTCCACCAGAGGGCAGACCAACCAAGAAGAAACATCTATGAGATGCTTACCTGGGCCTCTGCATCTCTATATCTCAATTTAAGGCTGGTCCTTGTCTTTTTTGAAAACACCAATAAAATAAAAAGGAAGAAAAGACTCACAACCCCCTTGTGTTGTCCTACCATAGGACACTGTCCCAGAAAAGGCCCAATCTCTTGTGCTCATCTTAGCTATGAGCAGGCGTTCCAAAGATGGATTATAATGGACAGATTTCTCCTACTGTGTTTGTCTGAAAATAAGACCAGGTCTTATATTAATTTTTGCTCCAAAAAACCGCATTAAGGCTTCTTTTCTAGTTAGGTCTTATTTTGGGGAACTATGGTACTAAATGCATCTGGCTGACGATCTTAACGGGGGCTTATTTTGGGGGTAAGGCAAAATAGAATAGAATAGAATTCTTTATTGTCCAAGTGTGATTGGACCCACAAGGAATTTGTCTTTGGTGCATATACTCTCAGTGTACATAAAGAAAAATAAAATAGAATACATTCATCAAGAATCATAAGATACAACACTTAGTGATAGTCATAAGTTACTAATAAGCAATCAAATTGTACTAGGAAACAAAACAATATACATTTTAAAGATACAAGCAACATGGTTATAGTCATAAGTGGAAAGAGATAGGTACTAGGAAATAGATAGGTATTAGGAAGGACAAGAAGAAGAATAGTAATACAGTAGATAATTTGACAGTGTTGTGGGAATTAGTTGTTTAGCAGAGTGATGGCGTTCGGGGGGAAAAACTGTCCTTGTGTCTAGTTGTTCTGGTCTGCAGTGCCCTATAGCGTAGGTTTGAGGTTAGTAGTTGAAACAATTTATGTCCAGGATATGAGGGGTCTGTAGATATTTTCAC
The DNA here is from genome assembly GCA_029891615.1 of Natrix natrix natrix. Taxonomy (NCBI): domain Eukaryota; kingdom Metazoa; phylum Chordata; class Lepidosauria; order Squamata; family Natricidae; genus Natrix; species Natrix natrix. Next base: position 1,455,603 of record JAKRSK010012735.1, on the reverse strand, counting down.
AGCCGTCTTTTTGACTCTTGCAGTATACAGGTCCTCGATGGAAGGCAGGTTGATAGCAATAGTTTTTTCTGCAGTTCTAATTATCCTCTGAAGTCTGTCTCTGTCTTGTTTTTTGCAGAGCCAAACCTGGGACTTATTTTGGGGGTAGGGCTTATATTTCGAGCATGCTGGAAAAACCATGCTAGGGCTTATTTTCCAGTTGGGTCTTATTTTCGGAGAAACACGATAGTGGAGAGAAACCTTAAAATAGTATTTTTTCAACCTGGAAATTTTTAATTCTGGGAGTTGAATTCCGCAGAGTTGAAGTCCACTTATCTTAGAATTGCTATGGCATGCTGGCTGTGGAATTTGGGGATGGGTCATTCTGGGACTTGAAGTCCACACATCTTAAAGTTGCAGGGGTCGGGAAACGCTGCTTCAAAGAATATGAAAGGAAAGTCACTTCTTGTGAAATAGGCAGCTCTATAACTTTGATTGATTGACAGGCAGACAGATCCATAAATAAAACAAGGAGAAAGGACCTTTGATAGAAGGCAAGCATCTTTGGGATTTGAATCTCACAAGGATGGGTGTATAAAAACGCTGGCGAAGATGCCTCTGGGTAATAAAATCCTTTGTGACTTTTGGTTACCCAGAAGCATCTAGAGCCATGATGGCAAACCTATGGCACATATGCCAGAGGTGGCACACAGTGCCCTCTCTGTGGGCATGCGCGCCGTGGCCAACTGCTCTTGCAGTTTCCAGTGTGTGAATGCGCACTGGCCAGAGAGTCTTCACGCATGCCGAAGCACCGGAACCCCAAAGACCAGCTGGCCAGTGAGCACATGCAGCTGGTCTTCGCACTGGCCAGCATGCACACCACCCCGTGGTGTGCACCAGCCACCTGATCTTCGGGTTTCCAGCGCTCCGGTGCATGTGTGCATTCCGTTTTGGGCACTCGGTGCCGAAAAGCTTCGCCATCCCTGATCTAGAGGAAGAACTGGAAGGAATGACAAAAAAAACCCCACCCTTACATTGGTGCAGTGCAAATTCTGCCCCTTTCTATTCATGCACCATGATGTTGCATGCAACTGCGCAAGAGGCCGATGTGTTGCAGTGTGCAAACCTAAGGCTGCTGAAGTCGCTTTGATGATCCTTCGATGCTGCAGATACCTCTGCTCCTGCTGCAGCAGACGTTGGTCTGCCTTCCTCCTGGGCAGCTGGGCACCCTTCCAAAAGTTCTCGATAGAGCACTCCACCAATCTTGCTTTCCAAGAATCCCTCCGGGTCCCAGAGACGTCTTTTATCTTAAGAGGATCACAGAAACTCACACAACTTGGCAACGTTTCAGCTTTCCCTCGCTATCATATAAGATGATACTTTCAAAAATAAAATCAGAGGAGGTAGAGACTCTCTACCTGGATACCAGGAGAGGCTATTTATGAATATGGTAATACCTGCAGGCCCCATGCAGCATTGTTCACCCTTTCCTTAAGGTGACCACTACAGCAGGGGGTGGGCTGCTGGGGGTTCACAGGAGTTCAGGGGAACCTCTAGCTAAGATTCTGTGCAGTTCAGAGAACCCGCCAAATCCCACTCCTGGCTGGCCCCGCCCACCCCTCCCCTTCTCTCCCAGGAGTCCCCACACAGCCCGTTTTGGATGCAGGTAAGTGCAGGGTGCGCGCAGAGGCTCGTGGAGGGCAAAAGAACAGGCCTAAGGGAAGTTCGGGAGGGCCAGAAATGGGCCCCAGAGGGTCTGCGGAGCCTGGGAAGGCTGTTTAGGCCCTCCCGGAGGCTCAATGAAAGCCCCCGGAGCCAGGGAGGGCAAAAATGCCCCCTCTCTGCCGTGATGCAGGAGGCTGACTAGGCCATGCCCACCATGCCACGTCCACCCAGAAACCAGGCAGAGAACCCTTCTTAAAAATTTTGAAGCCCACCCCCGCATTGCAGGTAGTTCTCCAGTTGAGCCCAAAATTTCCGTTGCTAAACGAGAGAATTGTTAAATGAGTTTTGCCCCCGTTTTACGATCTTTCTTGCCACAGTGAATGAAGCGAATCACTTCAGTTGCTAAGTTAGTAATACAATGAACTCAATGGACCTGCCTTCTTCTGTTGACTTTGCTCGTCAGAAGATTGCAAAAGCCGATCAACGTGACCCTGGGGCACCGCAACCGTCATAAATACATGCCGGTTGGCCAAGCATTCTGAATTTTAATCATGCGACTGTGGGGTCTTTACCTGTAATTCGCTTTTTTTCAATGCCAATCACTAAATGTCACTAAACGAACCATTGCAAGTCAGGAAACCTGTAGCATTTTATCAGGGAACTATTGGATGAGACTGCAGAAGAGTGATGGCTAACCTTTTTGTCCTCGCGTTCACATGCCTGCACCCATCATGCGATACATTCATGACACCCCACCTGCGCGCCCCCTCCCCCTTCTCCCATGCAGGTGCACGCGCCCCCTCCCCCGTGCCCCTTTTGGGCCTAGCAGGCCTCCCTGATGCCTCCTGATACCAAAAATGGGGTGCAAGGAGGCGCACCCATGCATGCACGCATGACTCCCCCTGCACTCATGCACGCACATCTTGTGCATGCGCGGCAGAGACCTAAAAATCAGCTGGCTGGCGGGAGGCGCATGCGCAGCGGAGCTGAGCTGGGGTGACCACTTTCATGCCTGCAGAGAGGGTGCCGTGTGCCACTTGTGTGCATAGGTTTTGCCATCACGGCTCTAGTATAATCCAGTCTTAGAGCAGGTATTATTTTATCTTCTCTTTGAAATCATCTCTCTGACCACCAGACTGAGATTATTTCATAGCCCTCCCCAATGTTTCTGCACCCTGTACAGGTGGTCCTCGCCTTGCAACCGTTTGTTTAGTGACCGTTTGAAGTTACAACGGCCCTGAAAAAGCGACGTATTGCCAGTTTTCCCATTGATGACTGTTGCAGCACTCCTCCCCCGGTCACATGTTCAGAATTTGGCAACAGGCATGTGCTTACAAGAGTTGCACTGTCGATGAGAAAAGCCAGATTTGCTTAATGACTATATAATTCTCTTACCAACAGTGGCAAAAGACGGTTGTAAAATGGGTCAGAACTTACATACCTTGTTTCCCTGAAAATAAGACCTCCCCGGATAATATGCCCAATCGGGCTTTTCAGCGCATGCGCTAAAATAAGCCCTCCCCCCAAAATAAGCCCTCCCCCAAAATATTGCAACACAGCAGCAGCCATGAGGTTACCATGCTCGCCGCCTCCTACACCTCAAAAATAATAAGACTTCCCCGAAAATAAGGCCAAGTGCTTATTTCGGGGGGTCAAAAGAAAATAAGACCCTGTCTTATCTTCGGGGAAACACGGTAACAACTGCCTTGCTTAGCAATGGAAAATTTGGGGGTCCATTGTAGTCACAAATCAAGGACTATCTGTACTTTCACGCAGCGTCTTTGAGTTGTCCTACCAAACCTCTTCCATCTTTCTTTTTCCAGATCATTAAAAAAAACCTTGCTTATCGTGCTTTGACTTTATCCTTGCCTTCTCCTTTCCTGTCTCCTCTTTGAGTTCCTGCACATCAGGGGAGGCTGTTTGAAATGACATGCAATAAAGGCTCACCATGTGCTACCTGGGACTCAGGGGTTTTTTTGGGCTGGTAAATGTATTCCCACCGAAGAGGCATTATCAGCGATCATATGATGCTGGAGCAGTCCCCGTGGTGTCCCACACTCTTTATTCTAAAGCTTTCGGCAGCACTTTAAAAAGGAAAGAAAGAAGAGAAAGTTCTCACTGGATGTACGAAACCATTTTATACAGGTAGTCCTCGAGTTACGAGTCCCAGGGGTGGGCTACTGAGGGTTCGGGAGAACCTCTAGCTAAGATTCTGCGCAGTTCGGATAACCCCCCCAAATCCCACTCCTGGCTGGCCTCCCCTCCCCTTCCAGGAGTCCCCATGGGGCCCGTTTTGGATGCAGGTACCATATTTTTCGGAGTATAAGATGCACCTTTCCCCCCCCCTAAAAGAGGGTGAAAATTTGGGTGCGTCTTATACACTGAATGTAGCCCTACCCACCCACCGGCTCCAACCCTTTGGCCTCTGCCTCCCAGCAATTTACCTCTTTGCAGCAAACGGGGGCTTGCGGAGGCTTCAATAGGTTATAGCAATCCTTGCAGCCTGAAACAGCTGATGATTGGGAGAAATTGAAAGTGAAACTTGCTGTTTGCTCCAAGAGGCAAATTGCTGGGAGGCAGAGGCAGATTTTTTTTTCCTTATGCTAATCAGGCTGTTTGCTGCAAGGAGATAAGTCAACAACTATAAATGCCTATAGCATGTTCAAATTATTAGACTTATTTTTTAAAGACTGCTTTATTATTCTAGACAACTTAACAAAATGAAGAAGCTTTTTAAAATAAATGCTTGATCTGAAGAGGCCCAGTGGTATTGTTTTAAAAAGTGCTATTCTCTTAAATAGCAGAAAATAACGTATACTTCCAGAAAGCACATCAATTTTAACAGCATCTGTACAAGTATAGTGTGAAATGTAACACTACAAACAGTGTATATTGTCTGTACTGTTTGCTGTTTGTCGCAAGGAGGCAAATTGCTGGGAGGCAGAGGCAGATATTTTTCCTTTCTTTTCCTCCCCAAAAGCTAGGTGCGTCTTATACTTTGGAGTGTCTTATACTCCGAATAATACGGTAAGTGCAGGGTGTGTGCGGAATCTCAGGAAGGGCAAAAAAACGGGCCTACCAGAAGTTTGGGCCCGTTTCTGACCTCCAGAGGGCCTCTGTTTTCGCCCTCCCGGAGACTCGAGGAAAGTCTCCAGAGCCCAGGGAGGGCAAACACACACACACCCGCCGTGGTGCAGGAGACGAACTAGGCCACGCCCACCATGGCCACGGTCGCCCAGCAACTGGACAGAGAACCCCTTGCTAAAATTTTTGAATCCCACCCCTGGTTACGACCACAATTGAGCCCAACATTGATGTTGCTAAGCGAAAGATTTAAGTGAGTTTGCCTCGTTTTTACAACTTTTCTTGCCACAGTTGTTAAATGAATCACTGCGGTTGATAATTTAGTCACCGGGTTGTTGAGTGAATCTGACTTCCCAATTGGCTTTGCTTGTCAGAAGGTCGCAAAAGGGGATCACAGGACCCCGGGGACACTGCGACCATCACAAACATGAACCAGTTTTGTCCAAACATCTGAATTTGGATCACGTGACCATGAGGAGGCTGTGACGGTCGTTAAGTGTGAAAAGCGGTCCTAAGTCACTTTTTGCAATACTATTGTAACTTTGATCACTAAACGAACTATTGTAAGTCGAGGACTACCTCTGTATGAGTTGGAAGGGGCCTTAGAGATCATCAGATCCAATCCCCTTTTCAGTAATTACCTTATTTTTCGGACTATAAGACGCTCCTTTTTGTCTCCCAAAAGGGGGTGAAAATATCTGTGCGTCTTATAGCCTGAAAATTGCTGAAGCTCTGCCCCCCACTTGATGGCCATTATTTGGCCTCTGAACGCCCCATTTTCAGGCCTTTTTTCAGCCTGTTTTTGGCCCACTTTTGAGGCTTTTTTCGACCCTTTCTTTTTTGAAAAAACAGCTTGAAAAAAGCCACATAAACGGCCCGAAAAAGCCTCAAGAATAGCCCCCAAAGCCTCAAAAATGGCCCGAAAAAACCCTCAAAAATGGCCTGAAAAAAGCTTCATAAACAAGTTCAAAAAGCCTAAAAAATGGCCCCCCAAAAGCCTCAAAATGGCCTTAAAAAGGCCTCAAAAATGGGCCCCCAAAGCCTAGAAAACGGCTAAAAAAAGCCTCAATTATGGCTCAAAAAAAGCCTCGAAAGTGGTCCAAAAAGCCTTAAAAATGGGCTGAAAAATGCAATGAGCCCAAAAATCTTTTTTTTTTTTTTTTGTTATTGTTTTCCCCTTCTAAATTTAGGTGCATCTTATAGTCAGGTGCGTCTTATAATAAAAAAATACGGTACTTTGATTTTTGTCATTCCCATTTCATTTCGGCCCTCCTTTGACCTCCTTTCCTTCATGATTCTATTCCACTATTTCTTCGGCGTTACTGTAACTCTTCTGCTGGGGCGACTTAACCTGTGAAGAGTTGGCCTTGAACCCCTGCATGGCTTGTTCATATTCAGCTGATGTTCTGTTAAAACTTCCAGATCGATTAATTCAGGAGTGTCCAAACTTGGGAACTTTAAGACTTGTGGACTTCAACTCCCAGAATTCCCCAGCCACCTGGCTGGGGAATTCTGGGAGTTGAAGTCCACAAGTCTTAAAGTTCCCAAGTTTGGACAGCCCTGGATTAATTGATTATATGCCATCAAATCAATGTCAGTTCTTAGTGACCACATAGCTAGATTTTCTCTATAACAATCTGTCTGTCAGGCCTGCAATTATATTCCTTTTTAGGACCTTTGGCCTGCCACACTCTCTATTTCATTATGCTATTTCATTAGTGTAGTAATTGGGAGGGGGGAATAGAAAGGAGTAGAATTGTGGAATGTGTTGTTGTCATTCTTTTCTAGAAGCCCAAGGTCATATTTTGTCTCCGCACCTCTGCACCTGACCGGAAGCAGCTGGGTGGAGATGCCAGCGTGGAAGAAGAAGATTGGGGCATGTGATGGATTTATGGGTGTGGGCATAAGATTATGAACTTTCAACTGGGTGGAATTTCAGGAAGCAAATCAGAGTTGGAATTTGCACAGTCCAATGCCAACATGTCTGTCTTATTAAATTGGAACTTTAAGGATAGCTCTGCCTTGGACTCTGATTTAATTCTGCATAATATTTGGAACGCTGACACTGTCCCTACTTTGGTTTTCAAATCTTCCAACGGTGCACCCCTTGATGCTGTGATAGAGTCCATCCACCTTGATGTTGGTCGTCTTCTCCTTCTCTTTTCTTCCACCTTTCACAGTGTTAAAGCTTTCTCCAGAGAACTGGGTCTTTGTAAGGTGTCCAGAGTAGGGTAATGGTGTGGCCCCCCAGCAGCCAGGAGAGCTGGCAGCAGATGCGGACTGTGAGGAGGTTGGGGAGGAAGATGGGCCAGTCCTGGAGTCTGGGGAAGGCTCTGATGAGGGCTCCATGTCGGAGGCAGAGAGGGGGCCAGAGCCATCTGACAGTTATCAGCTGCCTTCGGAATCAGACATCAGTGAGGCAGACGAACAGCTGGAGCCTGTTCCCAGTGTGCGCGTGCGCAGAGTTGCCAGACAAAGGGAACAGGGACAAGGGTCGACTTGGGAATAAGGCCGCAGTTGGACGATGAATGGCCCCTCCCAGAGGGAATAAAAGAGGAGTGAAAGGCAAGGGGCGTTTGCAGGAGACAATTAGTTCATTATTGCAGCGTCTGAAAGATATGGGCCTGGCCACTCTCCAAGCCTGATAAAGGTCGGTAATTGTGATCTATCTTGAAAGACGGTGGGGGAGGAAAGACTTTGCTGGAGAGGAATTCACTGTAAATTAAACAAAAGGGGTTTATCGGGACAAGGATTGACTTCGTGCTGTTGAGGAAGCCTAGGTCAGAACAGGTAATTTTGCCTGGCCATTGTGCTTTGAATGAGAACTCTGGGTTGGTTGGTTTTATGATCCTTTTGTCCACAGCATTTCTCTGGGGTCTTCTCCAACATCCAGAGTTCAAAGGCCTCAATGCCCTTCCTATCCTGCTTCTTTGAAGTGTAACTTTTGCTTCCACAGAACGCCAGGGGGAATATCACAGCCTGTTGGATGCTGAACGTTGAAAGTATGCATCATGGCATCCGCTTGTACAAGGCCTTCAGGGCTGCTCTATCGGTTGGTTGGAAGGAAGGAGGGAGCAAGGGAGATGAGGGAGAAAAGGCAGGAAGGAATGGAAAGGTGGAGGGAGGGAGGTAGAGTGGATTAGGGAAGAAACAATGGAAGCAAAGGAAAAAGGGAAAAAGGAAGAAGGAGAGAGAGAGAATATGAGGAATGGAGGGAGGGTATGAGGAAGAAAGGAAGGGAGGGAGGGTTAAGGAAAGGACAGAAAGAAGGAAAGGGAAGGGGAAAAGGGAGAAAGGAAAGAAGGAAGGAAGGTAGGGAAGGAAGGAGTAAAAGTTCACCTCATTTCAGAATTTATTTCAAACCAGAAGGGGGAAAAATGCTTTTTTTTTTTTTTGTATTTCCATTACATGGTTTAATTTAAAACCTTCTGCCCCCATCTTTTCTGCCATAAAGAGATGGCAATCATTTCTGGCTTCCTGTTGCTTTGTGTTAAATCCAGCCCGGCCTCTTTCCCTGACTACCACAGCATTATTTTCTATTAAAGCGGTGCAAAAACATAAACAAGTCAGCACATGACAATACCAGCAGCATCTGGCATTCGATTCGAGCACCAACTGAATAGCGCCTCTGTGTTTCTGTGGGAAGAGGCAGAAGAATTCCAGCCAACGTTTCATAAATAGACTGGTTTTGCTTAGATGAACGGCCTAGGCTACCTTACCAAATAAATACACGGACAATCAATCATCGTGTTTCCAGCAGGAGATCGAGCCCAGCATATGTCATGCATATTTAAAAGGGAATATTTGTAGCTCAGGGTTGAACTGCAGGTTCCTTCATGCTCTCTTGGTTGTTTTTCTTGTGGACGTTTCATTACCAAACTGGATAACATCATCAGTGCACTGATGATGTTACCTAGTTTGGTAATGAAACCTCCTCAAGAAAACAACCAAGCGCAGAGAGCGCCAAGGACCCTACAGCTGCATATTTACCGAAATAGCTTTGCTGGCTGTTCCTATCTTCCACATGTACTGGACATTGCCAAGGCTGGGGATGATAGGATTTATACAGTTCCTCCTCACAGCCTCCTAACTATGCCATGAATCTGTCCCATAACCTCTTCTTTGGGCCATAACTTCATAATCTCCTTTCCAGCCGACCTTTAAGGCAGATTAAAGCCATTTTTAGTTCCCTCAGGGGTAAGGCAATCTTTCTCCTCATCTAAACCAGTGCTTTACGTGGGCACAATCTAGTATGGTTTCTCAAGGATGCGATGGGGACAGAGCCTGTCCAGCTTCTCTTGGCCACTTTACAATACAATAATACAATAGTAGAGTTGGAAGGGACCTTGGAGGTCTTCTAGTCCAACCCCCTGCCTAGGCAGGAAACCCTATACCGTTTCAGACAAATAGCTATCCAACATCTTCTTAAAGACTTCCAGTGTTGGGGCATTCACAACTTCTGGAGGCAAGCTGTTCCACTGATTAATTGTTCTCACTGTCAGGAAATTTCTCCTCAGTTCTAAGTTGCTTCTCTCCTTGATTAGTTTCCACCCATTGCTTCTTGTTCTACACTCAGGTGCTTTGGAGAATAGTTTGACTCCCTCTTCTTTGTGGCAACCTCTGAGATATTGGAATAATGCTATCATGTCTCCCCTAGTCCTTCTTTCTCTTAAGCTAAACATACCCAGTTCCTGCAACCGTTCTTCATATGTTTTAGTCTCCAGTCCCCTAATCATCTTTGTTGCTCTTCTCTGCACTCTTTCTAGAGTCTCCACATCTTTTTTACATCGTGGCGACCAGAACTGAATGCAGTATTCCAAGTGTGGCCTTACCAAGGCATTATAAAGTGGTATTAACACTTCACGTGATCTTGATCTTTAGGTGGAACGCTGTCGGGTGTTTGAACTATGGTCCTGGAGAAGACTCCTGCGAGTCAATTGGATTGCAAGGTGATCAAACCAGTGAGTCCTAGAGGAGATCAACTCTGACTGCTCTTTAGAAGGCCAGTTCCTGAAGATGAAACTCAAGTACTTTAGCTGTCTAATGAGAAGGAAGGACTCCCTGGAGAAGAGCCTAATGCTGGGAAAGAGTGAGGGCAGAAGAAGAAGGGGACGACAGAGAATGAGGTGCTAGAGAAGACTCCTGCAAGTCGCTTGGACCTCAAGGTGATCAAACCAGTCAGTCCTAGAGGAGATCAACCCTGACTGCTCTTTAGAAGGCCAGATCCTGAAAAGCAAACTCAAATACTTTGGCCACCTAATGAGAAGGAAGGACTCACTGGAGAAGAGCCTCATGCTGGGAAAGATGGAGGGGAAAAGAAGAAGAGGACGACAGAGAATGTGGTGGCTGGATGGAGTCACTGAAGCAGAAGGCGTGAGCTTAAATGGACTCCAGAGGATGGTAGAGGACAGGAAGGCCTGGAGGAATGTTGTCCATGGAGTCGCGATGGGTCGAACATAACTTCACAACTAACAACAACAACTGTCGGGTTCTCCCTTCTGGCCCCTGGATACCTGCTCTCTGTGGGCCTTTTGACTTGGCCTCGCACAGAAAGATAAATGTGGATTTAAAAATGAATAAATAGCTGTTCTGTGTGTCTCCTTGGAAACAGACAATATTTCTTCGTGAGGGATGAGAAAAGAAGAGATGTATACCTCCTTTGTTCCAATAAAAACAAATGATAGCATGGAACTCTAAAAGGAAAGCCCTAGCAAAGCTTTAAGGGTATTTCCTTCTTCCCCCTTGTTATAGACCTCTCTTTTTTCCCCACCCCACAGATTGGAGATTTCAGATTAAGGAAATTTGCAAGTTGAGGACGTTTGCAGCAGTTTGGAATTGAACTGGTTACAGGTGATTTTCCATTATTCCCAGTCCTTAACTTAATGACTACACATGCAACCAGAGTTTCTGTTGCCAAGCAAAGCAATTAAGTGAGTCACATCCGCTTTTATGAACATTTTTGTTGCCAAGCGAATCACTGCAGTTGTTAAGCGAAACACAGTGGCTAACTGAATCACACAGTTAAGTCCATTGGACTTCCTCCATTGATTCTGCTGGTCAGAAGCCATCTGGGAAAGTCCCAAATGGTAATCACATGACCCTGAGATGCGGCAATTCATGCTGGCTGCCAAGCGCTTGAATTCTAATCATGTGACCATGGGGATGCTGTAATAGTCATAAGCGCAAGGATTGGTCATAAGTAACTTTTTTCAGTGCCGTTGTAACTTAAAACAGTCATTCAATGAGTGGTTATAATCATGTGACCATTGGGAGGATGGACATCGGGAGGCTTCAAATCCAGGTGGTAAATCTCATTTTTGGGGTCCATAGTAACTTCAAGTGGTCACTTAACATCTGTTCCAGTGACGTGCAGTCAGGTGAGGCAAGTGAGGCACAGCCTCACCACTGTCATCATGAAAAGAAAAAAAAATGTAAAAGGAAAAAGGCGAGAGCTGAGGTCAGGCTGAGCGAGTTGCTGCCTCACCGTGGATGACTCTGCTTAACTGTTTAAAAAAGCCTCTAAAAAAGCGCCCTCTACTATGAGGCAGGAGAACTGCATGCCTCATCTAGTCTGACTTTAGGCGTTTTATGATCACTCGAGCAGAGTTAAGCAAGGGTTAAAAGCCTAAAAATTCCTGACGTAGGTGAGGCACGCAGTTCTCCTGCCTCATAGTAGAGGGCGCTCATTTGGGCAGGGCTTCTTCAGAGGACCCAAGGCAAGTGCAGAGTTGAAATCCACTCTGAAACAGCTGGAAAAGGTACGTGTGGGTTGGAGGGAAGGGGAGGAATTCAAACTTCATCCTCCTGGTGCGGGGCTTTGGGCAAAGGCTGGAGGGAAGGACTCTGTGTGATCTCCCTCCCCAGTCCCCAAGTGTAGTTTGATTGCAGGCAGAGCCACGTTGCCTTTTCAAACCTGTATTTATTTATTTATTTATTATTAGCACTTATATACCGCCCCCTCTCCCGAAAGGGACTCGGGGCGGTGTACAGTCCGTATTAAAAAACACCAAATAAAATACATGTATGCATAGGAGGAGGATAAAATAGACCAAAACTGTACAGCTAATAAATAAACAATATAAAATTTAAAATATCATACAATTTATACATTATCCCTCTAAAAACCAGTAAAAAGTATATGCCAGGGGGGGTAGACGTTGTAAATTATGCCAAACCAGCCAGTCGGAACAGGTGTGTCTTCAGTTTCTGTCGGAAGGAGCGGAGGTCAGTAGTAGTTCTAATGTCGGGGGGGAGGTCATTCCAGAGGGTTGGGCCCATCACAGAGAAGGATCTACTCCTAGGTGTCGCCCGCTGGCATTGCCTAGCGGACGGCACCAGGAGAAGGCCCTCCCTGTGTGAGCGGATAGGTCGCAGGGACGTGTGTGGTAGGATGCGATCCTGCAGATAACTAGGTCCTCCGCCATGGAGCGCTTTAAAGATGGTGATCAATACCTTGAAACGCACCCGAAAGGCTACAGGTAGCCAGTGTAATCAGTGAAGCTGGGCTGGATCCTTCCGGGGCTGTGGGAAAGTGTGTGTGCTCCAGTATGGCTCTTTGACTGGCTTCCTGCCTCCTCCTGTGGTCTCCTCACTGGTGCTCTTCCCTCCAATCCAACTGTGTGTGTGTGTGTGTGTGTTTGAGAGAGAGTGAGTGAGAGAGAGGGAAGGGGGTAGGAGAGATTGTCCAATCCAACTTCTGTGTGTGTGTGTGTGTGTGTGTGTGTGTGTTTGTTTGAGAGAGGGGGGAGGGAGGGAGAAAAAAAAGAAAAAGAAAGAAGGAGCAAAGGAGAAAAACAAATGCTGTCGCTTTAAATCAGAACTGAGCATGCCTGGCTGTGGAATTCTGGGAGTTGAAGTCCACAAGTCTAAAAAAATTTGAAACCCACCACTGTGTCAGTGCCTCATCAGCCATAAACCTCACCGCACGTCACTGATCTGTTTATAAGTCAACCATGACCTATAAACTCCAAATGTAAGTCTATCTTCACTGTGTGCCTAGATCTGCAATTCCCCTTCACTTTTCTAATAATTATTCTTCTGGAAATATACTGATAGTCGTTGACGTTCAACAGTTCATTTAGTGACTGTTTGAAGTTACCACATCACTTTAAAAAGGGACCTATGGCCTGTTATGGCCTGTCGGCCGCCGGCCCCTCTAGCAACCAAATCAGATGAGAAGGTGGCATAGGAATCAGGGCCGAAGAGGAAGAGGGAATGGAGCTGTCAGAGATAGAGACAGAGGGGCCGTCTGTCAACCCTCAGATAGAGAGTCAACAGCCCCCAGGTCTGGAGGTGGCTGATGAGGAAGAGGAGGAACAGCTGGGTCCAGTGCCTGACGCATGGGTGCGCAGAAGGGAGAGGAGAGCAGTGGAAATCTGTTGGCTGGCCCTTGAGACAGAAGAGCCACTGCTGCTAGAGAAGCCCCATCCTAGTTCTGGGGATAAAAGGCAGGGGGCAGAGATGAATACATGTGGCAGAGAACTATTGATCTCCCTGCCAGACAGACTTTTTGGCTGGCGAGAGAGAAACTTTTTGCCGGCGCTCCTGTGGACTTCAACTCCCAGAATTCCCCAGCCAGCCATGCTGGCTGGGGAATTCTGGGAGTTGAAGTCCACAAGTCTTAAAGTTCCCAAGTTTGGACACCCCTGCTTTAGAGGGTTTGTCATGTTTGGGGAGCTCAGTCAGAATATGACCATTTTTCACACTTACGACCCTTGCAGCATTCTTACGGTCACGTGATCAAAATTCAGCTGCTTGGCAGTTCAGCTGCTCAAACTTCAGGTGCTCGACTCATGTTTATGACCTTTGCAGCGTCGTGGGATCGTGTGATCCCCTTTTACGACCTGACAAGTAAAGTCAATGGGGAAGCCAGATTCACTTAACAACTGTGCCACTAACTTAACAACTGCAGTGATTCCCTTAACAATTGTGGCAAAATTGCGGCAACCTTAAGAAAGGTTGTAAAATGGGGCAAAGCTCACTTAACAAACATCTCACTGAGCAACATAAATGTTGGGCTCAATTGTGGTCATAGATTGAGGATTACTTGTATGAGAAATATTACCTTGGCATGTTGCCATTCAATTTGAAAGAGGTTCCATTTGATCTTCTTCTTCTTCTTTTTCTTCTTCTTTCTTCTTCTTCTTCTTCTTCTTCTTCTTCTTCTTCTTCTTCTTCTTCTTCTTCTTCTTCTTTCTTCTTCTTTTCTTCTTCCTCTTCCTCCTCCTCCTCCCCCTCCTCTTCCTCCTCCTCCTCCTCTTCTTCTTCCTCTTCTTCTTCCTCCTCCTCTTCCTTCTCCCATGTCCCCCTCTTCCTCCTCCTCCTCCCTCCTCTTCCTTCTCCCATGTCCCCCTCTTCCTCCTCCTCTTCCCTCCTCCTCCCTCCAACTGTTCCCTAAATCCTGTGTCTCTCTATACACATTTGCTTCCAGATGGAGGGCATCAGTCTAGCTGATTCAGCACTTTGCCGCAAGCCAGATGGGAATTGCAGAATTTTGGCACAGGTTGAAAGGAAGAACATTTTGCAAAACTTCTCTCTTACTCACTGCCTTTCTATGAGGTGTTTTTTTAAAATATCTCACCTGGAAGTAGATACCTGAGTAAAACCTTGCCCCCGTGAACATAGATGTGCATATATGTTTTCACTGCCTACAGCCTGCACAAAATAATCTACCACTAAAGCTATCCAAGGTTCTTTCTGCTGCCTGCAGATTCTGAATTTCAATTCCTCCGGAGGTCACTAAATTGGAAAATATTTTTTGTGGACTGAGCATCTCTCACGAGTTGCAGCCAATCAGCTTGTAACTTATACCATAAGCTGTGATTTTTTTTTTCTCTTGGCATGCTATGTGCCAAGTAAATCATGGCTTTGTATAATGCATACATGGTGCATTCAGTAAACCATGGTTGAATGCACTGTGGTTTTGTTCAACTGAAATCAAATCATCGAGCGATAGGCCATTGAAGCTTGTTTGAGAAATCATGGTTAAACAAGGACTTAGTGCCATGTGGGAATATTAACTCATTGTGACCTCACAAACAGCCAGTTTTTCTCCAGGATCAACTATTCAAGAAACCTCAATTAACTCAACTTTATTTCAGAGCAATGTGTAAATTCAGCTATAACCATTTAGAACTGTTTATTGAACGCCCTTCGAAATGCCAATAGGGGGGAAGCCAGTTGAAAACTCAGCGGAAACCACATTCCAGAGGGCAAGCATTGCTACAAACTTTTTGGGGTCCAGACAGATGTCATTGTTTCATTGTTGGATCCTGGAGTGTGCTAACCCTACCAAATGGAACCAGTGCCACTTTCATTTCGAACAGCCACTAAACAAATGGCTAGAAGTAGAGGACTACCTGTACACTAGGGCTGCAGTGGTTAAAGTGCAGTACTCCAGGCTACTTCTGCTGACTGCAGGCTACCTGGCCTGTAGATCATCCTAGCCTGACCCACAAAGCAAGCTACCAACCACAATCACATCAGGCCTTTCTCTACAGGTGTTGCAAGAAACTCAAGACCCACCTGTTCCAATTAGCTGGCCTAGCCCATCTATAGTTCTATTTTTATCCTCCTGGCAGTTATTTTTAATTTTTAATTATATTTAATTTTGGGGTAGATTTTAGGGGTTGATTTTAACGTTGTTCTTAATTGTATTTTACTGTACAGTTTGTATATTGCCTCCTCTATCTATATGTATGTATGGTTGTTTTTTACCCTGACTGTACACCGCCCCGAGTCCCTTTGGGGAGAGGGAGCGGTTTATAAATTTAAATAAAGTTAAAGTTAAAGTTGCAGTAAGAGCCGAGGTGGTGCAGTTGTTAGAGTGCAGTACTGCAGGCTCCCTTCAGCTGACTGCTAGCTGCAGTTTGGCCGTTCAAATCTCACCAGGCTCAAGGTTGACTCAGCCTTCCATCCTTCCGAGCTTGGTAAAATGAGGACCTATATTGTTGGGGGCAAGATGCTGAACCTGTAAACTGCTTAGAGGGGGCTGTAAAGCACTGTAAATTGGTATATAAGTCTAAGTGTTATTGCTATTGCAGTCTAACTCTGCCCGCTGCTAGACGTTCGATCCTGACCAGCTCAAGTTTGACTCCGCCTTCCATCCTTCTGAGGTCGGTAAAATGAGGACCCAGATTGCTGGGGGGCAAAATGCTGACTCTGTAAACCCCTTCTTAGAGAGGGTGGTAAAAAGCACGATGAAGCGGTATATAAGTTATTGCTATTGCTACACCAACCATCTTTCTGACATTTTGTGGCCGGAAAGAGCCTACATGCGGATATTTCTGAAAGGTTTTATCAACAATCCTTAGCTAATTTGAGAACTTTGTCTTTGGTGCAGATTCTCTCAGTGTACATAAAGAAAAATAAAATACATTCATCAAGAATCATAAGATACAATACTGAGTGATAGTCATAGGTTACTAATAAGCAATCAAATCATACTAGGAAACAAATAAAAACAGTATAAATAAAGATACAAGCAACGTGGTTATAGTCATAAGTAGGGAGAGATAGATACTAGGAAGGAAGAGAATAATAATAGTAATACAGACTTAGAAGGTAATTTGACAGTGTTGTGAGGATTATTTGTTTAGCAGAGTGATGGCATTCTGTAAAAACTGTACTTGTGTCTAGTTGTTCTGGTGTGCAGTGCCCTATAGTGTCGTTTTGAGGATAGGAGTTGAAACAATTTATGTCCAGGTTGTGAGGAATCTGTAGATATTTTCATGGCCCTCTTTTTGACTCGTGATCTCTGGGGATGCTACGATGATCATAAGTTTGAGGACCAATTTTATCACAAAAACAGTTTTACCACAACAGATTAAAAAAAAAGTTTGGAGATTTTATTCCCAGATCAAAGAGAGGAAACCTCTTTGTGAAGCTCGGTTAGCCCTCAGAAAAAAAGGTAACCAAACACAAGAGAATTTCAGAATAAATATTTTATGCGGACACAGTCATTGATCCGCAAGGTAGTTCAGCCACTTTTCAGCCAACTGTGCTGTGTCGTGTGGTTATTCAATGGTTGATTGTGTCGTGCAGATCCAGGAAATTCGGTCAATGCAATAAGCGATGGATAAATTATCCTCAGGACAACATGTTACGCAAACACGGTGACATGCAGAAGAGGACATGTTCTCCACTTGTCCTGGAATGGCTTATCATCCACACATTTTTTTGATTTTCCTAATAAATCTCCTGCTAAGCATATTTTATGAGTGTTTCTATCTCCCAAATGCCTGTAGTGAGGATATTTCAGTATGTTTCCTCTGCTGTTGCTGAAGATGAGCAATCTGGATGCTTTCAGGATCAATGTTTTATTTATAGCTTTTGTACAAGGCAGGAGTCCAGAAGACACTTGCAAAAAAAATTTTTTTTTAATTTAAATTACACAAAGCATGTGACCCAGATACATATGCATAAGGTCTGAATCATATATATATTTGTTTTCGTAGATTTTCACGGGTGTAGGTATGCTGGTTTTGTTGTATTTGGGTCTTTTCCCGTGTAAGGTCAACCTTACACGGGAAAAGACCCGAATACAACAAAACCAGTATATATATATATATGTTGTATATATATATATATATGTTGTATTTGTGCTGATAAATAAATAAAGGGAGACACAAATACATATACATATACATGTGTGTGTGTGTGTGTGTGTGTGTGTGTTTTGAAGATTTTCACGGGTGTAGGTATGCTGGTCTTGTTGTATTCGGGTCTATTCTATCACTAAAGAAAGACGGCAGCTCCGATCACACTTTAAGCCCAAAGCCCAGCCTGAAGATGGCGAGTGAGACCTCGCTGAAACGTTGCCAAGACAATCTCAATCTTACACGGGAAAACACCTGAAATCAACAAGAGCAGCATGTATGTATGTATGTATGTATGTATGTATGTATGTATGTATGTATGTATTGTGTCACAACCCCTGGTATGCCCAAATATGGGAGGGAGCATACTGCTTCCCTTTTTCTGTCTTTCAGCTCACCCTAGGAGCCACCCAGGCAGAAAGCCATTTTTTTTAATGTTGCCTTTGTTACATTTGTGTTGCATTTGTAGTGATAAATAAATAAAGGGAGACTAGTATAGATCTATTTCAAGCTATTTAGCTCTCATCAGCTAGCCATACCCTTACTGGGAATTGAACTTAGTGGGAATCGAAGGTTCGATTCCCAGTAAGGGTATGGTGATGAGAGCTAAACAGCTTGAAATAGATCTATTCTAGTCTCCCTTTATTTATTTTTCAGCAAAAATGCAACACACACACAGAGACACACACACACACAGACAGACACACACAAGCTGTGCAGGATCTGGGAAGGGTAGCTTTGAAAGAAGAGATCTCATTATTATTACTTTTTTTTATCCTGCCTTATTACTTTTTTATAAGCAACTCAAGGCAGTAAACATGCCTAATTGTACTTCATCCTTTTATTTTCCTCCACAACAACTCTGTGAAAGGAGTTGGGCTGAGAGAGAGTGACTGGCCCAAAGTCACCAGCTGGCTATCAGGGTTCTAAGCAACAGACCCAACACAATCAAAACTCCGAGGCCAAGGTGCTCCTCGAAGTCCAAATTTATTAGGCACGTGATATTGGCACATCTGGTGAAAACCCAACTCTGAAGGTCCCGAGGTTTTCCCCACCTAAGTAAAGTTTGA
The DNA here is from genome assembly GCA_029891615.1 of Natrix natrix natrix. Classification (NCBI taxonomy): domain Eukaryota; kingdom Metazoa; phylum Chordata; class Lepidosauria; order Squamata; family Natricidae; genus Natrix; species Natrix natrix. The sequence continues at coordinate 1,437,209 of JAKRSK010012735.1, read as the reverse complement.
CGTTTCTTCCCCCCAGTCCACATGTCCATCACATGGTCCATCCAGGTCACAGTCCCACAGTGCAGTCCACGCCTCCCCAGCAAGCGTGGGGGGAACATCCTTGACATTAGTAGGAACGTCCTTGATTCCCAGGAGAAAGAATTTTGTTTTGGCTACAAGTCAAGGGTGGGTTCCGGCTTCTGTTACTGCCAGTTTGCTCAGGGATGCATTTCTCGTGCATGCGCAGTAGTAAAAATGGCGCCAATAGGAGCGGTTCAGGGGCATGGCTAGCTGAGTTACTACCTATTCGGCCGAATCAGGCCGAACCTGTAGGAACCCATCTCTGCTACAACCGTCCAGCTATCTCTACTCCCTCCTCCTATTCTCACAACTCCAACTTGGTGTGTCAACCCTGAAGACGCTCCAAAATGGCTTCAGGGTTGACACTGGCTTTCCTGACTAAAGTGGGACTAGAACTCACAAGTCTCCCGATAATTGACCCAAAGTTATCCAGCTGGCATTCATTCTCAAGACAGGACTAGAATTCATGGTCTTCTGGTGGTTGACCAAAAGCCATGCTGCCTTTCATGCCTAAGGCAGAACTAGAACTCACAGTCTCCTGGTTTCTAGGCCAGCACCATAACCACTACACCAAATTGCTTCTTATCCAATTGGAAGGCCATAATAACTGAAAGGGTGTGTGGGGGGGTGTCAGCATAAGAGCAAGCAAACCCCATATTGTGAGTTTTGTAACCAAAATGGGGACTTTAAGCTAGATTAGACTTCTCCACCATAGGAGTGCACTTCCATCCTCAATCATGCTTCGTAGCCTCTCATCACCTACGTAATGGAAATGTATCTGGGGAATCAATTTCCTCAGAGTCAAGAGACTCCCAATAGCCTTGCTTTTGTCCCTGTGCTTTGTTTATACCGGTGTTTCTCAACTAGGGCAGCTTGCAGGTGTGTGGACTTCAAGTCCCAGAATTCCCCAGCCAGTATATTACTTGGGACAGAGGAGCTAGTTTTGCAGCTGCCCACTGTTATCTTGCTCTGTTTTCCTGATGTAGAGTTACCTCATCTCAATGTTTCTCAACCTTGGCACCTCTAAAGGATGTGGACTTCAACTCCCAGAATTCCCTGGCCGCCATGTTAGGATTGCTAAAGATGAGAAACACTGTCTTGATAGAAAACCTCATCTCCATAATCATATTTGCAGCCCAGATATGGCAATGGAGTCTTTCAAGGGACTAATAGCTGTTTAACTATACATAAACCACAAATCTGGGTTTGGGCAATTCCAGGCAAGCCACAAGTCCAAATTTTGGTCTTCGCCTTACTGTAAATGCACGCTGGGATCACAATTGATGCATTCCAGATACATGTGTGCAGCAGCTGCCAAAAAAGCCAACACAGTTCTAGGCTGCATCAACAGAGGGATAGAATCAAGATCACATGAAGTGTTAATACTACTTTATAAGGCCTTGGTAAGGCCACACTTGGAATACGGCATTCAGTTCTGGTCGCCACGATGTAAAAAAGATGTGGAGACTCTAGAAAGAGTGCAGAGAAGAGCAACAAAGAGGATTAGGGGACTGGAGGCTAAAACATGAAGAACAGTTGCAGGAACTGGGTATGTTTAGCTTAAGAGAAAGAAGCACTAGGGGAGACATGATAGCAGTCTTCCAATATCTCAGGGGTTGCCACAAAGAAGAGGGAGTCAAACTATTCTCCAAGGCACCTGAGGGCAGGACAAGAAGCAATGGGTGGAAACTAATCAAGGAGAGAAGCAACTTAGAACTGAGGAGAAATTTCCTGACAGTTAGAACAATTAATCAGTGGAACAGCTTGCCTCCAGAAGTTGTGAATGCCCCAACACTGGAAGTCTTTAAGAAGATGTTGGATAGCTATTTGTCTGAAACGGTATAGGGTTTCCTGCCTAGGCAGGGGGTTGGACTAGAAGACCTCCAAGGTCCCTTCCAACTCTACTATTGTATTGTATTGTATCTTGAGAAAAACTTAAACGACTCCGTTTTTAGAGACATGCAATTAAGATAGGTTCCCAGTAGGCCTTAATTATTAATTTGTTTGGCTGTTTTAACAATTGTTATTTTTGTACTACTGCAAGAACAGCACAGGACGAATGGTGCAATAAAAATTCTGTCAGCGATCAAAGGGATATTTTTTCCCTATGTTGATTAATTAAAGAGTTCAGGATTTGCAATTCCCTGTCTGAGCTTCTTATATCCTGGGTTAATATCCCCAATCAAATCTTGGTGGTCTTTTAACCTGTTTCCGAAAAATCCTCACCATTTCTCAGCTCAGTATAAAGTATATATGTATAAAGAGGTCTTAAGCAATACACATTTTGAAGGAAAGTATGTTTAGAAACTGGAGTTAAAATTGGTTGAGAAACATGTGCTTCTCTTCTTTGAAAATATTTTTATTTCAGAGAGCTTTAGCACATTTTAAAATGAATAACACAGTCTCTCTAATGTGGGATGCACTTCAAAAATAGCAGAGTTGTGAAATGAAAGGATCAGCATGAAGAAAACAAAGCAGAATAAACGGCAGTAGGAAAAGACATAATAGCGAGTTGGTTGCACCGAGGAGGTGATTACAGGCATTGAAGAAAATACGCTCATCCCAATCACTAAATTAAAGAACCTGGTTTCTTTCCTTTCTGAATAGAACCAGAGTCTCTTTAAATTGGCTATGATTGGATGATAGCTCCAACAGACTCTGCTATTATCCCAGGACACAATCAAAGGTGCTAATATGGGTATTAGTGGTGGGATTCAATTTTTTTTACTACCGGTTCTGAGGGCATGGTTTTGTGGGTGTGGCAGGGGAAGGATCCTGCAAAATCCCCATTCCCTCCCCGCCCCAATAACCTGCTTTTCAGCACCATTCTCCTGTTCAGGGCAACAAAAGATCATCGGCTGGGAGGCAGCGGAGGGCAGTGCCAGCCTATTTGACGGTTCTCCAAAGTACTCAAAATTTCTGCTACCGGTTCTCCAGAATCTGTCAGAACTGGCTGAATACCACCTCTGATGGATATACAATACAATACAATACAATACAATACAATACAATACAATACAATACAATACAATAGCAGAGTGGGAAGGGACCTTGGAGGTCTTCTAGTCAACCCCCTGCCTAGGCAGGAAACCCTATACCGTTTCAGACAAATGGCTATCCAACATCTTCTTAAAGACTTCCAGTGTTGGGGCATTCACAACTTCTGGAGGCAACTTCTGTTCCACCGATTAATTGTTCTAACTGTCAGGAAGTTTCTCCTCAGTTCTAAGTTGCTTCTCTCCTTGATTAGTTTCCACCCATTGCTTCTTGTTCTGCCCTCAGGTGCCTTGGAGAATAGTTTGACTCCCTCTTCTTTGTGGCAACCCCTGAGATATTGGAAGACTGCTATCATGTCTCCCCTAGTGCTTCTTTCTCTTAAGCTAAACATACCCAGTTCCTGCAACTGTTCTTCATATGTTTTAGTCTCCAGTCCCCTAATCCTCTTTGTTGCTCTTCTCTGCACTCTTTCTAGAGTCTCCACATCTTTTCTACATCATGGTGACCAAAACTGGATGCTGTATTCCAAGTGTGGCCTTACCAAGGCCTTATAAAGTGGTATTAACACTTCACGTGATCTTGATTCTATCCCTCTGTTGTTCGATAAAAGAGAATATTTGCAGCTCAGCATTGAAGTGTGCGGTCCTTGGTACTCTCTGAGCTTGGTTGAATTCTTGCAGACATTTCATGACCCAACTAGGTAACATCATCAATGCTAGAAGGGAGTGGGGTGTGCAGGCTGGTGGTGATGGTGGAGGAGGACTGTAGGGTCCTTGGATGTTTTCTGAGCTTGCTTGTTTTCTTGCAGACATTTCACAACCCAACTAGGTAACATCAGCAGTGCTACAGGGGAGTGAGGTTTTCTGTCTGCTTATCTAGAAGTGGCTTGGCATGTCGGTTTGGATGGGAGTTTTCTTGGTGGTTTGTTGATTGGGCTGCTATTTACTGTTAGCTTGTTTGCCTCGGTTGGTGGTTTCACATCTCAGTGGTAGTTCCTTGTCTGTTTTTGGTGTAGATGTTTCATTACCAAACTAGATAACATCATCAGTGCTACTAAAGGAGTAAAATTCGTTCTCATTTTATGTACAAGTGGCTTAGTGAACTATCAGTGTAGTGGGGAGTGAACTCGATGATTCCTTGACTGGTCTGTTGTTTCTTTAGCCTCATTCGGTAGTTTCATGGCAAGTCTGGTTATCTTATTGGGGCCTACAGGAGGCCTATCTCATACTTGGCCAAAACACCTGTAAACTGAAAGGACAGGAGAGGGAGAAGAAAGACACCTGTGTGATTCTTTCGCTCCCTTAATTTATTCAGAGGATTAAATGAAAAGTGAAAAATAAGTCCCCGACGACTGAAGGATGCCAAGCAAAGACTCCACACGTCTCTGAAGACTTAACACATCCAAACTTGCTAAAAGGAAATACATCCGTCATACGTTTCTAATCCAGCTTTTGCTCAGATGCCTCCGGCTCTTTACTCTCACTTCAAGGGTTCAACACCAGCTGTGGGTGTGAATGCTTTTCCTGGAAGGCAAATCTATCACTGTGTAACTTGAACCTGGTGAACTGCAGGAATTCTGGGAGGAGAAGTATGAATAAGAATGCAGTTATATTAAATGGGGGGGAAAAGGTATGTATGTATGTATGTATGTATGTATGTATGTATGTATGTATGTATGTATGTATGTATGTATGTATGTGATGGATTGATGGATGGATGGATTTCTATAGCCACCCATCTCAGCAAACCATTGCAGATGGTTGAAAATGTCTCTGGGTGGTTAGCATTTATAGGTCTTGCTTCCTTATCATCTTTTAATAGCCCCATAATCCCTTGCGGGGTGAAGTCTGGGCAACTGAATGGAGCAAGCAATGTGTTTAATGGCCAGATGCCCTTCCTGTCGCCAGTGCGGAGTTTTGTTCAGCAGATATATTTCCAGTGTGCCCAGAGAGAGTATCTGTCTCTATCTAGGATCAAACTCACAGCCTCCTGATTGTGAGGGGAGAGATCCAAATTCTATGGTTAGCAAAGCAGTTGTTAAATGAGTTACACACAGCGTTACAACTGGTTTTGCCGTGATTGTTAACTGAATCACACCGTTCACTTAACCACATTTTACGAACGTTTTGCAAAAAAAACGACATTTACTTCTGGTTTTTAGCAAAACGAGCTCATGGCAAAACATTGGGTTTTTTTTTAAATGACTGTCCCATTCGCTTAACAACCACTGCAAAAATGGTCATAAAACTGGGTCAGTCACGTGGATGACCTGTTTTATAACTCTCACGAATTTAGAATAGAGTAGAATAGAATAGAATAATTTATTGGCCAAGTGTGATTGGACATACAAGGAATTTGTCTTTGGTGCATATGCTCTCAGTGTACATAAAATACAAGATTCATTCATCAAGAATCATGATACAGCACTTAATGATAATCATAGGGTACAAATAAGCAATCAGGAAACAATCAATATCAATATCAATCATAAGGATACAAGCAAGAAAGTTACAGTCATGCAGTCATAAGTGGGAGGCTCCATTACGGTCGTAAGTCAAGCACTACCTATACGTGTGAAGACCGGGTTATAAAATGACATTTTGAATGTTGTTGTAACTTGGAATGGTTTCTAAACAGGGCAGTTTTCAAGTGAAGACTTATCTGTGGAAGAAAGCAACCACAGGTATCTAAAAGGATGAGATGCACAGGTAAGACACAGGTAATCAGTAACAGGACGTGAGTTCAAAGCAGTTCAAGTTTATTACATGTTACTTATACATGAGAATCTGATCTACTAACCATCAAGCCAAATTGGCATTAGAACTAGATAAAAGCCAATGGAATTCACGGTGTGTGTATGTGTGCTGGACTTAGGTATCTAATGGAAGCATAGAAACTCTAAACTGATAGCAGATTTCACCCAGTGACGTGCAGTCAGGGGAGGCAGGGGAGGCACAGCCTCACCACTGTCATCATGAAAAGAAAAAAAAATGTAAAAGGAAAAAGGCGAGAGCTGAGGTCAGGCTGAGCTAGTTGCTGCCTCACCATGGATGACTCTGCTTAACTGTTTAAAAAAGCCTCTAAAAAAGCGCCCTCTACTATGAGGCAGGAGAACTGCATGCCTCATCTAGTCTGACTTTAGGCGTTTTATGATCACTCGAGCAGAGTTAAGCAAGGGTTAAAAGCCTAAAAATTCCTGACGTAGGTGAGGCACGCAGTTCTCCTGCCTCATAATAGAGGGCGCTCGTTTGAGAGGGGCTTCTTCAGAGGACCCGAGGCAAGAGCAGAGTTGAAGTCCTCTCTGAAACAGCTGGAAAAGGTACATGTGGGTCGGAGGGAGGGGGAGGAATACAAACTTGTGCTCTCCCTCCCCAAGTGTAGTTTGATTGCAGGCAGAGCCACGTTGCCTTTTCAAACCTGTAATCAGTGAAGCTGGGCTGGATCCTTCTGGGGCTGGAGGAAAGTGTGTGTAGTCCAATCCAACTTTTGTGTGTGTGTGTGTGTGTGTGTGTGTGTGTGTGTGTGTGTTTGAGAGAGGGGGGAGGGAGGGAGAGGGGGAGGAAGGAGGGGAAGGGAGAAGAAAATGAAAAAGAAAGAAGGAAACTTCTTTCGCAAAGGAGAAAAATGTTGTCGCTTTAAATCGGAACTGAGCATTCCTGGCTGTGGAATTCTGGGAGTTGAAGTCCACAAGTCTAAAAAAATTTGAATCCCACCACTGGGTCAGTGCCTCATCAGCCATAAACCTCACCGCACGTCACTGATTGCACCCCATCCTTGGGCTGGTCATCTCCTACAGCAGGAGTCTTTAAGACTGAACGAAATACAGATTATCTTCGATGCACGGTCACAATTGAGACCAAAAGGTCTGCTGCTAAGCAAGACAGCTGCTAAATGAGTTTTGCCTCATTTTACAACCTTTCTTGCCACAGTTGTTAAGCGAATCACTGCAGTTGTCAAGCTAGCAAAACGGCTGTTAAGTGAACCTGGCTTCCCCTTTGACTTTGTTTGTCAGAAGGTTGTGAAAAGTGATCACAGGGATATTGCAACTATCACAAATATGAACCAGTTGTCAAGCATCCGAATTCTGATCACATGACCACAGGTATGCTGTAGCAGTCATAAGTGTGAAAACCAGCCATATGTCACTTTTTTTCAGTGTCATTGTCACAGTCAATGAATTGGAGTGGTGCGGTGGACTAGAGGTGCACCTCTCACCTCACAATCAGGAGGCTGTGAGTTCAATCCTAGGTAGAGGCAGATATTTCTCTCTTTGGGCACAGTGAGAAATATATTTGCTGAACAAAAACTCCGCATTGCAAAAACTCTGCACAGGAAGGGCATCCAGCCATTAAAACACTCCGTGTTGTGGCCTGCCAGCGGCCAGAAGAGCTGGCAGCCGAGTCAGACAGTGAAGAGGTTGGGGAGGAGCATGGGCCAGTCCTGGAGGCTGGGAAAGGCTCGGACGAGGGCTCTGCGTTGGAGGCAGAGATAGGGCCAAGGCCGTCTGTCAGTTCTCAGCTGCCTTCCGAGTTAGACAGCAGTGAGGCAGAGGAACAGCTGGAGCCTGTTCCCAGTGTGCGCATGCGCAGAGCTGTCAGAAGAAAATAGCAGCTAAGAAATCAGGGTCGACTTGGGAGTAAAGCCACAGGTGGACAGTGATTGGCCCCTCCTATAGGAAATAAAAGAGGAGCGAAAGGGGAGTGGGCTTTTGCAGGAAACAATTCATTCGTCCGTTCATTTCAGGAGTGTGAAGACCTGTCCGTGAATCTCCGAGACTCTGTGCCAAGTCTTTCCTTGCACAGCACCTCGTTTGGAAAATATTTACATGGCAGCTTTCCAAGCTAGATAAGGTCTGTGGTCATAAATCCACCTTTGAGAGACTCTTTGCCAGGCCTTTGCTGAATGTGAAGGAGAGGAATTCACATTCGTCTAATAAAAGGGGTTTTGCCGGGACCAGGAATCTGCTTCGTGGTTTTTGGGGAAGCCTAGGTCAGAATATTCTGCTTGCCCCATTCAGTTGCCCAGACTCCACCCCGCAAGAGATTGCGGGGCCGTTAAATGAAGATGATGATTGTCACAGTCGCTAAATGAACTACCTGTATTCAGGGCAAATTTTCATATCACATTAAGGATGTGGCATCCTTGATTAAGGTACCCCTCCCTTCCCTTTTAAAGCTTTTTAATGAAATTCCAAGGTTGGGGGGAGAGGATAGGCTTAAAACACAGCCGTTTTCAGCCAAAGGTCTCCCAAGTTTTAGCTTTGTCAGCCTCCGCTGTTCCCTCAGAGTCATTACGACACAGCTTCTAAGACTCCCAACCGCTCTGTTACCCTGATCAAGGACTCCATCCTACTTTGAAAGAGAGCTTTGTTTGGAGCTGAGCAGAATCCTGATGACAAATCCCCCCAGCAGCCTCAGCCGTGCCATTCCCTGATTGACAGCAACGTTTTGACCCAGGACGTCACTGCTTCTATTTTAGACTTGGGTTGCTTATTTTGGAAATAGGCTTCAATCGGAAATTCAGGACATCCCCTGTATACAGGTAGTCCTCGACGTACGACCACAATTGAGCTCAAACTTTACATGGCTAAGCGAAACATTTAAGTGACTTTTTGCCCCATTATACGGACCTATCTTGCTGCAGTTGTTAAGTGAAGCCTGCAGTTGTTAAATTAGTAACTTGGTTGTTAAGTGAATCCAATGTTCCCCTTGACTTATACAATAGCAGAGTTGGAAGGGACCTTGGAGGTCTTCTAGTCCAACTCCCTGCTTAGGCAGGAAAGCCTACACCACTTCAGACAAATAGCTATCCAACATCTTCTTAAAGACTTCCAGTGTTGGGGCATTCACAACTTCTGGAGGCAAGCTGTTCCACTGATTAATTGTTCTCACTGTCAGGAAATTTCTCCTCAGTTCTAAGTTGCTTCTCTCCTTGATTAGTTTCCACCCATTGTTTCTTGTTCTACCCTCAGGTGCTTTGGAGAATAGTTTGACTCCCTCTTCTTTGTGGCAACCTCTGAGATATTGGAAGATTGCTATCATGTCTCCCCTAGTCCTTCTTTTCATTAAACGAGACATACCCAGTTCCTGCAACGGTTCTTCATGTTTTAGCCTCCAGTCCCTTCATCATCTTTGTTGCTCTTCTCTGCACTCTTTCTAGAGTCTCCACATCATTTCTACATTGTGGCGACCAAAACTGAACTTTCCTTCTTAGATGGTTGCAAAAGGGGATCACAGGACCCCCGGGACACTGCAACCGTCATAAATATGAACCAGTTCCCAAGTATCTGGATTTTGATCGGGTGACCATGGTTGTGTATGTGTGCTGTAACGGTCATAAATGTGAAAAATGGTCATGTCACTTTTTACAATGCGGTTGTATCTTTGAACAGTCACTAAACTAATTGTTGTATGTTGAGGACTACCTGTATTTGCAAAAAAGAAGATAGAACTTCCCAAATCTGAACACATAAAACCATCTGCCAAAAAAAAAAAGGAAGTTAAAACAACAGAGAGAAGAAAAAAAAGACTTTGGACAGATAGTCTTTGATTGTAATTGGGACCAGAAATTTTGTTTGCTAAGCTGATAGTTGCCATATCAGGGAGATGCATAAACATTTTAAAAAATAAACAAATAAGATAGTTATTAAGCGTTGTTGTTGTGAAGTCATGTCTGACCCATCGCAACCCCATGGACAACGTTCATCCAGGCCTTCCTGTCCTCTACCATCCTCTGGAGTCCATTTAAGCTCCTGGCAACTGCTTCAGTGACTCCATTCCAGCCACCTCATTCTCTGTCATCCCCTTCTTTTGCCTTCCACTTTTCCCAGCATGAGACTCTTCTCCAGGGAGTCCTTCTCATTAGGTGGCCAAAGCATTTGAGTTTCCTCTTCAGCATCTAACCTTCTAAAGAGCAGTCAGGGTGGATCTCCTCTAGGACTGACCGGTTGGATGGCCTTGCAGTCCGAGGGACTCGCGGGAGTCTTCTCCAGCATCCGAGTTCAAAGGCCTCCATTCTTTGGCGCTGAGCCTTTCTTATGGTCCAACTTTCACAGCCATCCATTGCAACTGGGAAAACCAGAGCCTTGACTATGCGCACTTTTGTTGGCAGTGGGAGGTCTCTGCTTTTTAATATGCTGTCTAGCTTTGCCATAGCTTTCCTCCCCAGGAGCAAGTCTCTTTTAATGTCTTGGCTGCAGTCCCCATCTACAGTGATCTTGGAGCCCAGGAAAATAAAATCTGTCACTACCTCCATTTCTTTCCCATTGTTTTGCCAGGAATCGAGAGGGCCGGATGCCATGATCTTAGTGTTAACCATGTCATGTCCAATTTTGCCAGGTATGTTAAGAATCACTGCAATTATTAGGTGAATCACATCATTAAGCAAATCCAGCTTTCTCCATTGACTTGGCTTGTCAGAACTCTGATGAGAAGGTTGCAAAAAGCAATAACAAGCAACAGCACTTAAACTTCTATACCACTTCACCGTGCTTTATAGCCCCCTGTAGCTTGACTCCCTATTCTTTGTGGCAGCCTCTCAGATATTGGAAGACTGCTATCATGTGGAAACTAATCAAGGAGAGAAGCAACTGGGCGGCGCCAAGGAGTAGGGCCTTCTCTGTGATGGGCCCAACCCTCTGGAATGACCTCCCCCCCGACATTAGAACCACCACTGACTTCCGCTCCTTCCGACAAAAATTGAAGACTCACCTGTTCCGATTGGCTGGCCTGGCATAATCATAACTGTTACCTCCTGGCAGACATATTTCTTAACTGGTATTTTAGGGGAATTGTTTTTAAATGTAATGTTATGGGATATTTTTAGGGGTTTTAAATCTATATTTATATTTACTCAGCTGTACAGTTCTTTTTAACCTTCTTTTTAACCTCCTCCATATCTATCTTCCTATTTAATAATTTTAACTGTTCAATTATTTAGTTATTTATATAATGTATTTCTTGTATGGACTGTACACCGCCCCGAGTCCCTTTCGGGAGAGGGGGCGGTCTATAAGCGCTCAGTAAATAAATAAAATAAATAAATAAATAAATAGAACTGAGGAGAAATTTCCTGACAGAACAATTAATCAGTGGAACAGCTTGCCTCCAGAAGTTGTGAATGCCCCAACACTGGAAGTCTTTAAGAAGATGTTGGATAGCCATTTGCCTGAAACGGTATAGGGTTTCCTGCCTAGGCAGGGGGTTGGACTAGAAGACCTCCAAGGTCCCTTCCAACTCTGCTATTGTATTATTGTATTATTATTGTATTATTGTATGTCACCCCTGGTCCTTCTTTTCATTAAACTAGACGTACTCAATTCCCGCAGCCGACCATATTTCTACAATACAGCTGATCTGGCCGCCTCCAGTCAACTGAGTCACCTCCATGCATCGTCAGCACATGGGATGAAATGACCGATCGGCCATGCGTCAGCCGTTTCTCTCAATCCCCTCGGAAGCTTTTCCCAGAAGCTCTTAAGGCAGAAGGCGAGCTGAGCCACGCAAGGCTGCCGAAGGGAAATTGAAGGTCTGACTGCATCCCAAATCACTGCCCTCCTTGTTAATCAAGCCATGTAAAAGGGATAGAGGATTTTTTTTTTCCCCTTGGCCAATTTCACTTTTCAAGAATTAGAGAGCTGTTTTCAGCCCCGAAAGCATTCTGGTGATACGTGAAGACTGAAATGAGTGCTAAAGAGCTGCTTCTGTCTTAACCCACACTGCTGTTTATGTCCTCTCCCTCCAACCTGGGAATTTGCTACATCTGTCAGGATTGGCAAAGGAAGGGAGAAAGGGGTTTTGGGGGGCCCAGAGAGCCAGCTCCGATTCTCCCAAAGCCTTAATAAATTTTATTTTATTTTATTTATTCAATTTATAAGTCGCTCCCTCTCCACGAAGGGACTCGGGGCGGCGTACAATTAAATACACAAGCATATGGCACAGGAGGAGGTATATACATAAAAACATTTTTACATTTGTTCATAAATAACAATAGCCACAAAGTTAAAAGACAGTAACAATAAAGTTAAAAGACAATTAAAATACCCTAAAATTTAAAATTTACAATTTAAAATTGCCAGGGGGATTAGAGAATAAAGTTCTAATTAAGCCAGGCCGGCTAGTTGGAACAGGTGGGTCTTGAGTTTCTTGTGGAAGGAGCGGAGATCAGTAGTTGTCCTAATGTCGGGGGGGAGGTCATTCCAGAGGGCTGGGCCCATCACAGAGAAGGCCCTACTCCTGGGACTGAAAGGGACAGCATGCCCAAAATAGGCTCCAGTGGCCAATTGGGTAAGACAAGCCTTTGGACGTCTTATCTTAATACTAGGTGCCATAGATGGGCCACACAGCAGGGGTGAAATCCAGCAGGTTCTGACAGGTTCTGGAGAACCGGTAGAGGACATTTTGAGTCATTCAAAGAATTGGCAAATGCCACCTCTGGCTGGCCTCAGAATGGGGTGAGAATGGAGATTTTGCAGTATCCTTCCCCTGCCTCACCCACCAAGCCCCACCCACCAAGCCACACCACGCCCACCAACCCTAGCCCACAGAACCGGTATTATTAAAAAAATTGAATTTCATCACTGCCACACAGGTATGGCTTACAGCAGAAGGGGCAGGAAAATACCACATTATTTTCTATACCACATTATAGCAGGAAAAAGCAGATTAAAATACCACAATCACGTCAAGTGTTAATACCACTTTATCATGCCTTGGTAAGGCCACACTTGGAATCCTGCATCCAGTTTTGGTCACCACGATGTAAAATAGATGTGAAGACTCTAGAAAGAGTGCAGAGAAGAGCAACAAAGAGCATTAGGGGACTGGAGACTAAAATATATGAAGAACGGTTGCAGGAACTGGGTATGTCTAGTTTGATGAAAAGAAGGACTAGGGAAGACATGATAGCAGTGTTCCAATATCTCTGGGGTTGCCACAAAGAAGAGGGAGTCAAACTATTCTCCAAGGCACCTGAGGGCAGAACAAGAAGCAATGGGTGGAAACTAATCAAGGAGAGAAGCAACTTAGAACTGAGGAGAAACTTCCTGACAGTGAGAACAATTAATCAGTGGAACAGAATTGCCTCCAGAAGTTGTGAATGCCCCAACATTGGAAGTCTTTAAGAAGATGTTGGATGGTCATTTGTGGTATATAGTTTCCGTCTAGGCAGGGGGTTGGACTAGAAGACCTCCAAGGTCCCTTCCAACTCTGTTATTCTAGTCTATTAAAAGAGCCAGTTTGGTCTAGTGGCTCTCAGGCTAAAAACTGGGAGACTGTGAGTTGGAGTGCTGTATTAGGCATTAAGCCATCTGGGTGACTTTAGGCCAAGCATCAGGAGACGGTAAGTTCTAGTATCACCTCTAAGGCATAAAAGCCAGATAGACGACTTTGGGCCAATCATAAAAAAAAGTGAGTTCTAGTTATGTTTTAGGTGTAAAAGCTGCTTGGGTGGCCTTTAGGCAATCACTAAGAGACCCTGAGTTCTAGTCCCAACTTAAGCAACAAAACCAGCTAGGTGACTTTAGACCAGTGTTTCTCAAATTTGGCAACTGGGGAATCCCCAAGCCAGGCTGGGGAATTCTGGGAGTTGAAGTCCACATGCCTTAGAGTTGCCAAATTTGAGAAACACTGCTTTAGACCAATCACCAGAAGACTGAGTTCTAGTTCCACCTTAGGCATGAAAGCCAGCTAGGTGACTTTGTGCCAATCACCAGGAGATGAGCTGTAGTTCCACCTTAGCCATAAAAGTTGGCTGGGTAACCTTTGGCCAGTCACCAGGAGACTGTGAGTTCTAGTACCACCTTAAGCATGAAAGCCAACTGGGTGACTTTCAGCCCAACCCACCTCACAGAATTGTTTGGGGTGGTGGTGGTGATGATGGCAGGAGGAATATTAGCTACGTTCACCACCTTCAATCCAACCCACCTCACAGAATTGTTTGGGGTGGTGGTGGTGATGATGGCAGGAGGAATATTAGCTACGTTCACCACCTTGAATTATTTATCTGGGTTATAAATAAATGCAAGAAACAAATGATAGCGATTTATAAAGACACATTGAATTGATGAGGTCGCTCCTACTTTTCCTCTTACTCCCTTCTATCCCGATTTAATTTGCCTTCTGTTTTTTAAGGCAGAGAGGCATCCTTCCAACCAGGCCTGGACATCAGATACTTTCATTCTGTCCATCCCTCAGGGGGAAAAAAAATACAGAGGTGTCCCTGTGAAACCCAGAGACATTCTTGGAAATAAAGGCTACGTTTGATCCTGGTGCTTTTTTTTACCTTCCAACATGCCAGCTTTCCTCTTGGTAAAATTAAAATAATCTAATAAAAAGGTCAGGTGGGCAGAGAGCCTGACAGGAGGTATCTGTAGGAGCCATTTCATCTATTTCTATTTTAGATAGTGGGTGAGCTTGGCCCAAAATGAGGTGAGCACTGCAGGCAGAGGAAATATCGCTTTGGAAAGGAGCCTTGTGCATAATCAAGTCAAAGAAACACCAATCTTTCTGCAAGTAAGCATAAAACACTAGTAAATCCAGGAGGAAATGTTCTCTAGACCTGCCCATCTGATCTTTTATTTGTTTATTTTCTCTTGCAGGTAGTTTCTCCACTTAGAGAACATTTCCAAATAACATTTGAGGTCCACCCTGAGAACCGTTCTCTGACCTCAAAAGTTTGTTGCCGTGTTTTGAATCAGACGCAGATCCTGGAATAGAAATTTGAGTTTCCGAACTTCTGGTTGGAAGTTTTAGAAGCTGGAGGGCCGAGGGAGGCTGTTTTCAGGAAAGCATCTGGAGTCTGGTGAGGGCAAAAATCCCCACCCTCCATGAGGGGGTCACGCGGGCATGCCCAGATGGGTGGGCATGTGCTCACACGCAATAGCGCGCCCATACAGTTTTGGCACACCTTTAGAAAAAGGTTAGCCATCACTGTTCTATACCATTCTGGACAAATGGCTGCCCAGTCTCTTCTTGAAAGCCTCCAGTGACGGAGCACCGACTTTCTCCCCCCCCCCAATAAAATCAATCTTTATTTGTTCCTAGACCAGCAAACAAAACACAATAATTACAATTAATTACAATACAATACAATACCAGAGTTGGAAGGGACCTTGGAGGTCTTCTAGTCCAACCCCCTGCCTAGACAGGAAACCCTATACCGTTTCAGACAAATGGCTATCCAACATCTTCTTAAAGACTTCCAGTGTTGGAGCATTCACAACTTCTGGAGGCAAGTTGTTCCACTGATTAATTGTTCTAACTGTCAGGAAGTTTCTCCTCAGTTCTAAGTTGCTTCTCTCCTTCATTAGTTTCCACCAATTGCTTCTTGTTCTGCCCTCAGGTGCCTTGGAGAATAGTTTGACTCCCTCTTCTTTGTGGCAACCCCTGAGATATTGGAAGACTGCTATCATGTCCCCCTGGTCCTTCTTTCTCTTAAGATAAACATACCCAGTTCCTGCAACCGTTCTTCATATGTTTTAGTCTCCAGTCCCCTAATCATCTTTGTTGCTCTTCTCTGCACTCTTTCTAAAGTCTCCACATCTTTTCTACATCGTGGCAACCAAAACTGAATGCAATAATTACTATAAAGAGAAATATATATTCTAAAAGATCTAAAAAGAATTAGGGTTAATACTTCAGGTTACTGTGTGGACTATAGAATAACACTTGACTGTGGTCAGAAGCATTCCTTAAGCACTGGAAAAGGAGATAGCATTAAGAAGGGACTCAGACCGATTTCTCTCTGATTCATTGTGAAATAAATGGGAGGGGAAGAAAAGCACAAGCGGATTTGCAAGATTGTGTTACTATAGTCTTTGTCAATTAATAAAGTCTTCATACGGAGTTAGTTTTCTGTTCTTAGTCCATCTCATAGGTCTGATATCAATGCAATTCCTGCAGAACAGATGTTATTTTTGTAAACCCAGTGGTGAAATTCAATTTTTTTTTACTACTGGTTCTGTGGGTGTGGCTTGGTGGGCATGGAAGGGAAAGGATATTGCAAAATCTCCATTCCCACCCAACTCTGGGGACAGCCAGAGGTGGCATTGGCCGGTTCTTCAAGCTACTCAAAATTTCCGCTACTGGTTCTCCAGAACCTGTCAGAACCGGCTGAATTTCACCCCATTAAGGCACCTACAACTTCCGAAGCTGGGATTGTTGGGATTCACTTACCTTTGTACCGGTTTGCAAATGTGAGCGCACTCGCATGTGCAGAAAGTCGCGTATTACATCAGGGCAGGTGGGCGGAGCCCCCATCCGCTGTCGCTACCGGTTCACCCGAACTGGTAAGAACCGGCTGAATACAATCTCTGTTCTGAAGGCATGCCATTCCACTGATTAATTGTTCTCACCGTCAGGAGGTTTCTCCTTAGTTCTAGGTTGCTTCTCTCCTTGATTAGTTTCCATCCGTTAGTTCTTGTCCTGACTTCAGGGTCTTTGGAAAAAAGGTTCAGGGGCTTTGGAAACTACACCCCCTCCTTCTTTTTGGCAGCCTCTCAAATATTGGAAAACTCCTATGATGTCACCTCTAGTCTTCTCTTCGTTGGAATAGACCAGGGGTGTCCAAACTTGGGAACTTTAAGACTTGTGGACTTCAACTCCCAGAATTCCCCAGCCAGCATAGCTGGCTGGGGAATTCTGGGAGTTGAAGTCCACAAGTCTTAAAGTTCCCAAGTTTGAACACTCCTGGACTAGACATACTCAGTGTCGGCAGTAAATTAAATGGAGGAATTACCCATTTCCAGCTGGATCATGGGCTTTCCAGAGAAGCAATTAACTGATGGGCAGGCTGGATCCGGGGATTGCCTGATTTACTGCTGAAAACTCAGGAATGCCATCCAAATGAGGCTTTCCCTCTTGGGCCATTTGAACCCATAAAGGCAGCATCTCTGTGAGGTGAGCCTTTGCAGAAAAGCTGGATTTTCTTTCTTTCTTTCTTTTTTAATAAAAGGATGAGTGTGCAATTCCATTGTCCAACACGCGCCGGACAAATTCAGGAAAAAAAACCCAACCTATTCTCTACAGAGAACGTGGTAGAACCAAAGCCGGCTTTGGAAAAGTTGATTTTTCAACCCAAGGAGCATCTTTTTGATCCGGCCCAGGAACCGTGAAACTGTTGAGAGGTTTAGCACAGAACACACCTGGATTAATAACTCTTGTTAGCAATATGGTTGAAACTGAATTACTGCAAGCTGAACTTGGTAACTAGATAGATAGATAGATAGATAGATAGATAGATAGATAGATAGATAGATAGATAGATACATACATACATACATACATACCCTGGTATGCCCAAATATGGGAGGGAGCTCACTACTCCCCCTTTCTGTCCTTCAGTTCATTACAGAAATACAACTCAAACATAGCAAAGGCAACATTAAAAATAAAAATATGGTTTTCTGCCTGAATGGTCTTCTGTAATGAACTGAATGACAGAAAGGGGGAGTAGTGAGCTCCCTCCCATATTTGGGCATACCAGGGGTTGTAACACAAATACATACATACACATAAACACACACACACACACACATATGTGTGTGTGTGTGTGTGTTGTATTTGTACTGATAAATAAATAAAGGGAGACTAGTATAGATCTATTTTGAGCTAATTAGCTCTCATCAGCTAGCCATACCCTTACTGGGATTTGAACCTGGGCTGTATTATATCTTAGGCAGGAATCTTAGCCACTAAGCCACAGGCTCGCCTGCATGGTCTTCTGTGATGAGCCGAAGGACAAAAAGAGGGAGTAGTGACCTTCCTCCCATATTTAGGCATACCAGGGGTTGTAACACAAATACACACACACACACACATATATATATATGTGTGTGTATGTATGTGGCTGTGTGTGTGTATGTGTTCCAGCATAACTCTGGAACACTTCGAGCAATTTCAACCAAACTACACAAATGACTTACTCTCTGGAAAGAAATGCTGCGGGGGTAACACACCCCTAACATCCCTTGGTGTGTGTGTGTGTTCTGTTACGATACAGCCTGTTGTGCCTTCAAATGGCTTCTACTGTACTGCCGTAAAATGGCTTCTACTGTAACAGCTTCAGAGTACTCCAAAAAGGGGTTCCCTCTGGTAAGGGGGAAAATCCAACATTAGAAATTACATTTGGTCCGGACATTTCCCCCCTATAAAGAAATACCTGGACAATGCCGGGTTATCAGCTACTTAATGAGTAAAAGCAACCTCTGTTGCATTCTACTATAGAAAGTTAGCACCACTACCCTCCTAGGAGAATGAAATATTTTGAGAAATATTTTAAAAAGGCAGGATAAAATATTTCCCCTAAAAGAGAAATAATAATCTTAAGGGAGACAGAAGCTCAGAGCCGCTGCTCCCTGCCCCCAGCAGATATTATGTGCCCATTAAGAAAGACTGTTGCCATCCTATCTACAAGACCTTCAGCTCCACGATGATGTGATTAAGACGCGACCCTTCAGGACATAATGGGATTAACCCCCTTACCATTTTAGCAGCACAGCTCACTACATTGCACAATCTCCTAAGGACATTGCACCATCCTCCAAACTTCAACCAAATTTAGCTCAGACAACCTACAGAGCCAGCAATGACCCCTACAACACCCAATAGAATACATGCTCTTGCACAGGAACAGGAAGCTCAAATGCAAAGCCCAAGAGAAGGTATAAAAAAAAACTCCACTGTTAACTCAATGCTTCATCATTAAACCATCTTTCCAATCAGCTTCCAGCCTCCAGTGCCTTTCTCCCAGCTTGGACCTGGACCTGGACATTTCTCCCAACACCACAGAAGAACTCTTTAATAGAGATGTGAGGGAAGAAAAATCTGGCCCGGTTCCAAGCCAGGAGAAGGGTGCTGGAAATAAAATGGAGGCTGATTGGAAAGAAGGACTCTGCAGAACCAACAACAGCTTGTAGTTCTGGGGCAGCTGACAAATTAGCTTGATGAGAGCAAGGATTTTCATACAGTTTACAATATACTGTAATTCTGAGGTTTGTTTTGTATGCTTTTATTATTTGATTGGTGATGGCTTAATGTCCTAAAAGCCCCGTCCTGTCCTTCTTAATCCCAACAACTGGAGCTGAAGGTGGTTTGTTTGTGAATAGATTGGCCCGTATTTCTTAATAATTATCCATTATTATTAAGAATAATGACTTTAGGTATTTGCTGGAGGCTGTTGGGGCTGCTTTCTGCCTTTGGTAAGATTTTTCTCCATTTCTCCTTTGGAGAAATATAATATTCAGCCTCTTTTAATATTCCCCAAAATATTTCATTCTTGTTGTTAAGTGAGTCATGCCCCATTTTACAACCATATTGCATTGGTTGTTAAGCGAATCACTGAAGCTGTTAAGCTGAATCATTAAGTGAACCTGGCTTCCCCCATTGACTTTGCTTGTCAGAAACTTACTTTCTTTCTTCTTCTTTCTTTCTTTCTTTCTTTCTTTCTTTCTTTCTTTCTTTCTTTCTTTCTTTCTTCTTTCTTCCTTTCTTTCTTTCTCATCAATTTATGAGTGAATGAATGAATGAAATTTATTTGCCGGTTACCCAGCACCTGGTGCAGTGGTGGGTTACAACCGGTATGCCTCGGTACGGGCGTACCGGTGCGTGCCGGGAGCACAGGATACCGTTCCGGTACGGTGCTCTAGAGGGCCCAACCCCCCGCCGTCCTTACCTGTATTTGAGCTCTTTGGGGCTTCCACGCATGGAGAGTATGGCACCCGTGTGACGCTCTGCCGAGCAGCTGGAGAATTGCGGAGATGTCGCGGAGCATCGAGGAGGCATCACGGAGCGTTGCAGGAGATAAGGATGCATGCGTGTGCTGCGCACATTCATGTGGAGGACACTGGGCCATGTTGCGCCATACTGGTTGCACCGGGATCCGGAACTCACCACTGACCTGGTGCAGCAATGGTCCTAAGTGTGAAAATTGGTCGTAAGTCACTTTGTTCAGTGCCGTTGCTAACTTTGAACAGTCATGAACAAATGTAAGTCAAGGACTACTTGTACTGGTGGTCCTTGACGTACGACCGCAATTGAGCTCAAAATTTATGTTGCTAAGCGAGATACTTGTTAAGTGGATTTTGCCCCATTTTACGACTTTTCTTGCCATATTTGTTAAGTGAATCATTGCAGTTGTTAAATTAGTAACACGGTTGCTAAGTGAATCTGATTTCTCCATTGCCTTTGCTTGTCAGTAGGTCGCAAAATGTGACCCCAGGACACTGCAACCGTCATGAATAGGAACCAGTTGCCAAGCATCTGAATTTTAATCCCACGACCACGAGGATGCTGCAATGGTCGTAAGTGTGAAAAACGGTCATAAGTCACTTTCCCCCCCAATGCTTTAATAACTTTGAACGGTCACTGAACGAAACTGTTGTAAGTTGAGGAGTATTATGTCTTAATAGTGAGATTGGCGAGAAGCAAATTCAGCCTCTTGACTTTCCATCCCAGGCACAGAAGAAAAAACAGAAATTGCTGTAATAATTAACATTTGAATCAGCCAAAGAGAAATTGCTGTGACAGCAGAGTTTATGACACATGCTGACAAGACAGCCTCTCATCAACGCTCCTCAATGTTGGCTGACAGAAGCCTAAAAAACATTTCTTGTTTTACAGCCTGCCAATGATTGTAAAAGGAAAAATGTTACAAGACTGTCAAGTTTTTTTTCCAATCTACCAGGCTTCTGTTGAATTGGGACTTCAATTCCCAGAATTCCCTTGATGGACCTAGTGATCCATCAAGTCTGACCTTTGAGGGTTTTTCCCCTTAAATTTGGATAATGATGGACACGTGTTTATCATCCCAGGCAGGTTCCAACAGTTTCTCATCATTGTCCCGCTACCTCCGCTGGAAGTTGTTTCCAAGCTCCCGCTACTCTTTCTGTGAAGTCATTTTTTCTATCATGACTTTTGAACTTCCCACCTGTTGCTTCGAGGTATCCCCTGTCCAGTTGTGTCCAACTCTAGGGGGCGCTGCGCATCTCTCTTTCTTAGCCGAAGGAGCCAGTGAGGAGGTTGGGGAGGAACCTGGGCCAGTCCTGGAGTCTGGGGAAGGCTCTGATGAGGGCTCTGCGTCGGAGGCAGAGACGGGGCCAGGGCCGTCTGACAGTTATCAGCTGCCTTCAGAGTCGGAGATCAGTGGGGCAGAAGAACAGCTGGAGCCTGTTCCCTGTGTGCGCATGCACAGAGCTATCAGGAGACAGGAACAATTAAGGAACTCGGGTCGGCACAAATCGACACTGAATGGCCCTTCCCATAGGGAATAAATAGGAGTGAAAGGAGAGTGGTGTTTGCAGGCGACAATTAGTTCGTTTATTATTGTGAAGATTTGCTCATCTGAGTTCCTGCCTCACAGAGTCTCCTTGCCAAGTATTTCCTTGTGTCTGGAAGCTATTGACCTGGCAACTATCCAAGGACTGATAAGGTCTGTGTTTGCAGTTCACCCTTGGAAGATTGTTTGCAGGGACTTTTCTGTTTGTCCGTGATGGCAAACCTATGCGTGGCATGCAGAGCCCTCTCTGTGGGCACACGTGCCATCCCCAGCTGCTTATCTGGTTTCCTGCGCACACACACATACTGGCTAGCTGGTCTTCGAAGGCACCGGAGTGCTGGAAAACAGCCCCAAAATGGCCCCCCAAAATGGCAAAAAACCAGGGCATTTTTTTTTGGGGGGGGGAGGCGTTTTTTGCCTGAAAAACGACCTGAAAAACGGCCAAAAAACAAGCAAGAGCGTGCTGGCTAGCTGGTTTTTGGGTTTCCAGTGCTCCAACATGCGCACATTCATGTGCATGCATGTTCATTCCGGTTTGGGCAGTTGGTGCCGAAAACGTTTGCCATCATTGCTGTATGCGAATGCTAGGAATTCACATTAGCCAAATAAAAAGGGGTTTTTTTGGGGGGGAGAAGGAGTCTGTTTTATGAAGCCTAAGTCAGAACACTAGCATCAAGAGGTTGCAACAGAACTGTGTATAAATAGTCCTTGACTTACACCACAATTGAACCAGAGGTGGGTTGATCCCAGTTCGGGCAAACTGGTAGTAGCGATGGCAGGAGGCTCTGCCCACCCGCCCAGATGCTTCTGTACATGCGTAGAAGTATCGCACATGCATGCACAAGTAGTAGTAAAAAAAATGGAAACCCACCACTGAATTGAACCCAAAATTTATGCGAGACAATTGTAAAATGAATTTTGCCCCATTTTACGACCTTTTGTGCTCCAGTGGTTAAGTGAATCACAGCAGTTGTTAAGTTAGTAACACGGTTGTTAAGTGAGTCTGGCTTCCCCATTGACTTTGCTTGCCAGAAGGTCGCAAACATGGCACTGCAACCATCATAAATATATGATACGATATGATAAATATCAGTTGCCAAGCATCCAGTTGTAAATCACATGACCATGAGGATGCTGCAATGGTCATAAGCGTGAAAAATGGTCATAAGTCTTTTTTTTTCAGTATCATTGTAATTTTGAACGGCCACTAAATGAACGGTTGCAAGTTGAGGACTGCTTGTGCAAATGGCGAACACGTTATTACTAAAAGGCCTTTTTTCCACAATCCCTTTCCTGCTTATGGAAATGTTCTTTTTTTCTCTGCTGCTACATGCCAAGTCAACCTCATTATTGGGCTTGTCCACTATGACACCTAATATCTGATGCGTTTCAGACAGGCTCAAATCCCATCAGGGTGTATATGAAGGCAGCATTTCTTGTACCAACACACATCGCTATATCTCTACTTAGAGGGAATTGCATTTTATTTATTTATGTTATTTCTGCGGCTGCACATAATTCACAAAAGCGACTCTGGTTGGCTTTCTATTGGCTAGAAACATAAGAAGAATTAGAAAATCGAACAACAGCAAACATCCAGAAGAGAAAAGTAGAATAAGTGAGGCCAACGATCTCATTCAAGATTGTCAGAGTTTGCGTCCGCCGATAACCGCCCTGCCGCCCTGTTTCGGGTAACCCGCTCCCTCTTATCGCAGAGGACGCGGGAAGCCCCTTTGCAGGGCAGAGCAGAGGAGTTTGGGGAATATCTGCAGGACAAAGTCGCTCAGATCCGGAGCGGATGGGCCCCCTTCAGTGGACTAGGGGAGCCGTCAACAGTGAGTCTTGTGAGATCATTCTGGGAGGAGTTTGATTCTGTTGCCCCCGAGGATTTGGACAGGTTACGTGGACGGCTGCGACCCACCACATGTTTAATGGACCCGTGCCCCTCCTGGCTGGTACTGGCATCCTGGGAGGTGACACGAGGCTGGCTCCTGGGCCTGGTGAACGCCTCGTTGGGTGAGGGATCCTTACCAACCGCTTTGAAAGAAGCGGTGGTGAGGCCCTTACTCAAGAGGCCTTCACTTGACCCGACGGAGCTAGCTAATTATCGTCCTGTCTCCAACCTTCCCTTTTTAGCGAAGGTTGTAGAGAATGTGGTGGCACAGCAATTTCCACGACACCTTGACGAATCCGAATATCTAGACCCACGCCAGTCCGGCTTCCGACCCGGGCACAGCACGGAGACGGCCTTGGTCGCGTTGGTTGATGATCTCTGGAGGGCCAGAGATAGGGGTTGTTCCTCTATCCTGGTCCTATTAGATCTGTCAGCGGCTTTTGATACCATCGACCATGGTATCCTATTGCGCCGGCTGGAGGGGATGGGAGTCGGAGGCACCGTTTTGCGGTGGTTTGGCTCCTACCTCTCCGGCCGGATGCAATGTGTGTTGGCAGGGGGGCAGAGGTCGACCCTGAGGCCACTCACTTGTGGGGTGCCACAGGGGTCGGTCCTCTCGCCCCTTCTGTTCAACGCATATGTGAAGCCACTGGGGGAGATCATCTGTGGTTTTGGGGTTGAGTATCATCTGTACGCTGATGATACTCAGCTGTACATTTCAACCCCAAACCACCCCAACGAGGCTGTCGAAGTGATGTCCCGGTGTTTGGAAGCCGTCGGGGTCTGGATGGGAGACAACAGACTCAAACTCAACCCCTCCAAGACTGAGTGGCTGTGGTTACCGGCACCTCGGTTCAGCCAGTTGACTCCATCACTGGCCATAGGGGGCGAACAATTGCCTCCTGTGGAACGGGCGCGCAATTTGGGCATCCTCCTAGATGCCCGGCTGTCGATGGATGACCATGTGGCAGCCGTGGCAAGGGGGGCGTTCCACCAGGTTCGCCTGGTGCGCCAATTGCGCCCCCTACTGGACCGGGATGCCCTACGCACGGTCACTCATGCGCTGGTGACGTCTCGCCTGGACTACTGCAATGCTCTCTACATGGGGCTTCCCTTGGGACGCGCCCGAAGACTACAGCTAGTCCAGAATGCAGCCGCGCGGGCTATCATGGGGAGTACTAGGTACTCCCACGTAACACCTCTCCTGCGCGAGCTGGACTGGCTGCCTGTGGTTTTTCGGGTGCGTTTCAAGGTGTTGATTACCATCTTCAAAGCGCTCCATGGCACAGGACCTAGTTACCTGCGGGATCGCATCCTGCCGCACACATCCCTGCGACCAATTCGCTCTCACAGGGAGGGACTTCTCCGGGTGCCGTCCACCAGGCAATGCCAATGGGCGGCACCGAGGAGTAGGGCCTTCTCTGTGATGGGCCCAACCCTCTGGAATGACCCCTCCCCCGACATTAGAACCACCACCGACTTCCGCTCCTTCCGGCAAAAACTAAAGACTCACCTGTTTCGATTAGCTGGCCTGGCACACTCATAACTTTTACCTCCTGGCAGATATATTTTAACTAGTATTTTAAGGGAACCATTTTAAATTTAACTTTGGGGTATTTTTACGGGTTTTAAAGATTATATTTTAAATACTTTACTTTGATGTACAGTTTTTTAACCTCCTCTAAGTCTTTAACTATTTATGTATTCTATGTATTTTTATGTATTGACTGTACACCGCCCCGAGTCCCTTTTTGGGAGAGGGGGCGGTCTATAAGTGTGAATAAAGTAAAGTAAGTAAGTAAAGTTGCGTAAATTCAAATCCAGAAAGCACACGCAGATAACTGATGCAGCGGGATTCATTAACTTCTTTATATACATAAGAATAGATGAATAAAGGTACAATACCAACAGGTGGTTCTTCCAAGTAAACACAAGGCAGGAGAGTTACAGGCAAACACAAGCAGTTAGCTTCATTTCAGCAGACAGACAGCTAGTTTACTTCTCAGCCCAGACAGACTGCTAGTTTACTTCTCAGAGCAGCAGACTGCTAAGTTTCTGTTTCAATTCTCTGCACAGACTCAGATCTGTTTAAGCTCTCATTGGCTGACTTAGTTGCTACACCTATTCATTGGCTGACCTTGTTCCCATGTCTCTCCCAGTCATGAATATTTTAACATAGATCTTTCATTTTTGGAGGGGCTCATCCCAAGTTCTGGCTGAAGGCCTGGGCGAAGAACCAGGTTTTCAGCATATTAAGGATGGCCAGTAGGATTGAGACCCGTAGGATTGAGCACCAAGGTTACCAACTGTATTTCTTTTTTTTTTAGCACCTGCATCACACTGCTGGCTCTAGTGTCAGATTTAATTTAGAATAGATCCTTTTATAGGGAGTCCTCAATTTAAACGGTCATGTGAAAAACGGTCATAAGTCATTTTTTTTTCCAGTTATGTTGTAACTTTGAACGGTTGTAAGTCCAGGAGTACCTCTATTCCCCTTCTTATACTTGTTCCTTACATATTTTCTGCGAGATTAAGATCTTTTTGAATCTTCTCTTTCTCTTCTAAAATATTCTAAAGACCTGCATATTGCACGAGTCAAAAAGAGGGCCATGAAAATATTTACAGATCCCTCACATCCTGGACATAAATTGTTTCAACTCCTACCCTCAAAACGACGTCATAGAGCATTGCACACCAGAACAACTAGACACAAGGATAATTTTTCCCCTGAATGCATTCACTCTGCTAAACAAATACTTCCCTCAATACTGTCAAACCATTCACTAAAACTGCATTACTATTAATCTTTTCATCGTTCCTATCACCCATATCCTCTCACTTATGACTGTAATTTTGTTGCTTGTATCTTTACGATTTGTACTGATATTGTTTCCTGATTGCTTATTTGTACCCTATGACTACCATTAATTGCTGTACCTTATGATTCTTGACGAATGTATGTTGTCTTTTTATGTGCTCTGAGTAGCTGCACCAAAGACAAATTCCGTGTGTGTCCAATCACACTTGGCCAATAAAGAATTCTTCTATTCTATTCTATTTCTCTTTAGTTCTACTTCTCCCTTTGATTAGGTTCCATCCATTGCTTCTTGTTCTGCCCTCAGGTGCTTTGTAGAGTAGCTTGACTCCCTCTTCTTTGTGGCAACCCCTGAGATATTGGAAGACTGCTATCATGTCTCCCCTAGTCCTTCTTTTCATTAAACTAGACATACCCAGTTCCTGCAATCGTTCTTCATATGTTTTAGTCTCCAGTCCCCTAATCATCTTTGTTGCTCTTCTCTGCACTCTTTCTAGAGTCTCCACATCTTTTTTACATCGTGGCCACCAAAACTGGATGCACTTTATAAGGCTTTACCAAGGCCTTATAAAGTGGTATTAATGAAGTGATGTTTGTTGCTCATATAAATTTTGTTCTTTATCATCTACAGCTGCTGCAAAACAAGGATTGGAAAACTTTCAGGCCAATTATTAAGCTCCACATTTGCCTTGGTTTGCATGCTGGAATAAGGGCACTTTTAGGAACTCAGTTTCACATTTTGATTGTTTTCCATTATCATATTTTCCTCCCCGCACTTAATAAAGACAAATTATTTAGCGCGCTTATATTTCCAGCTTATTATCTTGGAAAAGAACCTTAGGTATTCGGATACTCTTTTAGTGAATGAGTCAGGTGGTGTGTAAATGTATTTATAGAAACGTGTAGTAAATCTAACATCTGTCTCTTTCGTACTGTATTTTTGTCTCCTAGGCTGCCTTTAAATATTAGAATTAGTTCAGTCCCACGGGCTAATCCAGAACCGCTTCCAAAAAATTTGGGTGGATAGAGCTTCTTCAAAAGATGCCATACATTTTAATGCTATTTTCTCTCTCTCCTCCTCTCCCATTAAATACAGAGGTTATTTATGTGGTCTGCATTTAATCTATGTCATAAAAGTTTAATCTCATCTAAAGTCTGTTTTTTTCTCCTCTAGGCCCATAGTCATAGTTTTAGCATACTTCCCAAGTCAATATGAACCTTGAGCAAAAATAATACTACTTTTTTTTTTCTTTCCTCTGAATGTTTAAATGTAAATTTGATATGGCTTTAAACAGGCCTGGCCCATCTCCCCTCCTCTTCTTCATGGGTTTCTGGAAACTGGTAAAAAGTTAAACCTTTCTGTTGGAAGAAAGGTCCATCTGGGTTCAGTTCCAAGTGGGGAAAAAGACACCGGATTCATGGAAGTTGCTTCGAAAGAAGTTTTATTGATGATGGACAGGACCAGATGGTTTGAGGTCCTAGAAGGGAAGAGATGCTGAGAGTGCCTGGGTTTTATGCCCTCTCTGGGCTTTTGAATTTGAGCTTGTATTCTGATTGGTTGTCAGACTCCCATGGGGCCATGCAGGGGCAACTCTATAGGCTGTCCTAAGTCCCAGGCTTGGTTGAGCCTTGCTGGATGATGATGCAATGAAAGGGCTTTGTGGGATTCTTATTATGGCTCTGCCCGAAGGAGGTGGATCTTTGTTATGTAGAATAGACTGACTCAGGCCTTAATGGCCCATTGACAAAGAGGGGGGAGGGCTCCTTGTTAGAGGAAATATTCTGTTCTTTTAATATTTCATTTTTCTAGAAGGGTGGGTGCTAACTTCCTACATCGCATATCAGCAAGATACTCAAGAAATACCTTTTGTTGTCACTCCCCAGTCATGTTTGTGAGACAGGCAACTATATAAATTTGGTAAATAAACTATTTTATGGTAATGTGTATTTTTAGTGAACTTTTTTTTAAAAGGTACCACAGTTACTTTCTGCTAATGTTTGATTGTTTCATTGTTAGACGTTTGGAGCTTTTCTAAACTTTCGTTCTTGTTTTCTTATTTGTTTTTTTGTAAATTCTTTTCGAAATTCAGGTAAATTGTTGCACTCTTTTCCTTTCTCCCTCTGCTAGAAGTATCCCAATGAAAAGCAAGCAATCGCTTTTATTTAACTTTAAAAAATACTAATAATTTCCCCAATGCATTCATAACAATGGGAAAGCACACATTTTCTTCAACGCAGCAAAAGAAAGCTGCACAAACAACCCTTTCAATCCATCCTCCCACGTTTCCCTCTTTACAAACTCGTCTAACTTTATCCCTCATCCAAATCATGGGTTGTTTTCCCCCCCAACGAATCTCAGTCAACCTGTAGTTCCAATTCCTTGCGCTTTTAATTCCCACCGAGTCACGCTGGAGTTGCTCCTAAATAAAACAGGCGTTAAAAGATTACACCATACGTCACGTAATCATTAAAAAAGCCGCCCATACAGGATCCTTAGCTTTGATTTTATATTATATATATTTTTCCAATCTGCCGATGGGGCTTTGCAACCGCTGATCGAAACCCCAGCAATGCAACAGGTCCTCCCTTTTTAACCCTCTCCGGCGATGGTGGTGAAGAACAGCTCTACCTGTTGCAATCCTGCCTGGGGATGCCTGCAGCCGGTTTTAAAGAGTCAGAGAGATCGCTTGCCCGCCACTTCCCGCACCCCGTAAGATAAAAGGTGCATCCCGTTTGGATTTTGCAATATATATTTTTTTTGCAAAAACGAACAGGTGCAGATAAAAGCTGATCCCGTTTGATTTTGCAATTATTATTTTTTTGCAAAAACGAACAGGTGCAGTTAAAACGCGATCCAGTTCGATTTTGCAAAAAAAAAAAAAAAGCAATATGAACAGGCACAGATAAAAGGTGATCTCGTTTGATTTTTGCAAAAAGAAAATGAACAGGCGCAGATAAAAGCAAAAAAAGCTTCATTTTGCAAAAAAAATTTTTTTGCAAAATAATAAGGCGCCTACAGTTCCCTTAGCTGGCCAAAAAAAAAAAAGCGCACCCGGCTTTCGCCCAGCACAAGGCAACCCACCCGGCTTGCACGCTTCCAGCCCAACCCCACTCCTCCCTCCTCTCCTCTCTCTCCTCCCTCCTTTCTCTCCCCCCCCCCGCCTCTCTTCCCAATGGGTTCTGCAATTTCCTCGTGGCATTATGGGACGAAACAAGATGTAGGGCGAGAAGAGCGAGAGGAGAATGCTACGTCGCCGTGGGACGAGGCTTTGCGGCAACCAATCGGGGCGCGGCGTGGCTGAGCCACTGCAAGGGGTGGGACAGCTATTTCAGCGCTGGAGGTGGGAGGGGGGAACGGGGCAGCTCGCCAGAGGAGGCTTGCTGGGGGAAAGGAGCGGAGGGCGTTGACGGTGCTGCTGCTTCTGTGCTGCGAGCTCCCCCTCCTCTCTCACCGCCGCCGCCAGCGCGCTGTGCAAGCCGCGCTCCAGACGCCTTTGGCTCGGCTGGCCGGCCGCTGCGCTTGCTCCCCTTTGGCACCCCGGGCAGGAGAAGCCAGGAAGCCGCTTGTTTGTAGGACTCGTGGAGAGAGGCGCTGGGGGCGGCGGGGCGCCTTGCAAAACCTTGCCGTTTGCAGGGAGGGGGACGCCGGCCAGGGGGCTGCCGTCGTTGACGCGGGTTTCCCAAAGGCGAAGCAGCTGTTAAGGGTAAGCGGGGTGCGCGCAACAACTCGGGGAAGGGAGGGAGAAGACTCCCTGGGCATCTTGCACGGCCGTTTCCCTTTGCATCGCGAGTAACGTTGGTAAGGCGCAAATCGGGTTGGGTTGCCGTCGGTCAGGGTCTCCTCTGAGCGAGAGGGGGGGTTGGACTAGATGACCTTTAAGGTCACTCCCGACTCTTGTTAATCTGAGAAGATAGGAGGAATTTAACCCAGAGAGGTTCAAAGCGATGCCCCGAGCCAGAAGATGCAGCGGCGGGTTTTTTTTTTAACTGCGCTCTCCCTGCTTTGCGCTCGTTTTGTTTTGGTCCACGCCCCTCGCTTGCTTGCCTCCCCTCCCCAAAAGCCCCCCCCGTAACTCTTGGGGGCTGGTTGCTGGGAGATAGAGCCCCCCACCGGCGCTGTCCCAGGGGGCAGCCGAACGCCCGGGCTCCCAAAGCTGCCGCTCCCATCCACTTGGGTTTACCTGGGGGATATATTTTGGTGGGGGGTGTCGTTGCGCTTTGGGGTGTCTCTGCAGGGTTGGGGTAGTTAGACGCTCTGCTTTTTGGGGGCGGGGGGGGAGGAAGCCCGCAAGTCCTGCTACACACGACCACCTACCCATCCGCCCCCCAGCCTCGCAACTTTCCCGGCTTGATGATGCTTGGACTCCACCTGTCATTTTAATCTACCTCTAGTAGTCTTATCTACCTGTCCATTATGACCCACCTTGGCTGAAAGTCTGTGACTTTCTTAATGGATGTTATGGGGAAGACAGGTCCCTTTCTGACTTTGTCCCCCTTTTTCACTGCATGTTTTTTTTTTTGAATGGATGGGTACCCCTGATCTGAATCCTGTCCATTCTGATCTGCATTCTCCTGGGCTTCCTCCAACCTTCCTGTGTCCTGTTAGAGAAATCTTAGCTCCCCCCCTTTCTTTCTCCTTGTCTTTTAGAGAAATCTTAGCTCCCCCCCCCCTCTTTCTCCTTGTTTTTTGGGGTGGTAAACAGTTTAATTCAGGGGGCTGGGTTGAGAAAATCTACTGGGGGTTCATAGACTGTCTTGCGTTTATGCTATCAATGGGCAGATATTTTTAAAAAGAGAGAGAATCCATAGAGATGGTCTCAGAAATTGCCTTGTCATGTGGGAAAAGGTGTAACATGACCTGAAATGCTGGTGTGTGTGTGTGGCTGGCTTTGAGGGATGGCAGGTTTGGGTTTGCCGGCTTTTAACCTTGTTTCTCCTTTGCAACCCAATGCCTTATCCAGTGGACACTTTGAGCCAGGAAGCCAAGCCAGCCGCTGGATTCTTCTAGAGTCAGTGGCTTTGAAATGGGAGGGGGTGGCTCTTCTTCTTTTTTTGGCCAAGGTTTTTATCATCAGCCAGAACTGTCTTCTCCTAGCCTGCAGGTGGAGTTTCTCTTGGACTGGATCCAAAAAAGGGGGGGCATTTGAACACTCAAATACACCCCCCAAAAAAGCTGCTAGTGAGGGAACTTCCTTTGTGCAGCGCCATAAGGGTTTTCTTTAAAGGTGAGAAAAGTCCCCCATACACCTTTTAAAAAGCCTGAAATGAGTGACTGCAACCTGCACCAGGATGCATGGATAATAATGCAATATACCTCTACAAGTAACTTTTAGAGAGGGGGTGGAATCTTTTCCTAATAGAATGCATCATCTTTTAAATAGTGGTAATTAGGACTGTAATGGAGTTGTCTTCTCTAGGGTGCGAAGGGGATTCCCTCCCTGTTATTGGGGAGGGGGTTGCCTCCAGATCATCTTATCAAGAGCAGAGGATCTTCGCTTCCCTCTCTTTTTGGTGGTGGGGAGTTCCAAACGACACCTGGTGGTCTCTTTCCTCTGCTTTCCTTTTGGGAGATGGCAGTGACTGCACACATTATTGTGCTGTGTCAGCCTTCTCCAATCTTGGGGCGCCTTCAGGTATTGGATGCTTGGGGAGGGGGGTAGGTAGCTACTGGGTGTGAATCCTGGGAATTGAAATCCACATTCTGTAAGCACATCCGCATGGAAGATTTACCTGCTAAACCCCACTGTGATGTGTGGCACTTTATCTAATTTTGGGGTAGTAATCTTGGAAGGAAACGATGAAAATGGAAGTCTTTAAGAAGATGTTGGATAGCTATTTGTCTGAAACAGTATAGGGTTTCCTGCCTAGGCAGGGGGTTGGACTAGAAGACCTCCAAGGTCCCTTCCAACTCTGCTATTGTATTATATTGTAAAATGGCAAAAAAAAAATTTTTTAATTTCTCTCCTGGTCCAGTTTTAGATCACAAATGAGCTTAGATTGATAACTTTTTGTAAAAAAAAAGTTTTTTGTTTTTTATTCTTATACATCTCATTTTGTGAATGGTTTGGTTCCTGGGTTCATACATTTAAGTACATCTAATCATAATATTATTCTTAATAATTACAATTCATTTTCAATCCTGCTAACACATAATTTCTACTGTCATCTTTCTAAACCTCATAATTCTACCATACTTCATATCCACTTCATATCAATTTTTACTATTTCCCCCTTCATATTTCTACGTCTATTTTAGCCCTCTTTTCCCCCCCTTCCCTTATTCTGGTAATCAACGACGTGATCTTTCCTTTTTTCAATATTTCAATCATGCTCTTCTTAGATGGATAACTTGATCTGGCTTTAAAGTCATAGAGGCGAACACTAGTGGACCGATTTTTATGTTGGTATCTCAGAAGAGAGAACTGCTTGTCCGATCTGGTTTTGAGCTGGAATATCCCAATATAATGCTTACTTTCCCCCAAAGACTAACAGCTGAAGTTTGGACGTAGAATGTAGACTAGAATAGAATTCGTTATTGGCCAAGTGTGATCGGACACACAAGGAATTTGTCTTTGGTGCATATGCTCTCAGTGTACATAAAGAAAAATAAAATAGAATACATTCATCAAGAATCATAAGACACAACACTTAGTGATAGCCATAGGTTACTAATAAGAAATCAAATCATACTAGGAAACGAATAAAACAATATAAATTTTAAAGATACAAGCAACATGGTTATAGTCATGTAGGAAGAGATAGGTACTAGGAAGGAGGAGGAGAAGAAGAGTAATATTATTGGATGTTGTAATGTATGTATGTTGGAATGCACCAGGTGATGGATAATTACTCCCCATTTATAACTGGTAAACTCCCCTCTGGCACTTGGAGAACACCTGCTACCTTCAGATATTCTTGCTGAACCAGCCAATGAGAGTCTGAGGATTACAGGTACTCCTCAATTTACAACCACAATTGGGACCAACATTTCTGTTGCTATGTGAGGGGATAGTTAAGTGAGTCACGATGGATTTTTTTTTGACTTGTCACAGTTTTTAAAGGAACCTTCAGTTAAATCAATCATGCAGTTGATAAGGGAAGCTGTTTCCCTCATTGACTTGACTTGTTGGAAGCTGGCTAGGAAGGTAGGTAGGTCTCAAATGTTGATCCCCGGATGCTGCAACCATTGTAAATTCATGCTGGTTGCAGAGCATTTATCCGGGGTGCTGAGATGGTCGTAACTGTGAGGACTGGCTAGAAGTTAATTTCAGCACTGTTGCAACTTCAGCTGCTAAACAAATGGTTGTAAATCCAGGACAGGTTATATTATTGAAATACTGTAGTATATTGGGAATTTCCCATTATACAGTTACCGGTGCTCATTTATGGAGTGCCCTTTATTTACTGTTAGTAAACCTTCCCTGTGAGAAGGCTTCCCTTGAGCGTACTGGGGAAAATAGCTGAAAAATGAGGCCAAACAACATGTACTGAAAAAATAGCTTAAAAAAAAACAAACAGCCTCATAAAAATGCCAGTCAGTGGAAGGCTTGCAGTGAATGTAGTGTCTCTTGATGCTTGCATGCAATTAGCTTATTTTATGATGTGCAAATGCAAAAAAATTCAACCTTGAAATCAAATCATAATCAACATTTTGGAGCAATAGAACCTTGGCGTGGCTATTAATGGGATGGGCCCTCTCCCTCTTCTTGAATAGCTCTATTTTCGCGGCTTCAGATGCTTTTTGGAGTCCCTGCCAAAATGTGAAATTTGCTTAGAATTTGCTAAGGGCCTCTCATTCTCAGCATGCTGGCTTCCCTTCCCTGACAGAAAGAACTGGATATCCAGCCTTGGGGTAGGGGTAAAAACATTGAAACGGGCCATCCCTGGATAGTTCCAGAGTGCCAAGTGACTGTAATGGGATTAAAAGGCTAGTGAGATTTGCTTTCAAGGGACAGCGCACTCCGTGTTACACAGAACGGGGAAGTGCTGGTGTGCGCTCCCATTAAAAAACACTGCCACTCTTTACCTGACAATTCATTTTGCACATTTGTAGCTTTAACTAGGAAAATTGCAGGCCAGAACATGGATCCTCTTAGCGTGTTAGATTCTGTTCTTAACAGAAAACATACATGTTTAGGGCTGAGTAACTCAGCATTTCATTTCTCTGCCAAGAAATTAAAAGACGCTCCTGGAGAGGAAAGCTATAGCAAATCTAGACAGCGTATGAAAAAGCAGAGACATCACCCTGCCAACAAAACGGTGTCTATGGTTTTCCCAGTTGCAATGGATGGCTGTGAAGGTTGGACCATAAAAAAGGCTGAGCGCCAAAGAATGGAGGCCTTTGAACTCTGGTGCTGGAGAAGACTCCTGCGAGTCCCTTGGACTGCAAAGCCATCCAACCGGTCAGTCCTAGAGGAGATCAACCCTGACTGCTCTTTAGAAGGCCAGATCCTGAAGAGGAGACTCAAATGCTTTGGCCACCTAATGAGAAGGAAGGACTCCCTGGAGAAGAGCCTAATGCTGGGAAAGATTGAGGGCAAAAGAAGAAGGGGATGACAGAGAATGAGGTGGCTAGACAGAGTCACCGAAGCACTAGGTGTGAGCTTAAATGGACTCCAGAGGATGTTAGAAGACAGGAAGGCCTGGAGGA
This sequence comes from Natrix natrix natrix, assembly GCA_029891615.1. Lineage (NCBI taxonomy): Eukaryota > Metazoa > Chordata > Lepidosauria > Squamata > Natricidae > Natrix > Natrix natrix. The sequence continues at coordinate 1,402,523 of JAKRSK010012735.1, read as the reverse complement.
ACATTATCCATGGGGTCGAGGTAGGTCGGTCATGACTTCACAACCAACAGCAACTCTGCACTAAGTCATAATTGGCAATCCAGTGGGAATTTTTTTTTTGCAGCCAGGAACTGTCTTTTCCCTTTGTTTACTACTAGGGAGTTGCAGATATTTTTAGCTCCTTTGCAAATTAGCATGGGGCTTTTAAAAAAATAAGATTGTTCTATTAAACCTTTTGAAAACCTTACTCAATTGGACTATTGATCATTAGGGGGAGATAAGACATGCTTTATTAATGAACTGCTGCCAAAATTCAGCAGCTGATCTTCAGGGACTGCAAAAAGGACATTGCATCTTTTTGCTTCGTCCGCTGCTGACCCAAACTTTTATCATCCATAATGGCTGTGTTAAGATCTCATCCCATGGCAGAACCAAACCACATACCTAGAGGACAGATAACAGGCAATTTCCTCTTCCTATTATTGGAGAATTAAAGGTGATCTCGCAGAAAGTTGAATTGGGTACAAGGGCAGAATATTTTTTGGAGTCACCCAAGTCTCCTTTCCTTCCTTTTAAAGGCCACTCAAATTGTGCCACTGAAATGAGGCAAACCGGCTGAACTTTGATGTGGACTTATCTCCCACTCCCCTCTTGATTTTTGAGTGGAACTTAAATCACACTGATGAAAATAGACTTATATTATTTTTATCTTGCCTTTTATTGTTTTTATAAACTACTCAAGGTAGCAAACGTATTTAGTAGTACAACAACCACCCTCTTGAAGTGGGCATGGCTGAGAATGACTAGCTCAAAGTCACCCAGTCAGCTTTCATGCCTAAGGTGGAAACTCACTCAAAGCTGTTTTCTATCCTGGTGACTTAACACTCAAATTGGCCATATATTTAACCACTTATGTAGTATGGTCTCGGGATGCAAGAAAAAAATGTTTAGTGTATAGAGACAGCTGTTGTATCTTAATACTATAAAATGGTCTTTTTATAAACAGGTCCTGTGGCATCTTCTCTAGAAGTGCTATTCTCCAGCTGTGACGGGACGATAGTTCCCACACATCTGGAAGAGACCGGTAATCTACATGAGAGGGTGTTGGAATTTGTGGTATTTTTAATACTTTAAAGTATTTTTCTTTGGTTAGAAAACTAGGGTGTTACTTCTGTGGCTTTTGCTTTACTTGCTCATTGAATATGTGGTTTAGAGCATGTTTAAACGGTCTAAGAGGGCACGGCTTTCACTAAGAATTCTGGGAACTGTAGTTTGGTGGAGTTGCTTGCCACCACTGAATACAAATTCATAACTACTACTTCTGTAAGAGCAGGGGTGGGCAATTAATTTTTCCAAGGGGCCACGTGAGAAACTGGGACTGTTGCGGAGGGCCAACCCTGATGCCACCCTGCCCACTACCACTGCTGCCCTAACCTCTGATGCTTTAATGCTCCCTCACTGCCAAGTCTGCTGATATCCTGTTGTCAATGCTGCAGGCCAGATGTGGCCCACATGCCATAAAATACTTAGATCTGGCCTAGAGGACACAGGGTGTGCCATAACTGGCAGAGAATATTGATATCACATGGACCAGTAATTTATTTACAAATCTTTTGCTTAACTTCTGCTTCTTCCTTTAATGGGAATTCTTCATCTGTCATTGTGTTGAGAAATACCATAAGTAGGCAGCATCCCTCATGAAGCTACCATCTCGTTCACTGTCTTGAGACTTGGCAACTTTTAAGATTGCCAAGACTGGGTATGTCTAGTTTAATGAAAAAATGACTAGGGGAGACATGATAGCAGGGTTCCAATATCTCAGGGGCTGCCACAAAGAAGAGGGAGTCAAACTATTCTCCAAGGCACCTGAGGGCAGACCAAGAAGCAATGGGTGGAAACTAATCATGGAGAGAAGCAACCTAGAACTAAGAGGAGACAGCTAGAACAATGAATCAGTGGAACAACTTTTCCCAGAAGTTGTAAATGATCCAACACTGGAAGTTTTTAAGAAAATGTTAGATAGCCATTTGTCTGAAGTGTGGTGTAGGGTTTCCTGCCTAGGCAGGGGGTTGGACTAGAAGACCTCCAAGGTCCCTTCCAACTCTCTTGTTCTAATTCTAATTTTAAAAAGTCATTTCAGTAGGCAATAGCTATGCAACTTAGTGACATAAGCCTTTGGAACTCTAGCTTTTTAGTAAATGCTAGTGAAATTTCACAGACAACAACCTACCTCACCATCCTTGTAAAGCAGCAAGTCCTGTTAGTTAATGCAGTGCATGAGCACTTTGCTTTATCCATTGAAAAGTAAGAAGATCTCTGCCCTAAGCAGCTTTTATTCGTATTTTGTGCTGCAGAGAGAAATAGAAATAAGAGTAAATGGGAAAACATTTGTATCTCACTGATATTTCTTTTAAGCTCAGATTTAATGAAGGATATAAATTCATGGCCTGGAGGTTTTGAAGCATTACCTAAAAGTTTGTTGACTTAAGTCGTATATATCCTGCCTTTAATTCAGGGCTCAGGACTTCCTACATAGTGTTCCCCCACTCCTGTTTCCCCATATTCACTAGGGAATAAGCATAGCCATTGTGCTGTTTCAACAATATCTTAGTAAAGATATCTCAGTCTGGTCTAATAGTTAAGGCACCAGGCTAGAAAGCAGGACATTATGAGCTCTGGTTGACTTTAAGCCTGTCACTGTTCCAGCCTAGGTTTCCCAAGGGCCTGAAGCAAACTCCTGATCCCGACAAAAAACCCTTTTATTAATTTGCTGTGAATTCTGCTCATTCACATCCAGCAAAGTCTTACAAGGGAGGATTTACAGTCACAGACCTTATCTGGCTGGGAGAGCTGACAGGCCGATATCTGCAAAACTTGGCAAGGAGGGTCACAAACCAATTAAGCGAACTAATTGTCTCCTGCAAACTCCACTCCCCTTTGGCTCCTCTTTTATTTCCTCTGGAAGGGGCCATTCATCGTCCACCTGTGGCTTTACTCCCAAGTCTACCCCTGTTCTTTAGATGTTTCCTTCGTCTGGCGACTCTGCGCATGCTCACACTGGGAACAGGCTCCAGCTGTTCTTCTGCCCCACTGATGTTTGACTCTGAAGGCAGCTGTTAACTGGCATATGGCTCTGGCCTCCTCTCTGCCTCCGACACACAGCCCTCATCAGAGCCTTCCCCAGACTCCAGGACTGGCCCATCTCCCTCCCCAACCTCCTCACTGTCCGAATCTGCTAGCGGGCCACAATAGTCACATACACAGCCCAATCAAAGAGGAGATGTGGTGAGGAAAACAGGAGGAAAATGTGTTGGATGTTTCACCACTTTTGAGTTATTTATACGTAATAAAGGCAGGAAATGAACGAACAAACAAGCAAATAAATGGAATTGCATGAGTGGAGAAGATCTGTTAAAAAGATGTGAACATAAAAGGAAAAAGTTGGAATAGGCAGGGCTTCTGGATTCTGAACTACCATATTTTTTGGAGTATAAGACGCACCAAGGTTTTGAAGAGGCAATTTTTTAAAAAAAGTAGGTAGGTAGATAGAGGGATAGGGAGGGAGAGAAAGAGAGAAATACAGTAGGTAGGTAGGGAGACAGAGAGAGTAGTTCTAGGTAAGTAGGTAGGTAGAGGGATAGAGAAATAGAAAGAGAGAAATACAGTAGGTAGGTAGGGAGACAGTTAGGTAAGTAGGTAGGTAGAGGGATAGAGAAATAGAAATAGAAATACAGTAGATAGTTTGGGAGAGAGAGAGTAGGTAGGTTGGTAGGTAGAGGGATAGAGAAATAGAGAGGGAGAGAAATACAGTAGATAGAGTGAGTAGGTAGGTAGATGTTTCCATGTGTATTTATCCATGTGCTGAAGAAGGAAATTGCTGACAATCTGCAGCACCTAAGACTTTATTTCTGCTGGCACAACATTTGATCAATGTAATTCTCATCAATCAGTTAAAGAGCTTTCCAAAAGGAAAAAAACAAGGTTTTGCATTCTACAAACCTCCCCCAAACGGCCTGTTTTTCACGAAAACGGGCCCGTTTTTTTAAAGGCTTGAAGAGTGCTCCTGGCCGGGAGGAGGGGGGGGGAGCAAAAAAGAGCAAAAAAAGGCCAGTTTTTCGCAAAAACCAGGTCTGTTTTTTGTCAAAAAAATTGCATACATAGCCTTATGGAGGCTTATAAAATGCTGCTGGGGGGCAAAAAACAGCTGGGTTTTTTCTCATTTCTGCCCTCCCCAGCCCCCAGGAGCTCTCTAAAAGCCCCCATAAGGTTCTACACAGCCATTTTGGTGAAGGGGCGGGGTTTCGGGAGGCCAAAAATGCTGTATTCAGTGTATAAGACGCACCCAGATTTTCAGCCTCTTTTTTGAGGGAAAAAAGGTGTGTCTTATACTCCGAAAAATACGATAGATACGGATTTAGATGAAAGGGTTAATAGGGAAACAGTTATCTTAAAAGTGTTACTACAAACTAGAAAGGGGCAAGAAAAATGATTCTTAAACTTACACCTCTCTAAAGAGGCCTCAGCTTTGCAGAAAATTGGGTTCAGTTGTGTGGAACAAAGTTTTGTGGTTCAATTCATAAGCTGCATTTATCTTGATAATTCTTTGAGAGCACAGTGGCTGGATTTGGATAGCATTCTAAAACCATGGTAAATCATGGTTAGGGATAGGAGTCAGCGGTCTTGCCATCCCTTGGAGAGTGATTCGCTAGCATTCTAGTGTTTAGGTGCAATAATATATTTGCTACTTTATGGTAAATGTTATTTTACAGAGCATACACAATTCTAGGATAAATAAATTGAGATTTGCTAGTCCTGTCTGTCTGGATTTTGAGGGTTTAAGATTGAGGTGTATTTGTGCTTATGTATAATGCTTGACTGAAGCTACAACATTGAAAACAGTTACAGCTGATTCTCCCACTTATGACTGCTGTACCATCCCTGTGGTCCATGTGATAAAAACTCGGGTCACTGTCTATTTATGATGGTTGCATCAGTCCAGGTCATGTACAACCTTCCCAGCTGACATCGGACAAGCAAAGTCAATGGAGGAAGCTGGAATTGCTCAAATTATTTGCATGATAACTGAACAACCAATAAAGAGAATATTCGTAGCTCAAGGTTGAGGTCCTTGAAACTCTCTTGAGCTTGGTGGTTTTCTTGCATTACCCAAACGGATGATGTTACCTAGTTGGGTAGTGAAACGTCTGCAAGAAAACAACCAAGGTTAGAGAGCACCAAGGAGCTCTCACTTAACAACTGCAGTGATTCTTTCAACAACTGCCTTGTTTAGCAATGGAAATTCTAACCCTAATTATGTGAAGGACTAGCTATAATTACTAATATATGACTGGAGTTGAGGAAACTTTTTTGGGCTTAACTAGTGCTTGAAGGGCAATTTGAACACAGAATAATATAGATAGATAGATGATGATAGATAGATGATAGATAGATGATAGATAGATAGATAGATAGATAGATAGATAGATAGATAGATAGATGATAGATAGATGATAGATAGATAGATAGATAGATAGATAGATAGATGATAGATAGATAGATAGATAGATAGATAGATAGATAGATAGATGATAGATAGATAGATAGATGATAGATAGATAGATAGATGATAGATAGATAGATAGATAGATGATAGATAGATAGATAGATAGATGATAGATAGATAGATGATAGATAGATAGATAGATAGATAGATAGATAGATAGATAGATAGATAGATGATAGATAGATAGATAGGAAGGAAGGAAAGAAAGGGAGAAAGAGAGAAAGAGAGAAAGGAAGAAGAAAGGGAAAGGAAAAGAGAGAAAGAGAGAGAGAAGAAGGAAAAGAAGAAGGAGGAGGAGAGGAAAAGGAGGAAGAAAAGAAAAGGAAGAAATAGTGAATGGTTTGACAGTGGTGAGGGAATTACTTGTTTAGCAGAGTAATGGCATTCGGGGGGAAATTGTTCCTGCTCTGGTGTGCAGTGCTCTATAGCGTCGTTTTGAGGGTAGGAGTTGAAACAATATATGTCCAGGATGTGAGGGGTCTGTAGATATTTTCACGGCCCTCTTTGACTCGTGCAGTATACAGATCCTCAATGGAAAGCAGGTTGGCAGTAGTAGTTGTTTTTTTCTGCAGGGTCCTTGGAGGTCATCTAGTCCAACCCCCTGATCAAGCAGGAGACCCTATACTAGTTTGGACAATTGATAGTCTTTGCATATCACCACCTGACTTGCTTCAGATATTAATAGCTCTGGCTGAAAGATAGAATTGATAAAAGGGGAGGCATAGTCTATGTATGTGTGTGTCTCCAGGCAGTGCAGCAAACTTTATTGATATGCAACATTTCCTGGCCTTTCTTCTAACATGAGAGCACCATAGTTACTTGCAAGGGAAGTTAAAGCCAACATGTGTCATGATGTAAATGGACACAACTTGCATCAGATGTCCCTTGGGTTAGCATTTGCATAGAGATGTTTTGATGCATGGGTTACTTGATATTGCTTATTTCAGATACTTACATAAAAAACATAGGGACGCGGTGGCTCAGTGGCTATGACGCTGAGCTTGTCGATCAGAAAGGTCTGCAGTTTGGTGGTTCGAATCCCTAGCGCCACGTAACGGAGTGAGCTCCTGTTACTTGTCCCAGCTTCTGTCAACCTGGCAGTTCGAAAGCATGTAAAAATGCAAGTAGAAAAAATAGGAACCACCTTTGGTGGGAAGGTAACAGAGTTCCATGCGCCTTCAGCATTTAGTCATGCCGGCCACATGACCATGGAGACGTCTTCGGACAGTGCTGGCTCTTCCGCTTTGAAACGGAGATGAGCGCTGCCCCCTAGAATCAGGAATAACTAGCACATATTTTTATTTTATTTATTTCATCAAGCATGTATTAGATAGTATATAAGTATAAACATGATTTTGAATACATGAAATTGGTACGAATAAAAAGGAACATTAGGACAGGGACGGTAGGCACGTTGGTGCGCTTATGAATGCCCCTTACAGACCTCTTAGGAATGGAGTGAGGTCAAGAGTAGATGTCTAAGGTTAAAGCTTTGGGGGGTTGGGAAAGAAACCACAGAGTCAGGTAGTGCATTCCAGGCATTGACCACTCTGTTGCTGAAGTCGTATTTTCTGCAGTCGAGTTTGGAGCGGTTTACCTTGAGTTTGTATCTATTGAGTGCTCATGTACACAATTGTTGTGGTTGAAGCTGATATATACGCGAGGGGAATTTCTACCTTTACATAAAAAGCATTGCATGGATTTTAGGCTGAGAAGTATCTGCTTGATTTTCTTGACAATATTTTTGTATTCTTTGAATCTCTTGGTCTTCCTGCAAACCATTTGATAGGTCCCAAAAGGCTAGCCGTGGTGTCAAATTGGAGATTTCTCTCTGCAATGGAATTTTAGCTTGTTTCACCCATTATTCCTTGAATAAGGCATAGTGCTGAGTTGGCATATTGGGTGAAGCCTCTAGATTTACAACCCCCACTGAATCAGTTTATATACATGCTAAGCCAAAACCATACTACTGATTAATGCCATGAGAACGCCCCCCCCTCACTTGAATTATCAATAAATTAGTATCAATCCGTATGAATTAATTGTGGTTTGTTCATCCATAATGAACTTGTTCACGCATCACGGCATAATGTAATTAGGTTTTAATATGGTAGATATGAACAATAGTTCGCAGAATTCCTAGATAGACATAACAGGTGAGAATTTCAACAGGACTCAGGACAGTTAATCTAAAGTACAGGTAGTCTTCAGTTTACAACCGGAATAGGGACTAGGAATTTTTTTCATTAAGCATGGACATTAAGTGAATAATCATGAGGCCACTATTCTGCTAACTTTTTTGCTGTGTCTATGGAAATTCCCAGTCATCCCGGTCATGGTTGTCCCAAAGGTATTTTTTTCAAGAGGCAACTGGACTTTCTGGTTTTTCTTTGAAGACATTTCACTTCTCATCCAAGAAGCTTCTTCAGCTCTGACTGAATGGTTGAGAATGGAAGGCTTTGTACCCCTTGCAGACAGATGGCTATTTAGTTGAACAAACCTATTAATAAGATTCAGCAGTCCGTCTGCATTTAAAAGACAAAGGCCACATTTTGGACCCCGCTGGTTTAAAAACTGGTTTGAAAGAGGGGTCAAAGAGACCATTTATGTCAACGGGGGGTAGAGCTATGACATCATCTATCTCCTGTCTACAGCACAGTCCGTTCAGCAGTTCCAAGAAGACTCCTCACCCATTTGCACCACTCAGGTGACCCTGAATATACAGATAAACCTCCAGGTACTCTAAATGAACTCACTAAAAGAATGCAAATGACCAGCTGTCTGCAAGGAGTATGAATCCTTTCATTCCCCACCTTTTGGGAGGTGTTTTTTTTTTTTTTGCTGTACTCATTACCGTAGTCATTGAGACACCGCGATTATGACTTGTGACCTTCCTTGCTCATTTCCCCATTGACATGGTCTGAAGCAGGCTGGGAAGATCACACATTGCGATCGCATGACAGCAGGATGCTGCAACCATTGTCCCAATGGTTGGTACAATGTAAGGACCACTTGCTAGTCGCGTTGTTCAAGATCCACCACGACTCACCCAGTTGCTAAGCGAATGGTTGTTGAGGACTGTCTCCAGGGTGCATTCTTAGGGGATTAGTGATTTCTCGAAGTTGTGAAGTTGCCCCTGTGCACTTGTGAGAAATAGCTCCTGTGTTTAGTGGGGGGGTTAAATTCCCCAGTAACATCAAAGAATAATGGCTATTCTTTCATAGACTTGGAATTTCCTGCTTCCTCTGTAGAATGACCTGTAGTTATCCATCCTCACCTTCAACGGATAATAAAAGCAAGGCTGCAGGTTTTGGGTGCTTTCTTGGAATTACATCTGAGATGAATATTACACTGAGTTGGGCTCCATCTCCTGTATCCTCCCGCAGGTCCATCATGTCTGACAGAAAGGCTGTGATCAAAAATGCTGACATGTCTGAGGACATGCAGCAAGATGCTGTCGACTGTGCTACGCAGGCCATGGAGAAGTACAATATAGAGAAGGATATTGCAGCATACATCAAGAAGGTATGTTTCTCTCTACGCAGCGTGATGGGGTGGGGTTGTATTGCCTTACATGTAGTCCTTGACTTGTGAACCTAATAGGCTCAATCCTTACGCCTTTTGATAGCAATTGCTATCTGACTTGCTTTATGACTGTCACAGCTTACAAACATTAGCCACGGTGGTGCAGTGGTGAGAGTGCAGTACTGCAGGCGACTTCCGCTGACTGCCGTTTGGCAGTTCAAATCTATACCGCTTCACAGTGCTTTACAGCCTTCTAAGCGGTTTACAGAGTCAGCCTCTTGCCCCAAACTATCTGGGTCCTCATTTTACCCACCTCGGAAGGATGGGAGGCTTGAGCCTGGTGAGATTTGAACTGCCAAAGTGCAGTCCGTCGGCAGTCAGCAGAAGTCGCCTGCAGTTCTGCACTCTAACCTCACTGCACCACCGTGGCTAATGTCTGTAAGTTGTGGCAGTCATAAAGTGAGTCATGACATGACTGACCCAACTTCACAATTCGCTTGTGTTAAGTGAATCACTTTGGTCATTAACAAATTAATTGTTTGCAATGGGGCAGTTTTGCTGAAAATAGGACGTAAATGTCGCATGTCAATGAAAACTCAAACATCCAGGCCAAAAGGTATCTTAAAAGGTTGAATTCGTGGCATCGGAACCAAAATGTATTAATCTTGAGACCTTTGCTCATCCAAACAACTTCATCTGCCAAAATAAAAGAATTAGGCAGCATCTCGTTGGAATGTAGCAACATTGGAAGGTCGCATCTGGGTTGTAAGTAGCTTTTGGGAAGGTATATTTGTAATTTCAAACAGTCACCAAGTGACCGGTTGTAAGTCAAAGGCTACCTTTCCTGGCTTATCTGACCCAATGCCAGCTAGATATTTCTGGAAAAGCCTCAAGCAAATTTTAAAAGCAGTTACAAGCTTTTCCGTAACTGATGCATTTGATTTAGAAGATTCTGCCTGATTATTATAGAAGGGAAGTGCGCCCATCACAGCCTGGTTTCCTTAAGCAAGGAATCCTAGTCAACCAGCATTGCTGGCTGGGGAATTCTGGGAGTTGAAATCCACGCATCTCAATAGTTGCGTTTGAATAAGCAGTTGTAAACCATGATAGGTGTCTCAATACAAAATAATTAAACCAACACACTGAAAAAACATTCAGTTTTGCATTCTGCATTCAAAACTGCATTCAGTTTTGGTTGCCACGATGTAGAAAAGATGTGGAGACTAGAAAGAGTGCAGAGAAGAGCAACAAAGAGGATTGGGATACTGGAGACTAAAACATGAGGAGCGGTTGCAGGAACTGGGTATGTCTAGTTTAATGAAAAGGACTAGGGGAGACATGATAGCAGTCTTCCAATATCTCAGGGGTTGCCACAAAGAAGAGGGAGTCAAACTATTCTCCAAAGCACCTGAGGGCAGGACAAGAAGCAATGGGTGTAAACTAATCAAGGAGAGAAGCAACTTTGAACTGAGGAGAAACTTCCTGACAGTTAGAACAATTAATCAGTGGAACAGAATTGCCTCCAGAAGTTGTGAATGCCCCAACACTGGAAGTCTTTAAGAAGATGTTGGATAGCCATTTGTCTGAAATGGTATAGGGATTCTTGCCTAGGCAGGGGGTTCGACTAGAAGACTTCCAAGGTTCCTTCCAACTCTGCTATTGTATTGTATTGTAAAACCTATTGCAATTTGGGGTAATGACTATACTAAAAGAAGGCAGTATAATTGGCTTGTCTAAATTCTGTGTGGACTATTGATTGCAGGGTGTCAAATAAATGTTTCTCTTGGTCTCTCACCCAGGGACAGAACGTACATGTTTTGTCTGAGTAACTCTCTCTGAATTGGAAAGCTTAATATTTTGTGTTCTGCTTTCCTTTTTTTTTAAATGGAAAGCTGTTCAACAAAATAAATATTAAGTGGGGATTTTTTTTAATGTGATACTTTCTACTGGAACCAGATCCAAACTGATTTGCAAGAGTTCGTTAACAATAAAGATGTTTTGGAAGAGTGAGTGCACTAATGAATTGGGGAATTTAAAAGAGCGTAGATTAGGTGCAGTTAACTCAGATGCCTTTCTCTGAAGATTCAGACTCTTAAGGGTGATTTAAGTAGATTTAGTTTATTTAATTAAATTATAATGAATAATTTGTTAATTTTATAAACTAATAAATTAAAATGATAAAATTAAGCCGATTAAGAGGTTTCAGGGTGTGAGGAAAAAATAACCTGCAATGCAAATGTGGAAAAAGCCAGGTATCAGTAAATACAGGTGATCCTTAAGACAATTCATTTAGGGACCATTTGAAGTTACAGTGGCACTGAAAAAAGTAACATATGACCTATCCTTGCACTTAAGAAACCATCACAGCATCCCCACAGTCACATGATCAAAATTAGAGTGCTTGGCAACCAGCATATATTTTTGATAGTTGCACACAGAACTGAGTCACTGTGCTTAAGGTCCATTGAACCAAAAATCACCACCGTGGGATCCATGTGCTTTCTCTCTTGCCACAAGGCAAGGCAAGGAATAATGGATAGAAACTAGTCAAGGAGAGAAGCACCCTAGAACTAAGGAGAAATGACCTCATAATGAGAACAATTATTATTACTTTTTTTAATTGAAGGTTTTTTTTATTTTTCATATCATATAATCACGTGTATGCCTCTTACGTAACCAACATCATATTGTATTATTAAATGTTTACATCAATTCATCTTACCAACAACTCCCAAAAACCAATTATTGGCTCTTCTGCTCTCCATATTTGTATTTTATCTATCACTTTCTTCTCCCTCTCTCCTCCCTACCTCCTTTCTTCCCTTTGTCACCCTTCCCTCCTCAACTTCTCCTTCCTCTCTCCTTCTCCTCCCTCCCCTTACCACTCCTCATTTTCTCCTCCTTCTCCCCCCTCCCCTTGCCCTCTCTCCTATCCCTCTCTTCTTCCCTTACCTCTCTCTCTACTTCTCACTCTTCATCTCATTTACTTGGTGTATTTCAGCTTCTGAGCGAGCTCCCTTTTATGTTGATGGTATTTATAATTCCTTTTCAATATACATATTTAATTTTTCTCCTCCTTTTTAGTAAAAAAACCCCGATATAACAGAAAAGTATACATATACAGTCATTGTGCTTTTAAACCACCCCCAGCCCCCAAACCTAATTTTGGTCAAGATGTAGACCTGGTTACAATTCCCAGCTATTCTCATCATTATCTTTATATAATTATACACCCTTCCGTGCCCCCAATTTGTGATTCTGTCTCTTTATCACAATAGTTTCCCATAATGAGAACAATTATTCAATGAAATGGCTTGATTCCAGAAGTTGTGGGTGTTCTGTCACTTGAGGCTTTTAAGACAGCGGCCCCCAACATTTTGGACACCAAGGACTGGTTCCGTGAAGAGTGTTTTTTTCCATGTACTGGAGGGGGGCATGGTTTCCTGATGCTGCCTGCATCCTGCAGATGGGACTGCACTGGTTTCTAGCATGCCATGGCCCGATGCCAGTCCATGGACCAGGGGTTGGAGACTCCTGTTTTAAGAAGAAACTGGACAGCCACTTGCCTGGAATGGTATAAGGCAGTGATGGCAAACCTTTTTGGTACCGAGTGCCCAAACCAGAATGTGTGTGCATATGTGCACACTGGAGTGCCGGAAACAGCTGGCCGGTGTGCATGTGCGTGCCAGCCAGCTGGTATTCGGGTTTCCGGCACATACACACGGCATGTTTTTTGACCGTTTTCTGGTGCCCATAGAGAACAGGTGGCAACCTGTGGCACACAGAGAGGGCTCTGCATGCCACAGGTTTGCCATCATAGGTATAGGGTCTCCTGCTTGAGCAGGGATTTGAACTCCAAGGTACCTTCCAACTCTCTTATTTTGTTTCTGTTATTCTGGCTTTCAGCATTTCTGGTTTTCCAGCAAAATGCACCTATTAGATAAAATGGAACTGAAAGAAATTGAGCAGTAGCTTGATCAAATCACAGTGGATTAAGTAATTGGGGGGATGGGAATAGACATTCATATTATTTCAAGGAGAAGCAGAAAAGTACTATTTAAAATCGTGGGCAGTAGTAAAAGAATCACTTTCCACCTCCTTCAACACAGTTACAATTAAACATTAATCTTTTGCTCCAGAATTCAATAGTACACAGTGTTTTAATCATCACATCCCAACATTAAAAAATTCAATTCCGTTTCAAGCAAAAAAAAAATATCCCAAGGTAACCTCCATGTGGAAACAAAGAGAGAGAACAGCTTTTCTTTAATTAAAATAGTTTCACCATCTAGGACAGTTCCGTTAACTTCACCAACCATTCTTCCATTGTGGAAGTCTGTAGATTGGAAAACATTGATGCATTAAATGGAAAATGGATGTAAATTTCCTGAGAAAAAGTGGTAGATGCCAATTTGGAAAGGAGGAGGAATATCTTGTTACCTAGAACTCAAAAGAACAGTTGACTTGACTTGCAATGGAGCCTGCAACCTTCTGTCGTCGTTAAGTACAATACAATACAATACAATAGCAGACTTGGAAGGGACCTTGGAGGTCTTCTAGTCCAACCCGCTGCCTAGGCAGGAAACCCTATACCGTTTCAGACAAATGGCTATCCAACATCTTCTTAAAGACTTCCAGTGTTGGGGCATTCACAACTTCTGGAGGCAAGCTGTTCCACTGATTAATTGTTCTAACTGTCAGGAAGTTTCTCCTCAGTTCTAAGTTGCTTCTCTCCTTGATTAGTTTCCACCCATTGCTTCTTGTTCTACCCTCAGGTGCTTTGGAGAATAGTTTGACTCCCTCTTCTTTGTGGCAACCCCTGAGATATTGGAACAATGCTATCATGTCTCCTATCTATCATATCATATCATGAACTAATTGTTTCATATTTGCTGAAAACTGCAAGTAAAACTTGTTTTTAGCCCAAAACAAAACATTGTAAAATGTTGATATGACCATGGGACACTGCAAAAATGCAGTCCAATTGCCGAGTGCCCAAAATGCAGTCATATGACCATGAAGGGGGCATTGGAACTTTAGAAGCAGGTCATATATACGTGCAGCAACAATACAATAGAGAGCGGTGTCCAATTTTGCCACCTTTAAGAGTTGGGGACTTCAGCTCCCAGAATTCCTCAGCCAGCATGGCTGATTGAGGAATTCTGGGAGTTGAAGTCCCCAAGTGTTAAAAGTTGCCAAGGTTGGACATCATATAGCGCATTGTTTCTTAACCTGGTCTGGAGAATTCTGGGAGTTGAAGTCCACACAGTTTATAGCTGCCAAAGTTGTGAAACACTCCTGTGGTGGAAAATGCCAGAGGCCGATGATCACTTTAGGGATCACAGCAAAAGGATCAATTCAGCCTACAGAAGGCCTACAGTGTTACTTTTTTTTCTTGTATTTTTACCAAGAAAACCACAAGGATAGAAAATTGAAAGGAATTGGCAATTTATGGAGACACTGTAACTTGAGTTTTTGGTAAGAGCACATGAATCAATGAAGGGGCAGTTTCCCTCACACGGCTGCCATTTTGACTTTTTTGACACACCCATTCTTCAGGGCTGGTCCAGAAATTCAGGATGATGGCCTCCACTGTGCAGTCAAAGCCATGGCCCTCTTCTACATCTTCTACATTCAGTTTTGGTCCCCACGATGTAGAAAAGATGTGGAGACTCTAGAAAATGCAGAGAAGAGCAACAAAGATGATTAGGGGACTGGAGACTAAAACATATGAAGAACGGTTGCAGGAACTGGGTAGGTCTAGTTTAATGAAAAGAAGGACTAGGGGAGACATGATAGCAGTCTTCCAATATCTCAGAGGTTGCCACAAAGAAGAGGGAGTCAAACTATTCTCCAAAGCACCTGAGGGTAGAACAAGAAGCAATGGGTAGAAACTAATCAAGGAGAGAAGCAACTTAGAACTGAGGAGAAATTTCCTGACAATTAGAACAATTAATGTGGAACAGAAGTTGCCTCCAGAAGTTGTGAATGCCCCAACACTGGAAGTCTTTAAGAAGATGTTGGATAGCCATTTGTCTGAAACGGTATAGGGTTTCCTGCCTAGGCAGGGGGTTGGACTAGAAGACCTCCAAGGTCCCTTCCAACTCTGCTATTGTATTGTATTGTATTACACGGCAGGCCTCGTTCTTTTTTTCCAGACGCTCATGTCACCACCTTCCTTCCTATACATGCCAAGACTTTGAAAATGCTCTCTGAACAAATCACTGATTTTCACCTTTCCTTCCCGCTTTTGTTTATTCCCCAGGAATTTGACAAGAAATACAACCCCACCTGGCACTGCATCGTGGGCAGGAACTTCGGTAGCTACGTAACGCATGAGACGAAGCACTTCATTTACTTCTACTTGGGCCAGGTGGCGATTCTCCTCTTCAAATCCGGCTAGGGGTTCAGGCCAGCGCCTGTGGGGGTCACGGCTGGTGAGGAACATGGACTGTAGCACTAAAGACAGGCTCCAGCTCTTTAACCATGGCTGCGCCACTGCATGGACTCGATACTATATTTAATGTGTATATGTTGCCGTAAAAAAATACCCACAATTCTCATTTCTTTCTCTGTTTTGGGGAGATTGCCTGGGAGAAGAAAGGCAGCGTATTATCCCCTCTTCCTCCTTTTCTTTTATCTTCCCCCTCCCCCCTCTTTTATGTTCCTGCTTCTTATTTTTTCTGTTCTTTTGCACTAGGAGAACTGTAAAATGCTTCAACAATGGCCTTTAAGTGAGAAGAAGAAATGAAATGAAATAAAAATAAGAAACTTCAATTCCAGAAAACAAATCTTTGGGTTTAACTTTCTTGCAAAAGGCTGGAGGTCTAACCCTAGGAGAGGAAAAAAGATAAAAATAAAAACTGTGTTAGGTGTAGAATGTGTCTAAAAGTTAAACTAAATTATTTTTTGAAATGCCTGTCAAAGCTTCCTCTTCCCGAAATGGCACTATTGTCCCATGAAGTCGCCTTAGCTCTAAACAAGTGATTGGAGGCAGCCCTGGGGAGGGGTGGGGGTGGGGGTGTACGCACGTATCTGTGTGTGTGGTCTTGGCCCAATTTTCTTTGCTTTTCATTGACTCTCCTGTGCTGCCTCCAACACAGATTGAGCAAACAAAGCCGATACGGATTTGCAAAATGCGTGGTATCCTCTTGAGGAGACGCAACCCCCCCCCACTCCCCAGAATCGGCTGGCCTGGTCTATCGGCGTTTCCAAAGCATTTTTCAAACGAAAGATGACTACTCTTGTGTGTCCAAGATTCTGTCGTGATGCCCAATGGATGTGATCGGGATTTTCTTATGCCCCTGTTTTTTGAGTCCGTACAGCATTGCCTTATTGTAGCTCTCACGTCCTCTCGTTGTGCAGGGAAGATCCTGTCCGAAATCAGTGGCTTAAATGTTGCTGTGCTTTAAATGTCTCCAGTAAAGATGGATAGACCTTCATCTCTTTTAAGAGGCTGAACCCCAGTCTCTCTTCTGTTGGCTTTCTATTCTGGACCCCTTTTGACCCAACAAAAGGAGGGTCAAATGGGAGCAGCTCTGTTACCTAACCAGCTCCTGAACGTGCAAGAAAAGGTCGTCTCTGGGCTTTCTTAGTTTCCTTAGTCTATGGTTGTACAGAAATACTTTTAAGTTCTGTTGCAACAATAAAAAAATAAATAAAATGGGGATTGCTTTTTTTTCTTTTTGCAAAGGTTACGTATGAAATGCAGCGATAGCTTTAACATCTCTGGTTGCTTTTCGCAGTTCAAAGAGCCTATAAATTCTATTTTGGGGAGGGGGGGGGAAGCAGTTCTCTAAAAACAAAGAAGTAAGAAGATTATTGAAGGAGCACTTTAACTCCTGGATTCATGGAGATTCTCAGCCATCCAGACCATGGTTGATCCTAAATGTGCTTTTTCAAAGGGCAACTGGACTTTCTTGTTGTTTTCTTTTGAAAACCTTTCGCTTCTCACCCAAGAACTGAAGAAGCTTCTTGGATATGAGAAGCGAAACGTCTTCAAGGAAAAAACAAAGTCCAATTAATTGCCTTTTGAAGGAGAAAAAAGCACCCTTGGGACGCCTCTGGCTCAGAATGTAAGAACACGTCCCCTGTCTTTCCGTTCGATACCCGAAGTTACTGGTTAGAGAAATAGGGCAGTCCCCCCTGATTTATAGGGGAGGGGGCTGTGTCTGAAAGAAGACGACAGATCCAAATCGTAAGAAAAACCTGCTCGGTGTGCCGAATCCAAAGCAAGCCAAAAAACCCACAGGCTCCCTGTAGAAACTGTTTCATGAAACAAAACGAATGTTAAAAGTTGGAACGGCTGTTTGTGTTCAATGTTTACTGATATTTCTTTTTCCATCCCAAGGAGGCAGGGAGGCAGTTGCAAAGTAAGTGCCTCGGGGGTTCACAGGGCCATCACCCTTCAGAAAACACCGCCCTTCGTTGGGAATAAAAATGAGAAGACTTGTCTTGTTTCTTTAATTCTGTGCATGAGAACTAACTGTGAATAAGCTCACTTCATGGAGGGCGAGAAAACGAATCCTTCCCATCCTAACCGCAGTTGCTCAGATTAAACCCTTTTTATTTTTCAAAAACATTAAAATAGAATTGACACATTTAAGAACGGTGTTGTTTTGTTTTTGGGATGTGAGGGGGTTGGAGTGGAAAATGTACAGCAGGGGTGCACGAACTACCACCGAAGCCATTAATCCAGCCCACGCAAGACCATAAAGCTGCCCTGCCCACATCTCTCCAGCCCCCCACCCTTTGGCCGAGCACAAGGACTTATAGTATATATTTTTTTGGAGTATAAGATGCACCAAGATTTTGAAGAGGCAATTTTTTAAAAAAAAGTTTGCACTCTGCAGACCTCCCCAAAATGGCCCGTTTTTTGTCAAAAAAGGCACGCATAGTAGGCTTCCAGTGCTTTAGTAAGGCTTCCAGTGCTCCTGGGGACTGGGGGGGGGGCAAAAATGAGCACAAATGGCCCATTTCTTTGCTCATTTTTGCCCTCCCCAGCCCCCAGGAGCACTCTGGAAGCCTCCTAAAGGCTATGCACAGCCATTTTTGCAAAGGGGGTGGGGTTTTGGGAGGCCAAAAATGCTGTATTCAGTGTATAACGGGTGTCCAAACTCTGCTGGCTGGGGAATTCTGGGAGTTGAAGTCCACAAGTCTTAAAGTTGCCAAGTTTGGACACCCCTGGTGTATAAGATGCACCCAGATTTTCACCCTCTTGAGGGAAAAAAGTGTGTCATACCCCGAAAAATATGGTACCTTTGCAGTCCCCATGGGCTGGAACTGGAAGGTAAGGCCAACAATTTTGGCCTGCAGAGACGTTCTGGAGGTGGGGTGTGTGTGAAAAACGGGGTGCATGGATGCCCAGGGAAGCCCAAAAAAATCCAGGCAATTTAAGCCCGTTTTTGACCCAAAAAAGGGCTACAATTTTTCGCCTCCAGAAGGTAAGAGATGGAGAGAGACAGATAGACTTGTTGATTGTAAGCTCCTTGGGGCTGAGAATAATTGCTGCAGAACTAAGTTTCCTGAAGTGGACCACTAGATTCCTAAACAACTGAAAAAACAATCTAGTAAAAGGAAAAGTCAACCAAAAGAGCAACAAGCAACCCCCAGGAGCAAAACAAATTAAAGTTTTAATTTGTGCATTGTATAATGGACTGTAAAATTGGCCATGCCCACCCAGTCATGTGACCTGGCCTTCCCCCACCCAGTCACATGACCGCCTAGCCACGCACGCATGCCCCATCCGGCCCCCCAACAGTCTGACCATGAATTCCCCCCCCCCCGTTTAAAAAGTTTGAGGACCCCCTGATTTGCACAATTTGGGGTATATTGGGGGAGGCGCTAAATTACAGGTAATCCTTGATTTAATCCTTGTTCCACAATTAATCAGTGGAACAGCTTGCCTCCAGAAGTTGTGAATGCCCCAACACTGGAAGTCTTTAAGAAAATGTTGGATAGCTATTTGTCTGAAACGGTATAGGGTTTCCTGCCTAGGCAGGGGATTGGACTAGAAGACCTCCAAGGTCCCTTCCAACTCTACTATTGTATTGTATTGTATTGATTTAACAGTTCATTTAGTGACTCTTCAAAATTAGAACGGCACTGAAAAAAGTGCCATGATCGTTTTTTTCACGCTTGCGACCGTTACAGCATCCCTGTGGTCACGTGATCAAAATCCAGACGCTTTGCAACTAACTCATTTATGACAGTCGCCATGTCCTGGGGTCATATGATCACTTTTAGTGACCTGACAAAGTTAGTGGGGAAGCCAGATTAACTTAACCACGTTATTTAACTGCAGTGATTTACTTAATCGTGGCAATGAGGTCGTAAAATGAGGCAAAATTCATGTTCTTAACTCACTTAGCAACAGACATTTTGGGGCTCAATTGTGATGAGTATTATCTGTACTCCAGGTCATCTTTATGACTTTGTTAAATTTATATGGCACCCTTCTGGCTATTACAGCAACTCTGGGTGGCTCACAGCATAATACAAAAATGATTAAACATTAAATACTAAAGAGCAGGAGGTGGGGATCTTCCCTCTAACCCATCAGCTACTCCCAGCATTATTAGCTGTGAAGTCGTGTCCAATCCATCGCGACCCCATGGACAACATCCCTCCACGCCTTCCTGTCCTCTACCATCCTCGTGTCCATTTAAGCTCACGCCGACTGTTCTGGTGACTCCATCCAGCCACCTCATTCTCTCTCGTCTCCTTCTTCTTTTGCCCTCCCATCTATCCCAGCATGAGGCTCTTCTCCAGGGAGTCCGTCCTTCTCATTAGGTGGCCAAAGGATTTAAGTTTCTTCTTCAGGATCTGGCCTTCTAAAGAGCAGTCAGGGTGGATCTCCTCTAGGACTGACCGGTTGGATCGCCTTGCAGTTCAAGGGACTCGCAGGAGTCTTCTCCAGCACCTTAGTTCAAAGGCCTCCATTCTTTGGCGCTCAGCCTTTTTTATGGTCCAACCTTCACAGCCATCCATTGCAACTGGGAAAACCATAGACACCGTTTTGTTGGCAGGGTGATGTCTCGCAGGAGTCTTCTCCAGCACCAGAGTTCAAAGGCTTCTATTCTTTGGCTCTCAACCTTTCTTATGGTCCAACTTTCACAGCCATCCATTGCAACTGGGAAAACCAGAGCCTTGACTAGACGCACTTTTGTTGGCAGGGTGATGTCTCTGCTTTTTAGTATGCTGTCTAACTGTTGCCGCACACTGTTGGTTCATATTCAATTGGTTGTTCTATTAAATGCTTCCGACCCTAATAAGCAAACCTCAGAACTAGCCTTAGTTTGTCTCCCAGCTGGGTGGGTCTTGAGAGTCCTAATCTGCGCACACATATGTGTACACATGCCAGTTGCTGTGGTGAGTGACAAGTGTCTGGTGTGTTTCCTTGCCCAACTCTTGTTTCTATGCAATCATCAGTGCCTAAACATCAATGCAAAGGGAGGCTCCTGTGAACAACAACGGTGGTGGGAAGCATTTTGTGTGGCTCCATAACATTTTCCGAGCTGCTTAAGGCTTTTGCAGAAGAAACTTTCCTGCCAGGCTGAAGAAATTAGCTTCCAAAGCGATTGTCTTGCATGGCGTGATTTATGCACAATGTATGTGCATAGCCAAGGGAAGCAGGGAGCAGTTTTTGCATGAGAAACACAGCCATTCCCCTTGTCAAATTTAGTCCCCCTCCTCCTGCCTTCCTTCCCCCCACACACCTCTTCCCCCTTCTCCTTCCCTCTCCTTGATGCCTAGCTGAATTCCAGCCTGAATCCCTACTTCAAAATAACTGTAATTATCTCTAATTGCCATGATTATTTCAGGTTTTTTAGTATGCAGAAATTGGTGTGGGCTCTTTATCCACATGGGTGCCAGAAATATGCAGCTAAAATGCTCAGATTGAGACTTGTGAGTGTGTCTGGTGTGTGTGTTTGAGAGTGGGAGACGCTTATAAAATCTGCCAATGCAGCCAAGTGATGTTGAACAGTTAGGAAAAAAAAAAACCCTGTTTTTCTTGATAAGATAGGAAAACAGGTGTACAGGAAGTCCTCAACTTACAACCACAATTGAGCCCAAGATTTCTGTTGCTAAGTGTGAAATCGGTTACGTCAGTTTTGCCCCATTTTACGACTTTTCTCGCCACATTACTTAAGTGATCACTGCAGTTCTTAAATTCGTATCACAGTTGTTAAGGGATTCTGGTTCCTCCATCGACTTTGCTTGTCCAGGAGGTCGCAAAAGGGGATCGCATGACCCCGGGACATTGGAAGAAGTATCATGTCAGATGCTGCAAGATGAGAGAAGGACGACTCCGCTGGTGTGGACATGTCCAGAGAGCAGCTCACCTTCCACTGTGGCCAAGACTGCCGACCAAGTAGAAGTCAGCGGCTGGCGACCTCGCGGGAATCCGAAACAGAGGTGGCAAGACACCATCAACAAAGATATGCAAGCTGCAGGCCTGCGCCCCAGAGATGCAGCTAACCATGCAAAGTGGCGTTCAATGATGCAAAAAGCGGGCTCTGCACCTGCAGGAATAGAAGAGGAAGTCTCCCACAACGCGCTCCGCCCCCCACACATGCAGGGCAGAGACCCCAAAACCAGCTTGCTGGTGGGAGGCGCGCACGAAAGAATGAAGCTGAGATGACGGTTGGTGTGCCCGCAGATAGGGCTCCGTGTGCCACCCGTTTGCCATCACGGATCAATATGATTCCTACACCCCGCCACTTCAGTCAGAATCTGCATTCTTCCACCTTGTATCCCCAGTGAAGGCTAACCTTTTTTGGATCGCATGCCAAAAGTGGGGGGGGAGTGCAGGGGGGGGTCGTGCGTGGGCGTGCCCACACTCATAATGCTTTGCGCACAACCGTAGCGTGCATGCTTGTGTGACCCTTCCCCCACATTTGCCGCACTTTTTTCACCCTCCCCAGGCTCCAGAGGCTTTCTAGGAGCCTGGGGAGGGCGAAAACAGACTCCCCTGCTCCCCCCCTCCCGGAGGACCCTCCAGAGGCTTCAGGAGCTTCCCGGAAGTGGCCCTATGAGCAAACCGGAAGTTCATTCCCAAATTTCTAGGTTTGCCTGTAGGGCCAGTTTTCCACGCTCCGGAAACTTCAAGGAAGCCTCCAGAGGGTGAAAAACAGCCCTAAAAGAAGGCCGAAGTCAGCTGGCCAGCGCGCATGTGCGCGCTGGAGCTGACAGGACAATGCCCGCGTGCCCGATCAAATGGCTCCATGTGCCACCTGTGGCATGCATGCCATAGGTTCGCCATCACAGTTGTATCCAATCATCTAAGTCAGGAGTGTCAAAGTTGATTTCATTGAAGGCCAAATCAGGGTTGTGTTTGACCTCGGAGGGCTGGGAGGGTGTGGCCATGATGGGCGTGGCACGGGACTGGTGTCTGGGGTGTCCTGTGTGGGCCAAGTGCTAAGGCAGGATTTCCCTGAGACCCTCCCTCTCTCTCATTATGATCTTCCTTCCTTCCTTCCTTCCTTCCTTCCATTCCTTTCCTTTCCTTTTCTTTCCTTTTTCCTCTTTTTCCTTCCCTCTTCCTTCTCCTTTCTTCTTCCTTCCCCTCTTTCCTTATTTTTCCTTCCTGCCTCTTTTCTCATCTTTCCTTCTTCGTCTTTCCGCTTTCCCCTTTCTCCTTTCCTGTCCCTTCATGCATGCTTAAATGCAAAGGGGGAAACAAATCTCCCTTTGTTTTTGTTTGTTTGGATAGCCATCTGGGAAATATTCTGCCCTTTTAATATCTCCTGGCCTGGCATAATCATAACTGCTACCTCCTGGCAGACATATTTCTTAACTGGTATTTTAGGGGAATTGTCTTTTTAAATTTAATTTTATGGGATATTTTTAGGGGTTTTAAAATTATATTTATATACTTTACTCAGCTGTACAGTTCTTTTTCACCTCTTTTTAACTTCCTTCGTATCTATCTACCTACTTAACAATTTTAACGGTTCAAGTATTTAGTTATTTATATGATGTATTTCTTGTATGGACTGTACACCGCCCCGAGTCCCTTGCGGGAGAGGGGGCGGTCTACAAGCGCTCAGTAAATAAATAAATAAATAAATAAATAAATAAATAAATAAAAATAAATAAATAAATAAATCTCCTAAAATATCTCATTTTTCTAGGAGAGGGATGGGCGCTTACTTCCTACAGTGGGATCTCATGACCCCAGAGCACTGCAACCACCCTAAATATGACCAAGTGACCATGGGAATACTGAAAGGGTCATAACTGTGAAAAACAATAATAACTCACTTTTTTCAGTGCAGTTATAACTTTGAACGGTTGCTACGGTATATGAACTGCTGTGTCATAAAAACTACCGCTATGTCAGTCATGGCAAACCTTTTTCCCCTCGGGTGCCAAAAGCTTGCGTGCCCACCCCCATAATTTAATGCCCCCCCATGCCGTGCCCCTTGTGCATACTTGCGTGATCCCCCCCTGCTGCCCCCCCCATGCACGCACGGCTTTCTTGGAGCCTGGGGAGGGCGAAAACGGCCTCCCCTGCCCCCCGGAGGCCCTCTGGAGGCCAGAAACTGCCTGTTTTATGGCTTCCGGTGGGCCGGTCGTTTTTTTGCCCTACCCAGGCTCCAGAGGCTTCGTAGGAGAGGGTGAAAAACGGTCCAAAACGCAAACCGGAAGTTTGGGAATGGTGAAAAACGGCCGAAAATCAAGGCCGTAAATCTGACAGGGCAACATCTCGCATGCCCTCAGACATGGCATGCCATAGGTTTGCCATCACGGCCCTATGTCATACACATTTAAATGTGGAAATCTACAATATACCTGTCTCCTTTCGAGAAATAAGCTGCAACATTGCAAATTTCAATCTGAATTCCAGCATTGGCTCCCTTCTACATCTGTTTGGCCTTAAAGATGGTCTTTTCCACATTAAATCCTTTATCATTATCACCTCCTAAAGAACTCCTTACATTCCTCCACCCCCAGCAGATTAGATACAGACATTAGACCATAAGGCTTAATGCCAGAGCAGGCAAAATGCCACACACATTTAAAACCGATTTGCAACTGTTTATTTGCCTAAAAGCTGCAATTTTGCCTCCACAATATACTATTAGGGATCATTCTTTTTTCTTTTGCTTAAAGTAAACATCGTCTTTTTCTTAGATGTGATGTTACAGCTGGGTAGACTTTTGATGCAGCAGCGAAATGAAGCATTTTTCTATTCGTCTTTCCTAATGTTGGAAGAAACGTCCTTCTGGGTTCGGTTCCAAGTGGGGAAAAAGACACTGGATTCATGGAAGTTTCTTGGAAAGATGGTTTTAATGGTAGATAGGATCACATGGGCAAAAAGGCAAATGGGAGAGGGAAAGAGAGAGAGAGATTTATACCCTCTGCTGGGCTTGAGCTTGTATTCTAATTGGTTGTCAGACTCCCATAGGGCCATGCAGGGAGAACTCTGTAGGCCAGGGGTGTCCAAACTTGGGAACTTTAAGACTTGTGGACTTCAACTCCCAGAATTCCGGAAGTTGAAGTCCACAAGTCTTAAAGTTCCCAAGTTTGGACACCCCTGCTGTAGGCTGTCCTGAGTCCCAAGCTTGGTTGACTCTTGCTGGGTGATGATGTAATAAAAGGGCTTTGGGATTCCTACTATGGCTCTGCCGGAAGGAGGTAGATCTTTGTTATGTAGAATAGACTGGCTCAGGCCTTAATGGCCCATGGACAAAGGTGGGGGAGGGGGGGGCTGAGTTTCTGCCTCCCTTTTTAGGAAAAATATTCTGCCCTCTTAATATTTCCTAAAATATTTCATTTTCCTACGAGAGGGGTGGGGGCTAACTTCCCACACTAACTCTAATTGAGAAGAGCTTAAGAAGAATTTATATATGCCTTGAATTGTTTCCCCTGTTTTCAAATAGGGCCACAGCAGTGGTAGGTTGCAGGCGGTACGGTATGGGCATACCGGTGCCCACCAGGAGCACCGGGTACTGTTCTGGTACAGTGCTCCGGAGGGCCCACCCGCCCGCTGAGCTCCTTACCTGTAATTGAGCTCTTCGGCGCTTCCATGCACGCGCATGGAGCTTACAGCGCCTCTCTGCCGAGCAGCTAGTGTTGCAGAGGCGTCGCAGCGTCACAGGAGGTAAGGATGCATGCGCGCACTGCACACGTGCATGTGGGGGACACCAGGCCCCATTGCGCCATACCGGTTGCACCGGGATCCAGAACCCACCACTGGGCCACAGTCGCGCTATAATTTTCCTCCTCCTCTGTACGGGTAGCTATCAACTTATGACCACAATTCATCCCAGCATTTCTGTTGCTAAGCAAGACAATTGAGATTATTGGCCCTATTTTATGACCTTTCTTGCCACAGCTGTCAAGTTTAGTTTTTAAGTTAGTAACACTGTGGTTAAGCGAATCTGGCTTCCCCGTTGACTTTGTTTGTTCGAAGGTCATAAAAGGGGATCACATGACCTCAGGATACTGCAAATGTCACAAATATTCTACCCTACCCTACCTTTGAATTGTATCCCATTGTATTGTATTGTATCCCATTGTATTGTATTGTATTGTATCCCATTGTATTGTATTGTATCCCATTGTATTGTATTGTATTCCATTGTATTGTATTGTATTCCATTGTATTGTATTGTATTCCATTGTACTGTATTGTATTCTATTGTATTCCACTGTATTGTATTCATTGTATTGTATTCCATTGTATTGTATTCCATTGTATTGTATTCTATTCCATTGTATTGTATTGTATTCATTGTATTGTATTCCATTGTATTGTATTGTATTCCATTCCACTCCACCCACCCCACCCCATTCCATTCTAACCTTCTTGCTAGTGTTGGAAGAAATGTGATTCTGGATTCAGCTCCAAGTGGAGGAAAAGACACTGGAGACATGGAGGCTGCTTGGAAAAATGGTTTAATGGTGGACAGGATCACATGGCTTGAGCTCCTGAACAGGAAAGGGGGAATCACATGCTTCCAGATGTTGGGTGAAGAAGACAAAGAGACTGAGATGCTGAAACTCCCTGGTTTTATGCCCTTTCTGGGCTTTGATCTTGATCTTGTATTCTGATTGGTTGCCAGACTCCCATGGGGCCATGCAAGGGCAACTCTCTATGCTGTGCTTTGAGTCCAGGTTTGGTTGAGTTCCCAGATGCCATGTGGTGAGATGGGTAAAGGGCTAATACTATCATGCATTAATCCCATCACCCTGGAGCTGAAGGGGGAGATCTTTGTTATGTAGAATAGACTGACTCAGGCCTTTTGATGGCCCATTGACAAAGGTGGGGTCTATTAAGAGTGAGTTTGTTTCCTGCCTGTTTCCATTTCTTATTCTGGGAAATATAATATTCTGCCTTTTCAATATTTCCCAAGATATTTCATTTTTCTAGGAGAGGGGCGGATTTTAATTTCCTACACTAGGGCTGAGAGAGAGGGACTGGCCCAAGGTCACCCAGCTTGGCTTTGTGTCTAAGGCAGGACTAGAACTCACGTCGCCCAGTTTCTAGCCAGAAGCATTAATCACTACACCTAACTGGCTATCTTGTAAACAAACTACAATAACAAGATCTACATACCTCAGAGGCTAATTACATCCTTATTGCTGTTTCACCATCCATTGGAAAGCTATTTTCCTAACGTTGAGCTGAAACCTGTTTTTGTACAGAATTCCACTCATTGTCCTCTGGGGGAAAAGAGAACAGATTAGCTCTGTTTTCTGTTGCTTGACCTGTCAAATACTTGATACAGCTAAGAATGCCTTCTGAATGGATTGAGGGCTTTCCCAAAGGAGGATTCACCTTTAACTTCCCTGAATATTTTCATCATTACCCGTGAACAAAACGGGCTTGTGGTACAGATGTCAGAGATGTCAGAATGGGAAGTGTTCGCTATGTCAGCAGGCATAGAATGGAGCGGAACACGATGGGAGTACAGTAGCATGATAATCAATTCCTTAGTCTTTAAAGCATTGCAAGATTGCCTGCTGCGTTTGTTTGCATTGTTTTAAAGCTAATGGCATGTCCTCCAATGGAGCCTGAAGATGTCAACCTAAGCATTCTTGAAGGAAAGAATGGTTTTGAAGGAAAGGAAGGTATAATATACGGTCTCCTGCTTGAGCAGGGGGCTGGACTAGAAGACCTCCAAGGTACCTTCCAGCTCAATTCTGATTGATTGATGATTGATTGATTGATTGATTGACTTGTCTTTCATGACATCCCTTCCTCTCAACCCTAACCAGCAGCAGAGTTTGCCAAAATGTGCTGATCTGACATTTATGGACTTTCCATCTTCTTCAAACCCAAGCTCTGTGTGATATGTGGCATGTCAATGGCAACTGTGAGATGGTCAGGAGTGCCACAGCTCTTGTCTCTTTCATCTACTGTAGCAGGTGTAGAACGAAGTGGAAAAGAGTAGGTATAACCTACTCTATTAGTTATCAGCCACTGGCCTCTACAGCCATCTTGGTATGTGTTGCTAGATGTAACTTTGGCATTTTCTAAAGCTCAAGTCACATCTCATATGGCATCCTTATGGAATGCTAGACTGCTATCAAAATATGGATTGTTGTCAGAATAGAGCGGGAAGGGACCTTGGAGGTCTTCTAGTCCAACCCCAAGCAGGAGACCCTGTACCAGCAGATCGCCGCCTATAGAGGCGCTCCACAGAGTTACCCGGAAGTGGCTTCAACCATAGAGTTCCATCTGCGGCGGCCTCCAATACACTCCATATGGCTTTCATCCGGAAGCTAGGCCTGGGCGTCCCTTCTCGGCCTAGTTGCCCTAGCAACTGACAGACGAGCTGGAAAAAATGGCGGCTGAGGCCTGCATGGCTGGAGGAGACTCAGCGGCAACAGAACCGAACCCGGCATGGATCGAATCCGGGCTCTGCTTGCAACCCTACCTGGCGCGCCTGAAGGCTCTGAGGCTCGCCCCCGATCCCAGCCAGGCCCCGGGAGGGGAGAACGCCAGCCACCGCCGCCCCGAGCTCCACCTGCTCTTCGACGAGCTCATGTCCGAGACCTGCGGCCCGGGAGGAACGGCGCCGTGGGGACCTAAACCGGAGGTGAGTATCTGGAGAAGGCCGAAGAGCGGCGGGGGAGCTTGATGGGGTGGAGGAAATAGACTCCAAGCAAGGGTGGATCCCCAGGATCAGGGGTCTCCAACCGAGGAATTCTGGGAGTTGAAGTCCACAAGTCTTAAAGGGACCCCGGTTGGAGACCCCCTACCCAGGATCATGCACAGGCAGGGCCAGACTGACTCACTTTTTTCCATTCCATCCATTCTGTAATATTCTTTTTTTAATTCTATTTCCCCCCATTTTTAACCTCACAGCAACAAATCTATAAGATAGGTTAGTTTGAGAGATACAGGTAGTCCTCGACTTATGACTATAACGGAGCCCAAAATTTCTGTTGCTAGGCCAGACAGTTAATTGAGTCACTGCAGTTCAGTGAGTAACAGGGTTGTTAAGTGAATCTGGCTTCCCCATTGACTTTGCTTGTTAGAAGGTTGCAAAAAGGAATCACATGACCCCCCGGGACACTACAACCGTCATAAATATGAGTCAGTTGCCAAGCATCTTAATTTTGATCATGTGACTACGGGGATGCTGCAAAGGTCATAACTGAAAAACAGTCATAAGTCTCTTTTTTCAGTGCTGCCGTAACTTTGAACTGTCACTAAATGAACTTGTAAGTCAACGACTACCTACAGTATTCTTTTTTTTTTACCAATTTCAACCTCGCAACAACAAGGTTGGATTGAAAGACACAGACAGTCCTCGACTTATGACCATAATTGAGCCAAAATTTCTATGTTATGCAAGACAATTGTTGTGAGTTTTGCTCCATTTTATGACCTTTCTTGGCACAGTTGTTAAGTGAATCACTGCACTTGTTAAGTTAGTGACATGGTTGTTAAGTGAATCTGGCTTTCCCATTGACTTTGCTTGCTAGAATATCGCAAAAAAGGATCACATCACCCCGGGACAATGCAACCGTCATAAATATGAACCAGCTGCCAAGCGTCTTAATTTTGATCATGTGGCCATAGGAGATGCTGAAATGGTAATAATAGTGAAAAATGGTCATCAGTCACTTTTTTCAGTGCAGTTATAATTTTGAACAGTAACTAAATGAACTGTTATAAGTTGAGGATTACCTGTATTGTCAATTCAATTTTATCTCTGTGTCATTCAGGGTTTTAAGAGTAACTAATACACCACTTTTTTGTCTTCTTTTATATGACAGGACATTTGTGAACTAATTGTCCAAGCTTGTAAACTAGTCCAACTTAATCAAGAACATCTTGTCAATAAAGTGTGCCAATTAATTCACCAGCTGCTCAACAGATTCCAGGTGAGAAAACGGTATTTTTTGCCATATTCTGGTGAAGCATCTAATTTTAAGTCAGCTACTGTTTCAACTATACCCGTGATGGCGAACCTATGGCACGCGTGCCACAAGTGGCACGCGGAGCCATTTGTCAGGGCATGTGCGCGCTGGCCAGCTGAGTTCACCTTTTTAAAAGCTATTTTTCGCCTTCCCCAGGCTCCAGAGGCTTTATAGGAGCCTGGGGAGGGCGAAAAGAGCCTCCCCCGGAGGCTCAGGACCATCACTGAAGCCTTGGACGCTTAAACGACCCCGAGCAACCGGAAGTCACTCTGGTTGCTCGGAGGGGTTTAAGCATCGAGGCTTCAGGGACCGTCGAGGCTTCCTGAGCCTTCGGAGCGCTTAAAACGACCCTCCGAGCAATCCGGAAGTGACTTCCGGTTTGCTCGGAGGGTGGTTTTAAGCGCTCCGAAGGCTTCAGGGAAGCCTCCGGACAGTCCCTGAAGCCTCCGGAGGGCCTCCGGGGGGTCGGGGGAGGCTCTTTTCGCCCTCCCCAGGCTCCTATAAAGCCCCTGGAGCCTGGGAAGGGCAAAAAAACCATGTAAAAATGGGGGGGGTCGCGCGTTTTGCATGCATGCGCACTGGGGGGGTCGCGTGTTGCATTATGGGTGCGGCACGCCCACACTCGACCCCCCTGCGCTCCCCCCACTTGTGGCACGTGAGCCAAAAAAGGTTCGCCATCACTGAACTATACTGTCCATGGGGTTTTCATGGCAAAGATGCTGGAGTGGGTTGCCATTTTCTTCTCCAGTGGATCACGTTTTCTTAATTCCTGGCAAATAGATGGGGAAGAAATGGAGGTAGGGATAGATTTTATTTTCCTGGGCTCCAAGATCACTGCAGATGGGGACTGCAGCCAAGAAATTAAAAGATGCTTGCTCCTGGGGAAGAAAGCTATGGCAAATCTAGACAGCATACTAAAAAGCAGAGACATCCCCCTGACAACAAAAGTGTGTCTAGTCAAGGCTCTGGTTTTCCCAGTTGCAATGGATGGCTGTGAAGGTTGGACCATAAGAAAGGCTGAGCGCCAAAGAATTGAGGCTTTTGAACTCTGGTGCTGGAGAAGACTCCTGCGAGTCCCTTGGACTGCAAGGCCATCCAACCGAGATCAACCATGACTGCTGTTTAGATGGCCAGATCCTGAAGATGAAACTTAAATCCTTTGGCCACCTCATGAGAAGGAAGGACTCACTGGAGAAGATCCTAATACTGGGAACAATTTAGGGCAAAAGAAGAAGGGGACGGCAGAGAATGGGGTGGCTGGATGGAGTCACCGAAGCAGAAGGCGTGAGCTTAAATGGGCTCCAGAGGATGGTAGAGGACAGGAAGGCCTGGAGGAGTGTTGTCCATGGAGTCGCAATGGGTCGGACACAACTTCGCAAATAACAACACTGTCTCAAATTCTCATAATTTTTTTCATTGACTTGCTAGTATATTTAGTCTTCTTGTTTACATTATAAACAAAGAGCCATTATTCTGCCATTAGAAAAATGATACAGTTACTAAAAATGTAGCACACTTTTTTTCTCTTCTCCGTATGCAGATGAGACAGCTAGTGGATTTATTAGCTGTTACTTTCTTCTGCTCCTGGATGCCATTTTTGAAAGACAGGAGACAATGGTTGATGAAACTGATTTACTGCTAAGGTATTATCCTGAATTTCCCAATTCAAGATTATGCTCATTTCATTTTTCTTTCTGCAATTGCAGGTTGCACTTGATGAAGAGAGCCTGAATTGTCTGATGCCTTATTTCATCTCGGCTCTGAGAAAATGCAGCACCTGGACGCATGTTGAAATTCTGCAAGCATTGGCAGCCTCTGTCTACAACAATGGACACAAGTGCCAAAAGGTGGATTGAAACATAATTTTGAATATCTTGCTTGGAAACTTTTTCTATTTGCCTAGCGCAGAAGAATTCTAGGCAGAAGAGTTAGAGCAGGGGTCCCCATACTTGGCAACTTTAAGAGTTGTGGACTTCAACTCCCAGAATTCTACAGAGGAGAATTCTGGGCAGGGTGTTAGAGCAGGCGTCCCCAAACTTGGCAACTTTAAGACTTGTGGACTTCAACTCCCAGAGTTGAAGTCCACAAGTCTTAAAGTTGACAAGTTTGAAGACCTCTGAGTTAGAGGTTAGAAGGAAATGTCAATACTTGTTGCTGAGAATTGCCATCTGAATAGTAGAACCAAAAACAAATAAGGTTCATAATTCAGTCCATCCCTTTGGATCCTTATGGATCTTTAGAATTTAGAATAACAGAGTTGGAAGGGAGGTCTTCTAGTCCAACCCCCTGCTTAGGCAGGAAACCCTATATCACTTCAGACAAATAGTTATCCAACATCATCTTAAAAACGTCCAGTGTTGGAGCATTTACAATTTCTGGAAGCAAGTTGTTCCACTGATTAATTGTTCTAACTGTCAGGAAATTTCTCCTTAGTTCTAGGTTGCTTCTCTCCATGATTAGTTTCCACCCATTGCTTCTTGTTCTACACTCAGGTGCTTTGGAGAATAGCTTGATTCCCTCTTCTTTGGGCAGCCCATGAGATATTGGAAGACTGCTATCATGTCTCCCCTAGTCCTTCTTTCTATTAAACTAGACATACCCAGTTCCTGCAACCGTTCTTCATATGTTTTAGTCTTCAGTCCCGTAATCATCTTTGTTGTTCTTCTCTGCACTCTATCTTCCCAATAGTGCCAAGCAGAAGGGCTAATCAAACTTTTTAGGTTCTGGCACAGGTAGTCCTTGACTTACAACAGTTCATTTAGTGACCGTGCAAAGTAACAGTGACACTGAAAAAAGTGACGCACAGCCATTTTTCATAGTTACAACCTCCATAGCACCACCGTGATCGTGTGATCAAAATTCAGATCCTTGGCAATTGGTTCCTACTTATGACCATAATAATAATTTAATAATAATAATAATTTTATTTGATTAGCCGCAACCCTCTCCCGAAGGACTCGGGGCGGCGTACAATCAAACGGATAAAAAATACACATAAGACAAACATATATACAAGAGAAGAGAGACATATACATATGTGCATGGAGGAGGATGGACTTAAGTGAAAGACAGTTAAAAATACAATTTAAAATCCCCTAATAAAATTACCAAATTAAAAAACCCATCAGGAGCGTTACGAAGTTATGGTCGAGCCAGGCCAGCTATTTGGAAAAGGTGGGTCTTGAGCTTGACACGGAAGGAGCGGAGGTCAGTAGTAGTCCTAATATCCGGGGGGAGGTCATTCCACAGGGCTGGGCCTGCCACAGAGAAGTCTCTGCTCCTAGGCGCCGCCCCATGGCACTGTCTGGTAGACGGCACCTGGAGAAGTCCCTCTCTGTGCGAGCGGATGGGTCGTAGGGATGTATGGGGCAGAATACGATCCCGCAGGTAACTAGGTCCTGAGCCATGGAGCGCTTTAAAGATCGTAATCAAAACCTTGAAACGCACTCGATAGACCACAGGAAGCCAGTGCAGCTCGCGCAGGAGAGGTGTCACATGGGAGTACTTGGTACTCCCCATAATCACCCGCGCGGCCGCATTCTGGACCAACTGCAGTCTCCGAGTGCATTTCAAGGGAAGCCCCATGTAGAGAGCGTTACAGTAGTCCAGGCGAGACGTCACCAGTGCATGGGTGACTGTGCGTAAGGCGTCCCGGTCCAATAGGGGGCGCAATTGGCGCAACAGGCGAACCTGGTGGAACGCCCCCCTGGCCACGGCTGTCACATGTTCATCCATGGACAGCCTGGCATCCAGGAGGACGCCCAAATTGCGCGCCCGCTCCACGGGGGCAAGTTGAATGCCCCCAATGGCCAGAGATGGAATTATCTGGTTGAACCGGGGGGCCGGAACCCACAGCCACTCCGTCTTGGAAGGGTTGAGCCTGAGTCGGTTGTCATCCATCCAGACCCGCACGGCTTCCACACACCGGGACATCACTTCGATGGCCTTGTTGGGGTGGTTCTGGGTGGAAATGTACAGCTGAGTATCATCAGCGTACAGATGATATCCCACCCCGAAACCACGGATGATCTCACCCAGCGGCTTCATGTATGTGTTGAACAGGAGCGGCGAGAGGACCGACCCCTGTGGCACCCCACAAGTAAGGGGGCTTAGGGTCGACCTCTGCTCCCCTGCCAACACACGTTGCGTCCGGCCGGAGAGGTAGGAGCCGAACCACCGCAAAACGGTGCCCCGGACCCCCAACCCCTCCAGTCGGTGCAACAGGATACCATGGTCGATGGTATCAAAAGCCGCCGAGAGGTCTAATAGGACCAGGATAGAGGAGCAACCCCTATCTCTGGCCCTCCAGAGATCATCTACCAACGCGACCAAGGCCGTCTCAGTGCTGTGCCCAGGGCGAAAACCGGACTGGCGCGGGTCTAGATAATCATTCTCCTCCAGATGTCGTGGGAACTGAGAAGCCACCACACTCTCTACAACCTTCGCCAAAAAGGGAAGGTTGGAGACAGGACGATAATTGGCCAGCTCCGTAGAGTCCAGGGAAGGCTTCTTGAGCAAGGGTCTCACCACCGCCTCTTTCAAGGCGGCTGGGAGAGACCCCTCACCCAACGAAGCGTTCACTAGGCCCAGGAGCCAGTCGCGTGTAACCTCCCAGGAAGCCAGTACAAGCCAGGAGGGACACGGGTCCAGCAAACATGTGGTAGGTCGCAGTCGTCCACGCAATCTGTCCAAATCCTCGATGGCAACCAAGTCAAACTCCTCCCAAAAAGGTTTCTCAAGACTCGCCACTGGCGTCTCGACTGGGCCACTGAAGGGGACCCAATCCTTCCGGATTTGAGCGACTTTATCCAGCAGATATTTCCCAAACTCCTCTGCTCTACCCTGTAGAGGGGCCTCCTGCGGCCTCTGAAACAGAAGGGAGCGGGACACCCGAAACAGGGCGGCAGGGCGGTTCTCTGCGGATGCAATGAGAGCGGCACAATATCGACGTTTGGCCTTTCTCAATGCCACTAGGTACGTCCTTAAATGGGCTCGTACCTGTGCTCGGTCCAATTCGGATCGGGAGGATCTCCAACGACTCTCTAGGCATCTCTTGCGGCGCTTCATCACCCTTAGCTCCTCGGTGAACCAAGGAGCCAGGGTGGATCGTTGCCGCCGGAGAGGCCGCAAAGGCGCCACCCGGTTCAAGGCCCCGGTAGTCGCATTATTCCACGCGGCCACCAGGTCCTCTACCCGAGGGCGGGTCAGGGCTGCAGGAGGTGGCCCAAGCTCCGTCTGGAACCTGTCTGGTTCCATCAAGCGCCTGGGGCGGAACCATCTAGTGTTTTCCGGTTCCGCCTCCCCGCAGCGAGGGGTAGCACCAGGGAAGTCAAGTCGGAGGAGTGAGTGATCTGACCATGATAGAGGAGTGATGGTTAAATTCACTCCTCCCAGATCACTCCCAGATCACCATTGCGGTGTCCAAAGGTCATGTGATCACCTTTTGCAACCTTCTGGCCAGCAAAGTCAATGGGGAAGTCAGATTCACTTAACAACCGGGTTGCTAGCTTATCAAGTGCAGCGATTCACTTAACATCTGTGGTAAGAAAGCTTTGGGGCAAAACTCATTGAACAAATGTTTCACTTAACCACAGAAATGTACGGCTCAATTGGGGTTGTAAGTCGAGGACTCCCTGCATATTTCTTTCTTGAAGGTGGAAGACTTAGTGGAAATGTTATGTATTATCCTGACACAAAGTAATTTGGAGTTCTTGAGTAATGTTTCTACATCCTCGGTTCTGTTTTGATATTCTTATACCACTTTCACAATATAGACAAGTTAAAAAAAAATTTTTTTTAAAAAATGTGCTGGGTTCTTTGGAAGACTCCAAATTTCTTGTGGTAATGATATTTTTCTAACTATCTTTCAGATATATTGGTCCATCTATTACATATTATGTAATATAAGCAATAATTTGTAGTTTAACACACTACAGGTTAGTATAGGACTGTGATGGCAAACCTATAGCACGTGTGCCAGAGGTGGCAGGCGGAGGCCTCTCTGCTGGCACATGTGCTGTCGCCCCAGATCAGATCTCTGGGGTGTTTCTTTTGTGAGCTTCTGTTTCCTTTCAAATGACGAAACAGACGATTACAAAAAAGAGTAAGGTTCTACATTTAGGCAAGAAAAACGAAATGCACAGGTACAGTATGGGTGGTACCTTGCTCAACAGTAGTAACTGTGAGAGGGATCTTGGAGTCCTAGTGGACAACCATTTAAATATGAGCCAGCCGTGTGCAGCAGCTGCCAAAAAAGCCAACACAGTTCTAGGCTGCATCAACAGAGGGATAGAATCAAGATCACGTGAAGTGTTAATACCACTTTATAATGCCTTGGTAAGGCCACACTTGGAATACGGCATTCAGTTTTGGTCGCCACAATGTAGAAAAGATGTGGAGACTCTAGAAAGAGTGCAGAGAAGAGCAACAAAGATGATTAGGGGACTGGAGGCTAAAACGTAGGAAGAACGGTTGCAGGAACTTGGTATGTTTAGCTTAAGAGAAAGAAGAACCAGGGGAGACATGATAGCAGTCTTCCAATATCTCAGGAGTTGCCACAAAGAAGAGGGAGTCAAGCTATTCTCCAAAGCACCTGAGGGCAGAACAAGAAGCAATGGGTGGAAACTAATCAAGGAGAGAAGCAACTTAGAACTGAGGAGAAATTTCCTGACAGTTAGAACAATTAATCAGTGGAACAGAAATTGCCTCCAGAAGTTGTGAATGCCCCAACACTGGAAGTCTTTAAGAAGATGTTGGATAGCCATTTGTCTGAAACGGTATAGGGTTTCCTGCCTATGCAGGGGGTTGGACTAGAAGACCTCCAAGGTCCCTTCCAACTCTGCTATTAAAAAAAAAAGTCTTACCTCTTGTCATGCTGCCGGTGTTGGGATGCCCCGACTCCCACCAGCCAGCTAGTCTTCGGGTCTCTGCTGCGCATGTCCGCATGTCCGCACATGCGCACATTTGCACCTGTGTTCACCATCCCTGGTATAGAATGTTTGGTGGCTAAATGAAGAAGATAATTTCCTCTCTCATGTTAACCCAGAATTCTTCCTGCTATCTGATGATGGGGAAAACAATGAGATGTCCTGAATGACATTTTCAGCTTTTGCCTCTTTTTTTTAAAAAAAATTGTAGCCTGTGGTTCACCCAGGCTGAACACCATAATACGATATAAGATGGCTGAGCTTCTAGAATTCGTGCACTAAGCATGCTTTTGTGGCTTCGCTAATTCTAAGTTTGGTTTTATTTATTTATTTATTTATTTATTTATTTATTTATTTATTTATTTATTTATTTATTCGATTTATCAGTCACGCCCTCTCCGCAAAGGGACTCGGGGCGACATACAATCAAATATATAGGCGTGTGGCATGGAGGAAGTAAATACATCAATTCAAATAGAAATAAAAGCCACAAAGTTAAAATAAATAACAGTAAAATTACAACAATTGAAACAGTTAAAATACCCAAAAAATTTAAATTTACAGTTTAAAATTGCCAGGGAGGTTAGAGAGTTCTAATTAAGCCAGGCCGGCTAGTTGGAACAGGTGGGTCTTGAGTTTCGTGCAGAAGGAGCGGAGATCAGTCGTTGTCCTAATGTCTGGGGGGAGGTCGTTCCAGAGGGCTGGGCCCATCACAGAGAAGGCCCTACTCCTGGGCGCCGCCCTCTGGCACTGCCTAGTGGACGGCACCCGGAGGAGTCCCTCTCTGTGAGAGCGGATTGGTCGCAGGAATGTATAGGGCAGGATACGATCCCGCAAATAACTAGGTCCTGTGCCATGGAGCGCTTTAAAGATGGTGATTAGCACCTTGAAGCGCACCCGGTAGACCACAGGGAGCCAGTGCAGCTCGCGCAGGAGAGGTGTTACATGGGTGAACCTCGTTCTCCCCATAATTGCCTGCGCGGCCGCATTCTGGACCAACTGTAGTCTTCGGGCGCATCTCAAGGGGAGCCCCATGTAGAGAGCATTGCAGTAGTTTTGAGTCTCTTCTCCAATTTGTTCAACAAATATGTGCTGACTGGTGTTTTTTTAAGTATCTCCCAGATTTGCTGGGGGAAAATGGACTTCTGATGCAGTTCAGCAGCCTGTCTGAAACTGATGCTGAACGGAGAAGGGCCGCGATACACAGCATGGCAAACCTGTGCTTCAGGTATGACTGAAACCAATAGGTATGGCTTGACTCCTTTCCATTATGTGGTGCCTCTTCTAGGGATAGAGGATGTAAATATTCCAGCATTGGGAGGTCCAGAAAAAAATGTCTAAATCCAAGGCCCACAGATAAACAGGCTCATATATTCCAGCTTACAGTGCATTTTTGTGGAAGTGTGTTGTCTTTAAGTGTTAATAATAGACTTCCAAAGTGGCTGAGCTGTTTGATCAGAAAGGTCGGCAGTTCGGAGGTTCGAATCCGTAGCGCCACGTAACGGAGTGAGCTCCCGTTACTTGTCCCAGCTTCTGCCAACCTAGCAGTTCGAAAGCACGTAAAAAGTGCAAGTAGAAAAATAGGAACCACCTTTGGTGGGAAAGTAATAGCGTTCCTTGCGCCTTCGGTGTTTAGTCATGCCGGCCACATGACCACAGAGACGTCTTCGGAGAGCGCTGGCTCTTCGGCTTTGAAACGGAGATGAGCACTGCCCCCTAGAGCCAGAAACGACTAGCACGTATGTGCGAGGGGAAGCTTTACCTTTACTTAATAGACTTCCAAATAGCTGTTAACATTCTAGTTTAAATGCTCTTCACTATAGAAATACAAATTTAACACATTATTTTTAATTGATTTATTTAATTGTTTTAAATATATCAGTGGAAGTGATGGAGGTGATATTGAAGAGTACTTTCTAAAAAAAAAACCACCACATAGTACTCAGCACATGGTACTAAGCCAGAATGTGGTTTATTTGGCTATAGCTTCGTGCAAAAGATAAACCCAGAGTTGTGGTTTGGATATTAAGAGTTGTAGCTTATTAGTTTGTGTGTGTTATTCAGCAAGTCATGACTAATCACAGTATTTGAACCCAGTCACGGTTAGGCTATAATATTATTCTTAACATTTTCTTTATTTTGATCACAATTGCATGAGAGAAGAAATAGCTGTAAAAAAAAAAACACACACCCTGTAATTTCAACACCCTGAAATTGCCCCAGAAACTCCTAGTATTTAACATTCTATAGCAGAACTGCAAATGCAGACAGTATGAAAAGACAGATTGGGGTACATTCTTGGGAATGACTTTTACTTAAACGTGCTTGAGATAAACCCCAAAATTTAACAAATTAAAAAAAAACCCTCTAAGATCAGACTCAATGGACCACGAGGTCTTTTCTGCCATCACTTTTCTATCTTTCTATGTTGTCTAATGCGTTGAAGAAGAACAACATGGTGAGATATTGCTTTCCTTAGTAAATCCTCTCATTTCATTGGATAAAGCAATTTGCCCCCTTCCACGGGGTCTCAGATACTATGAGCTTTCTGATATGAAGGGGTTGCTTCTTCCTTCTACTGCATTTTCTAAACAGGCAGATAAAAAGCATTACTCCTTTTCTGCAGTTCATCTTCCTCCTTTGCATCTGCCTGTCTTTTAGCTTACCTGGACAGCCCTACCTGGAGGAATCATACAGAGAGATCTGCTTTCAGGCTTTCCTGAGCATCTTACAGTCTTCCAAAGGAGCCGAAGTAGATGACATCACCTTTTCCATGGTAAGAATAGAATAGAGTTGGAAGGGACCTTGGAGGTCTTCTAGTCCAACCCCTGCTTAGGCAGGAAACCCTATACCATTTCAGACAAATGGTTATGCAACATCTTCTTAAAAATATCCAGTGTTGGAGCATTCACAACTTCTAGTGGCAAGTTGTTCCACTGGTTAATTGTTCTCACTGTGAGGAAATTTCTCCTTAGTTCCAAGTTGCTTCTCTCCTTGATTAGTTTCAACCCATTGCTTCTTGTTCTACCCTCAGGTGCTTTGGAGAATAGTTTGACTCCCTCTTCTTTGTGGCAACCCCTGAGATATTGGAAGTCTGCTATCATGTCTCCCATAGTCCTTCCTTCTCTTAAGCTAAACATACCCAGTTCCTGCAACCATTCTTCATATGTTTTAGTCTCCAGTCCCCTAATCCTCTTTGTTGCTCTTCTCTGCACTCTTTCTAGAAAGTCTCAGCATCTGTTTTACATCATGGCAACCAAAACTGGATGCAGGATTCCAAGGGCTCTCTGAGCTCGGTTATTTTCTTGCAGGCATTTCATTACCCAAACTAATGGAACATCTGCAAGGGAACAACCAAGCACAGAGAGCATCCCACAGTTCAACCCTGAGCTACATATATTCTCCTTTATCAGTAGAACCTCAGCTGTTGCTTAATCAGGATAGTGGCTTTTCCTGCAAGCACGCTTCAAGCGAAGCATTTCCGGATTTTCTTCTTGTTGTGAACCTGTAAAGAGGTAAATTGGAAATCGTGGAAATCACGTCCCTGTTATTATTAAACTTACTTTGGGGCAACTGTCAGAGGTTGCTAATTAGTTGCTGGTGATAAAATTTAGAAATCGATTTCACATGGAATGATCTTACACAAGCCCAATGGTTACTTAATCTAAACCACAGGTTGAGTTTGCAATTAAAGTTGGGCGTGTGACCGGTATCATTATAGCAACTTCTCAAACTCTTAATCACATGAGGGAGACCTTTGCCCTTGGATATTTATCACCTCGATAAAATGGCACTCTAGATCAGCGGTCACCAACAGATGGTCCGTGGACCTCTGGTGCTTTGCGAGAAAATTTTGGAGGTCCGCAGAACAATTATTTGCATTTTTTATATTGCACTAAATCAGGGGTCCTCAAACTACGGCCCCTGGGATGGATACGTGCAATGAACGTTTGTGTTGCTGGAGAGAGTCTCCTCCTTCGGGGTCCTTTTGTGTGGGACGGAGGGGGGCAGAAGTTCCAACTTGGGATCTGCTTCGACCTCCTGGTGTGGGGCTTTGGGAAACACAGGTAAGAGCCTATTTACGGACCTACCTTGTGGCATTAAGGGCGGCCAAACGTAGATATTGCGCTGCTCTTATTGCGTCCGCGGATAACCGCCCTGCCGCCCTGTTTAGGGTGACCCGCTCCCTCTTGTCACAGAGGACGCAGGGGGCACCCTTGCAGGGCAGAGCAGAGGAGTTTGGGGAATATCTGCAGGATAAAGTCGCTCAGATCCGGAGCGGATGGGCCCCCCTCAGTGGACCAGACGGGCCGCCAACAGCGAGTCTTGTGAGACCATCCTGGGAGGAGTTTGATTCTGTTGCCCCCGAGGATTTGGATAGGTTGCGTGGACGGCTACGACCCACCACATGTTTAATGGACCCGTGTCCCTCCTGGTTGGTACTGGCATCTTGGGAGGTGACCCGAGGCTGGCTTCTGGGCCTGGTGAATGCCTCATTGGGTGAGGGATCCTTACCAGCCGCCTTGAAGGAGGCGGTGGTGAGACCCTTACTTAAGAGGCCTGCACTCGACCCAATGGAGCTAGCTAACTATCGTCCAGTCTCCAACCTTCCGTTTTTAGCGAAGGTTGTCGAGAATGTGGTGGCGCAGCAGTTTCCACAACACCTTGACGAATCCGAGTATCTAGACTCACGCCAGTCCGGCTTCCGACCCGGGCACAGCACAGAGACAGCCTTGGTCGCGTTGGTCGATGATCTCTGGAGGGCCAGAGATAGAGGTTGTTCCTCTATCCTGGTCCTATTAGACCTCTCGGCGGCTTTTGATACCATCGACCATGGTATCCTATTGCGCCGGTTGGAGGGGATAGGAGTCGGAGGTACCGTTCTGCGGTGGTTCGGCTCCTACCTCTCCGACCGGAAGCAATGTGTGTTGACAGGGGGACAGAGGTCGACCCCGAGGCCACTCACTTGTGGAGTGCCACAGGGGTCGGTCCTCTCGCCTCTCCTGTTCAACACATATGTGAAGCCGCTGGGTGAGATCATCCGTGGTTTTGGGGTTGAGTGTCACTTCTACGCTGATGATACCCAGCTGTATATTTCAACCCCAAACCACCCCAACGAGGCTGTCGAAGTGATGTCCCGGTGTTTGGAAGCCGTCGGGGTCTGGATGGGGGACAACAGACTTAAACTCAACCCCTCCAAGACTGAGTGGCTGTGGCTACCGGCACCTCGGTTCAGCCAGCTGATTCCATCGCTGGCCATAGGGGGCGAACAATTGCCCCCTGTGGAACGGGCGCGCAATTTGGGCGTCCTCCTTGATGCCTGGCTGTCAATGGATGACCATGTGGCAGCCGTGGCGAGGGGGGCGTTCCACCAGGTTCGCCTGGTGCGCCAATTGCGCCCCCTACTGGACCGGGATGCCCTACGCACGGTCACTCACGCGTTGGTGACGTCCCGCCTGGATTACTGCAACGCTCTCTACATGGGGCTGCCCTTGGGACGCGCCCGGAGACTGCAGTTAGTTCAGAACGCAGCCGCGCGGGCTGTGATGGGGAGTACGAGGTACTCCCACGTAACACCTCTCCTGCGCGAGCTGCACTGGCTACCTGTGGTTTTTCGGGTGCGTTTCAAGGTGCTGATTACCATCTTTAAAGCGCTCCATGGCACGGGACCTAGTTACTTGCGGGATCGCATCCTCCCACATACATCCCTGCGGCCAATTCGCTCACACAGAGAGGGACTTCTCCTGGTGCCGTCCACTAGGCAATGCCAACGGGCGACACCAAGGAGTAGGGCCTTCTCTGTGATGGGCCCAACCCTCTGGAATGACCTCCCCCCCGACATTAGAACCACTACTGACCTCCGCTCCTTCCGGCAAAAATTGAAGACTCACCTGTTCCGATTAGCAGGCCTGGCATAATTACAACTGTCCCTCCTGGCAAATGTATTAACTGGTTATTTTAGGGGTATTGTTTTTAACTTATTGTGTGTGTTTTAGGGGTTCAAAATCCTATATTTATATATATTGCTTTGTACAGTTCTTTTAATTCCATTTTTAACCTCCTCCATTCCAACTGTACATATTCAATTTTTATTGTATTTTGATATATTTTGCATGGACTGTACACCGCCCCGAGTCCCTTTTGGGAGAGGGGGCGGTCTAGAAGCATGAATAATAAATAAATAAATAAATAAAAGGCTGGAGGGAAGCGCCACCGGTGGTGAAGAGCCAGAGGGCCCCGTTCCAGTGGGAATGCATCTTGGCCTGGAACTGGCTGACCATCTCAGCCCACAGAGCTTCCAGGCGCCAGTACCTGGCCTTGCACTTCCACAGGTCTTCCCTCTGCTTGGAAAGCCTATGCTCCTAGTCCTCAGTGTGGTGTTTCTACTGAGCCTCCTTCTCGGTCAGATCCAATTTGAACTGAGCCACCTGTTTTGCGAACTCTTTCTCATGGTGGCTGCTTAGCTTCAGCAATTGCTTCCTGTTGGGGCCCTAAGGAGCCCAGGCAAGGAGTGGCTGAGAGGGGCGGGGCGAGTCGAGACT
Source organism: Natrix natrix natrix (assembly GCA_029891615.1). Lineage (NCBI taxonomy): Eukaryota > Metazoa > Chordata > Lepidosauria > Squamata > Natricidae > Natrix > Natrix natrix. Next base: position 1,359,606 of record JAKRSK010012735.1, on the reverse strand, counting down.
GGCAAAGTGCCCCTTGATGTGAATGACACTGAGTTGGCCACGCCCACCCAGTCACGTGACCACCTAGCCACGCCCACCCAGCTGGTCATTAGGCAGAGCATATTAGTGGTCCGTGGAATTTAAAATTATGGATTTAGTGGTCCCTGAGGTCCAAAAGGTGACCCCTGCTCTAGATGATAGAGTTGTACTATTCCCTGATAGTTGCAAGAAGGCTCATTGTTTTTCCATTTCCTTTTCCAGCTGTTACAAAACTCTTTGAAAGGAATCCAGTCGCTCTTAAACGGAGGAAAGATGAGGCTGACCCAGACTGACCACCTTGGTTCCCTCCTTGCTGTGTTGAAGGTGACAAGAGATTTAAAGTGGAAATCTTCCCTGACCTACAGAGGTTCTCTGAGTGCCACAAAACAACCCTGGAAAAGGTTTTGACTGGCCTTTGTACTCAGAGGTGCAGCATGCTTTTGAAATGTCTGTGGTTTCCAAAATTAGAATTGCACAAGCCCCAGGACCCATAATTGATTTGATAGCAAAGGCAGCTTTGTATTCCTCTTGGCATGTCTGTGAAGAAACATTCAAGGTCTACTATCGTGTTTAAGGGTCTTATTTTCTTTTGACCCCCAAAATAAGTGCTTGGCCCTATTTTCGGGGTGGTCTTATTATTTTTGAGGTGCAGGAGGCGGCGAGCCTGGTCACCTCATGGCTGCTGCTGGGTTGCAATATTTTCAGGGAGGGCTTATTTTCAGGGGAGGGCTTATTTTAGCACATGCACTCAAAATCCCGATAGGGCTTATTATCCGTGGAGGTCTTATTTTCAGGGAAATGGGATACAGGTAGTCCTTTACCTACGACCACCATTGGGATCTGAATTTGCATTGCTAAGCAAGGTGATTGATACATGAGTTCCTCCCCATTGATACATGGGGAGGAACAGGCTCAAGCTCAATCCCTCCAAGACTGAGTGGCTGTGGTTTCCGTCATCCCGCTTTGTACATCTTGTCTTATCTTTGACGATAGGGGGAGAAATTTTAGCCCCCTCAGAGAAGGCTCGCAATCTGGGAGTCGTCCTGGATACGCGGCTTAGTTTAGAAGAACACCTGACGGCCGTGACCAGGGGGGCCTTTTACCAGGTTCGCCTGGTACGTCAGTTGTGCCCCTTCCTGGATCGGGATGCTCTGTGCACAATCACTCATGCCCTCGTTCTTTCTCGCCTGGACTACTGCAATGCTCTCTACATGGGGCTGCCCTTGAAGAGCACCCGGAGGCTTCAGCTGGTCCAGAATGCGGCCATGTGGGTTGTCATGGGGGTACCTAGGTGCTCCCAGGTTACACCCCTTTTAGGTGGCCTGCACTGGTTGCCGGTTGTTTTCCGGGTGCGATTCAAGGTATTAATTATGACCTTTAAAGCGCTCCATGGCTTAGGCCCAGGGTACCTGCGAGACCACCTACTGCCACCAGTAGCCTCCCACCGTCCAGTGCGATCCCACAGAGTGGGCCTCTTCAGGGTGCCGTCAGCCAGACATTGTCGGCTAGCGACCCCCAGGGGGAGAGCCTTCTCTGTGGGAGCGCCTTCCCTATGGAATGAGCTGCCCCCGGAGCTTCGCATAATCCCCGACCTCCGGTCCTTCCGACGTGCCCTAAAAAGTTGGCTTTTCCAGCAAGCCGGCCTGGCCTGTTAATTTTAACTCATTTTTAAATATATTGTCTTATAAATTTGGTTGTTTTTTTGGATATGTATATATATATATATTTAACTTTGGGATGTGTGTTTTTTTAATGTTATACGCCGCCCTGAGTCCTTTTGGAGAAGGGCGGCATATAAATCCAAACAAACAGAAACAGTTGCACCCAATTTTATGAGCTTTATTGCCACAGCTGTTAAGCGAATCACACAGTCGTTAAGCAAATCCAACTTTCCCCATTAACTGCTTGTTGGAAGCTGGCTGGGAAGACCTCAAATGGCGATCACATAGCCCCAGAATGCTGCAACCATTATAAATACAAGTAGTCCTCAACTTACAACCCCAATTGAGTCCAGATTTTCTACTGCGAAGTGAGAAATTCCTTAAGTGAGCTTTGTCCCATTTTGTCCCATTTTAGGATTTTTCTTGCCACATTTGTTAAGCGAATCATTGCAGTTAAGTTAGTGACACGGTTGTTAAGTGAATCTTTCTCCATTGACTTTGCTGGTCAGAAGGTCGCAAGAGCGGATCACATGACTCTGGGACGGCAATGCCCATGAATATAAATCTGTTGCCAAGCCTCCGAATTTTGATCCCGCGAGCATCCATGTAGATGCTGCAACAGTCGCATGTGTGAAAAATGGTCATAAGTCACTTGTTTCAAAGCTGTTGTAACTTCAACTGGTCACTACCCTGTTTCCCTGAAAATAAGACCCCCCCCCTCCCGGATAATAAGCCCAATTAGGCTTTTGAGCGCATGCGCTAAAATAAGCCCTCTCCGAAAATATTGCAACACAGCAGCAGCCGTGCAGTGACCTCCTGCACCTCAAAAATAATAAGATCTCCCCCAAAATAAGGCCACGTGCTTATTTCGGGGGGGGGGGGTCAGAAGAAAAGAAGACCCTGTCTTATATCCTGGGAAACACGGTAAATGAACAGTTGTAAGTTAAGGACCACCTGTACAAGTCAGTTGCTAAGTGATCGGGTGACCCTGGGGGATGCCGTGGTGGCTTTAAGTGTGAGATCTGGTCTCACACTGAACTAAAGTGTGTGATTTATTCAGTGTGGTTGAGCAGTTGTGAAATGAATGGCTGTAAGTTGCCGTTTTAGGTGCATCCCAATTTGTGTTGCTGCTGAAACTCAAAATGAGAGTAAAAGCATCTATGTTTGTTTGAAGTAAATCAACCCAATCATGGATTATGGTAACTTCTGTACTGTAATCACCTTGTCCAGAGGTGTATTTTTTTTTTGGTATAAAGTTTTATTTTTTTTTCCTTTCATACACATTCACAAATATACATTCTTGTAAATATTGTTAACATATATCCATTCAGTATTGACATTTATCACAATCTTCTTACAAATAAAACACAGTTGGGGTCACTTTCTTGCTCCCCTGTATCTCCATCTTGTTTTGCAACAACCCTACTCCTTCCATCTTCTCAACCTCTTTTCTCTACTTTCCTCCTCTCCTTCCTCTTCCCTTCTTCCATTCCCTTTCCCCCCACTCCTCTCTCTCTTTTTCTCCTCCTCACCCTCTCTCCTACACTTACTTCCCCTCTCTTACTTCCTCTGCTTTACCCTTTCTTCTTTTCCCTCCTCTTCCTCTCTCCTTTCCGTTGTTGCCCTTACTTATTTTTCTTCTCCAGTGGATTCTCGGTGGCATTCCAGTGATCCCAACTTTATCTTTACATAAGAAAACCTTATCCACAGTTTTGAGTGTGGGTGACACACAGAATAGGGCTAACTCCAAAATAGTAATGGAAAATAGTCTAATCTTAAAGCCGTAAGGGGGTGGTGTTTATCTCTGTACTGTGATGAGGGAGGCAAGACTGACATCTGTCACAATAATCCACCGGGCATTACGATGTCCAAAGATAGTTTGCAGCTGGTTTAACATGTCACCCTAAGCCAGAATATGATTTGTGGTTTGAGCTTTGCATCACAAATGCAAATCCAATAATACAATACAATACAATACAATACAATAGCAGAGTTGGAAGGGACCTTGGAGGTCTTCTAGTCCAACCCCCTGCCTAGGCAGGAAACCCTACACCACTACACCATAGCTATCCAACATCTTCTTAAAGACTTCCAGTGTTGGGGCTTTCACAGCTTCTGGAGGCAAGCTGTTCCACTGGTTCTAATTGTTCTAACTGTCAGGAAGTTTCTCCTCAGTTCTAAGTTGCTTCTCTCCTTGATTAGTTTCCACCCATTGCTTCTTGTTCTGCCCTCAGGTGCCTTGGAGAATAGTTTGACTCCCTCTTCTTTGTGGCAACCCCTGAGATATTGGAACACTGCTATCATGTCTCCCCTAGTCCTTCTTTCTCTTAAGCTAAACATACCCAGTTCCTGCAACCGTTCTTCATATGTTTTAGTCTCCAGTCCCCTAATCCTCTTTGTTGCTCTTCTCTGCACTCTTTCTAGAGTCTCCACATCTTTTCTACATCGTGGTGACCAAAACTGAATGCAGTATTCCAAGTGTGGCCTTACCAAGGCCTTATAAAGTGATATTAACTCTTCACGTGATCTTGATTCCATCCCTCTGTTGATGCAGCCTAGAACTGTGTTGGCTTTTTTGGCAGCTGCTGCACACGGCTGGCTCATATTTAAATGGTTGTCCACTAGGACTCCAAGATCCCTTTCACAGCTACTACTATTGAGGAAGGTACCACCTATACTGTATCTGTGCATTTCGTTTTTGTTGCCTAAATGTAGAACCTTACTCTTTTCACCATTGAATTTCATTTTATTAGATAGTGCCCAATGTTCAAATTTGTCAAGAACCTTCTGTATCTTAAGCCTATCTTCTGGAGTGTTGGCTATTCCTGCCAGCTTGGTGTCATCTGCAAATTTGATGAGTTCTCCATTTATTCCCTCATCCAAATCATTGATGAAGATGTTGAAGAGTACTGGGCCTAAAACAGAGCCTTGGGGTACTCCACTGCATACTTCCCTCCATGTAGCTGCAGTTCCATTGAGGACTACACGTTGAGTGCGGTTGGTCAGCCAGTTACGAATCCATTTGGTGGTGATGCTGTCCAACCCACATTCTTCTACTTTATCTAGTAGTAGGTTATGGTCTACCATATCAAATGCCTTACTGAAGTCCAAGTAAACTATATCAACGGCATTCCTCTGGACCACTAATTTTGTCACTTTGTCAAATAATGCAATAAGATTAGTCTGGCATGATCTGTTTTTGACAAAACCATGTTGGCTTTTGGCTATTACTTTGTTTGCTTCTAGGTGTTTGCTAATTCGTTGCTTGATTATCTTTTCCAGAATCTTTCCTGGTATTGAGGTCAGGCTGATAGGTCTGTAGTTTCCTGGATCTGTTTTTTTCCCTTTTTTGAAGATGGGAACCATATCAGCTCTTTTCCAGTCCTCTGGTAGTTCCCCGGTGCTCCAGGATCTCTGAAAGATATAATTCAGTGGTTCTGGGATCTCGTCTGCCAGTTCCTTCAGAACCCTGGGGTGTAATCCATCCGGTCCTGGTGATTTGAACTCATCTAGGGTAGACAGGTGCTCACTTACCATTTTCTTCCCTTTCTTCCCAATAAATCTTTGTACAACATGATTTTTAGCTCAGCTAAGCTATGTGGCCCAAGCCATTATGCTTCATTCAGCAAACCATGATTTGGCGCCATGTGCTAATTCAATACCGTGTGCACAACAGCTCTTCCCTGTGCTTTGTAGAAGTGCAAATGAAATCATTGCTATCCTGAACAAGTAAAATCAATGGGGAAGCCAGATTCACTTCACAACTGTGCTGCTAGCTCAGGGGTTCCCAGCAGGGGGTGCGAGACAATATTCCAGGGGGTGCAAAAACTTGGGTTTAGAAGTTTCAAAATTATAATATCCCAGTAAGGGTATGGCTAGCTGATGAGAGCTAAATAGCTTGAAATAGATCTATACTAGTCTCCCTTTATTTATTTATCAGCACAAATGCAACACAAATATAAAAAGGCAACATTAAAAATAAAAATATGGTTTTCTGCCTGGATGGTCTTCCGTAATGAGCCGAAGGACAGAAAGGGGGAGTAGTGAGCTCCCTCCCATATTTGGGCATACCAGGGGTTGTAACACAAATACACACACACACACACACACACACACATAAGCACCCCATCCCCTCCCACCAAGATTTACAGAAAGACGGCAGCTCCGTTCCCATTTTAAGCCCAAGCCCGAAGATGGCAGGTGAGATCTTGCCGAAACGTTGCAGTAGAGGTGGGTATTCAGCAGGTTCTGACCAGTTCTGGTGAACCGGTAGTGGAAATTTTGAGTAATTCGAAGAACCAGTAAATACCACCTCTGACTGGCCCCGCCCCCATCTATTCTCTGCCTCCCGAGTCCCAGCTGATTGGGAGGAGATTTTGCAATAACCTTCCCCTGCCACACCCACCCATCCACGCCACACCCACCAATCTATGCCACGCCCACCAAGCCCATGCCACGCCGTGCCACACCCAGCCCACAGAACTAGTAGTAAAAAAATTTGAATCCCACCACTGGGTGCAAGAATATATCAGAAGTGTTCCAGGGGTACGGGGTATAGAAAAGATTGGGAACCCCAGTACCAATTGAACAACTGCAGTGATTCGCTTAACAACTGTGGCAAGAAAGGTCGTAAAGTGGGGAACCCCAGTACCAATTGAACAACTGCAGTGATTCGCTTAACAACTGTGGCAAGAGAGGTCGTAAAGTGGGGAACCCCAGTACCAATTGAACAACTGCAGTGATTCGCTTAACAACTGTGGCAAGAAAGGTCGTAAAGTGGGGCAAGACGGACTTAAACAACTGCCTCGCTTAGCAACGGAAATGTTGGGCTCAATTTTGGTCGTAAAAAGAAGCAGATGTGATTTAATTTAAATTAATGAAGCTCTAAGCAGATTGTAGTGCTGATGTCTAGGATTTTCTTGGATGATTTCAGAAATGCATGTTTCATGGACTCCCTGGAATTAACATAGAAATGCCCAGCGTCTTATATCCAGCACTCCTTCCTCAGTACGACAGCCGGTCACCCGTCGAGCAAGAGAAGTTGGAGCAGAACAGCGTTAAACTGAGCGGGGTAAACTTTTTAAATACGGTTTGTGTGCATTGTGCGTTAAACCTGAGGCACTTCAAAAACGTATATCTGGTCACAAGCTGAGGGCTGTTTTTGTCTGTCTGGGGAATAAAAAGTAATGTTTTGGTAAAAGCACATGACAGCAGTGCATGATATTCTGTGCAGTACATTAGTATTTCTGAACCTTGGCCACTTTAAGCTCTGTGGACTTCAACTCCCAGAATTCCCCAACCAGGAATTCTGGGAGATGAAGTCCACCAAGCTTAAATTTCCAAAATTGAGAAACATTGCTGTAGAGCAGGGGTGTGAAACCCAATTTCTTTGAGGGCCGCATCAGGGTTGTGTTTGACCTTGGGGGGGCAGGGGGGGCCGTGGCCACCTGGACGTCACTCATGTTGGGGCTGCCTGTGCCGGCCCAAGCGCTCTGCCAGTGAAAACGGGCTCCCGAGCTCCGTTTCGGCTGCAACGGCCTCCTGCAACCTTCTGCCAGCAAAAATGGAGCTCAGGACGGCCGAACGCAGCCTCCCGAGCTGCGTTTTCGCTGACAGGGGCACTGCGGGCCAGTCCTTTGCTGTTTCCAGGGCGGCCCCATGGGCCAGACCTAAGCACCCCATGGACTGGATCGTGCTCCCGGGCCTTGAGTTTGACACCCAGGCTGTAGAGCCAAGCCACTGTTTATGAGCATTTATCTGCCTTTGTTAATTACTGCCTTCTAAATCCCATAATCCTCATGAATGGCAGTTTTCATTGGGGACGAGAGGTTTAGCCCAACTGGAGGGCAGCAGAATATGAAAGGAAATTCTGTTCATATTTCTGAAACTGGGATTTTCCAGTGCTAGAAGGAGATGCCAGGGATTTGAACTGGGAGCTTTTGCTTAACCAAACAGGGTCTGAAAATTGGACAAGATGGACTTCCAAAGCGGCTGTTGTGAAAGATGAAGTGTTCGTTTTACTTTGATTTAAATCTTGAGCAGGAGGCACTGTTAACCGTACGGCACCTGTTCTGACCTAGGCAGCTGAGTCCTCGTCCCGATAAATCCCTTTTATTTAATTGACAGTGAATTCCTCTCCAGCAAAGTCTTTCCTCTCCCACAGTCTTTCAAGATAGTTCACAATTCCCGACCTTTATCAGGCTTGGAGAGTAGCCAGGCCCATATCTTTCAGACGCCACAATACTTGGCAAGAATGCAGGAATGAACTAATTGTCTCCTGCAAACTCCACTCCCCTTTCGCTCCTCTTTTATTCCCTATGGGAGGGGCCATTCACCGTCCACCTGTGGCAACTCTGTGCATGCACACACTGGGAACAGGCTCCAGCTGTTCGTCTGCCTCACTGATGTCTGACTCTGAAGGCAGCTGATAACTGTCAGACGGCCCTGGCCCCATCTCTGCCTCCGACAGAGAGCCCTCATCAGAGCTTTCCCCAGACTCCAGGACTGGCCCATGTTCCTCCCCAACCTCCTCACTGTCTGAATCTGCTGCCAACTCTGCTGGCTGCTGGCGGGGCCACAACAGCCAAGATTCTTACGCGGCCTCTTAAGTTGAGATAGATTTCTTGGTGCCGAGAGAAAAATCCTACCCAGGCTATTCTGTATGAATATTTAGAAGAAGAGAAGCATTAGATGCTTGGATTGATTAAAGAGAACCTACACACAATCCAACGAATTGAAAAGACTTGTGCTTGTAATCATTTCTACGCCCCACAACTACTTCTCACAGAACAGGAGGAAGAAACCTAAAGGAAAACCGAAGAAAGGGAAGCCGGAAGAAGAAGGAGTAAAAGAGCAGCCAGGAGGTGCCGAAGGAGGCAGAGTGGAGAAACCCTCATTAAAGGATGAGTTGTCGCAAGATCAGGACTCGAAGATGAGAAATTGGGCATTCAGTGATAAATATCCCTCGCTTGCGAAAGAGCGCTTATCTTCCCACGCTTTCAGCTGGAAGAGAATCAGCAGCAGTGACTCAGAATATTCTGATGCGGAAGGTGGAATGCAGAGCAAAACAAGGTTTGTGATGGCAACCACTCAAACACACACACACACACACACACACACACCCTGCTGCCATTATGCAGCGTTGAGGTGTGTGTTCCTTTTTCAGCAGCAGCGTGGCTGAATTCTCTTTGATTCGAGTTCTTTCAAAAGCAGATTATTTTTTTCCTCTCTTGGTTCCTTCACTTCCCCTCCCTGCCTCCGCTGGTAACAAACGCAGGTAGTCCTCGACTTAACGGTCGCCATACGGTTGCTAGGCGAGACTGTCGTTAAAGGCTGTTTCTTGCCACGGTTGCTAAATGAATCACCGCAGTTGTTAAGGTTAGTACCACAGTGGTTAAATGAATCAGGCTTTTTCCCTGTTGACTTTCCTTGTGAAATGGTCGCAAAAGGGGATTGCGTGACTCCCCGGGACACTGCAGCCCACGGTCATAAATACGAGCCAATTGCCAAGCCTCCGAATTTTGATCACGTGATGCTGCAACGGTCGTATGTGTGAAAAAAATGGACAGACCGTATTTTTCGGCGTATAAGACACACCTTTTTCCCTTTAAAAAGAGGCTGAAAATCTGGGTGCTTTTTATACACCGAATACAGCATTTTTTTGCCTCCTGAAACCTCGTCCCTTTCACCAAAATAGCCATGCACAGCCTTTAGGAGGCTTCCAGAGTGCTCCTGGAGGCTGGGGAGGGCAGAAATTAGCACAAAATGGGCCATTATTTGCTCATTTCTGGACCACCCCCACCCCCCAGGAGCACTCTACATGCCTCCTAAAGGCTATTCATGCCCTTTTTTGAAAAAAAAATGGGAATGAATAGGGAAGTTTGCAGAGTGCAAAAACATTTTTAAAAAATTTGCTTCTTCAAAATCTTGGTGCGTCTTATACTCTGAAAAATATGGTAGATCACCGTTTTCACTGCCGTTGTAACTTTGGTCACTAAATGAAAAGTTGTAAGTCGAGGATTGCCTAAAAGCAAAGAGAGCGTTTTCCCAATTTTTCGTGGGTTAATATTTTGCATACTGCCGGCTTCAAATGACAGGTGGCAATTTGCATCTGTAAAAACATACCATGGCAACAAATATCATCGATACCCTCAACCGTGGTATCCTTCCTGATGATCTCAGAGGATCGGGAGTGGCAACATGGTTCTCTGCTGTTCTGCCTCCTTTTTTCTGGGGTTGATTCCAGGCAGTGATGACTGGGGAAGGGCAGACACACTCCTCCCTAGGAGGGTGTTGTAAAGTTTGGTGCTCTCCCCTCTCCTCCCTAGGCGAGGCCACTGGGTGAGCGCACCCGTTACCAAGGGGTGAGATATCATCAATATGCTGACAAATTAAGCAATGATGTGCAATCTTATCTCAGTGCTTGGAGACTGAGGGTATGTGTCAGCCTCTATATCGCTTTGCTTGCTATCGGCTGCCGTAGTAACGGGGAGGGAGGGGGGTTCGGTATTTGGGAGGGGAAATCGATCTCGGGACGAGGAGGGAGTTTTGTTCTCACCATCTTCTGCGCATGCTGAAGGGTCCTGTTTAGGTCTGGTCAAGCTCAACCGTCTCTGCATACCAGATGGATGAAGCCACCTGAAGATGCAGCCCCACATGACATCCTTGGAGGCTGGAGATTGGACATTCGGCTTGGGGTTGTTGGGGGGAAGGGATTTGGGATAGGTACAATTTCGCGCCTTTAGTTTCAGATCTTGCTTTACTTCCGATGCTTTCACTTCATATTCAGTAAAAGTACCTTTTCTCTAAAACCAATGGAGTTGGGGGTTTCCTTTCTTGAATTTTGAAGGAGGCACGTCTGACAGTATGGATAGGGAACATCCGGCTTCAGCTGAACAGTATCAGAGTTGGAAGGGAACTTGGAGGTCATCTACTCCAACCTTTTGCTCTTGCAGGAGACCCTATACCAGTGATGGCGAACTTTTTCGACACCAAGTGCCGAAAAAGGGAGCACTTTGCGCATGCTTGTCTGGTCCAGACGAACTTTTTCGATACCAAGTGCTGAAAAGGGAGCACTTTGCACACACTTGTCTGGTCCACGACCGGGAAGAGGAGCTGCCCAGGGGGCATGCATGCACTGGAAAATAAAGTTCCGGTTTGCAGGGTGTGCATACACACCAGCCAGCACGTGCACTGGGCATTTGGGGTGGGGGGACACGCACTTTGGGCACTCGATCCGGAAAAGGTTAGCCATCACTGGTATAGGATTTCCTGCTTAGATAGGGTGTGGGACTAGAAGACTTCCAAAGTCCCTTCCCACCCTATTATTCTATGTTCTATATTCTAAGATCAAAGACTTCCCCCCTGCCCACTTTGACCAATGAGACAATGTCATTTACTTAAGGTGTTAAATCAGGTTTTTCCCCCTCTCCCTGTTTATAGTTTGTCTCTATTTTCATGCCAGGTCTTTCCAAGCTAAAGTTCGCCAAGGGGCTTTAACCTGCTTCCTTTCCACTGTGAAATCCATAGAGAAGAAAGTCCTCTACGGTTACTGGTCAGCATTTATTCCCGATGAACCTGGAATAGGAAGCCCACAGACCGTGTCTTTGATGACAATTGCTTTAAAAGATCCTTCCCCTAAGGTAAGAGGATTCATTATCCTCCTGGCTACTCATCCGATATGATCCAGCATAAGCCCTCTTCCAAACACTTGTTGCAATAGAATGGGATTCAATTCAGTGCAGTGCAGTTCACTTTATTGCGGTGTCAACTCTGAAGCGAACCTCATACTTGCCACGAAGCCTGAGAGGGGGCAGGGAGGGGGGAAGTAGATAGCCTGGCGAACAGCCAAAACAAAAAGTTTTCCTGTGAGAACCAAGGTCATTGTAACAGGTGCAACAGATGGCTGTTGGAGGAGGAGAGGAGCCTGCCAGCTGTATTCATTGGACAATGTGACCGGTGACACCTGGGAGGTTTTTTTGTTTTGTTTACTTTTTTAATTAGGTGAAAACCACGGGAACTTTTAGAGTTGGTTTTTACCGGCTGTGCTGATGGGATGTATCCAATAAACATGTTCTTTAAGGAATCTACCTGCCTCGGAGTTCGGCTTTCAATGGGTGCCTTACTTGGAATGCTGAAATGTGGTCATAGAACACTACAGCAGAGTTCTCCATCCCACTCCTACCCCACTCCATTTTATTTATTCTGCCCTGCCCTGCACTATCCTATCCTATTGAAAATAAATAAAATAGGTTTAAGGCAGTGGTGAAAAAAAGGAACAATCTGAAGCCTTCTGAGTCTGCAAAGGTAAGTAGAACAGCATGAGGTCCAGGAAACAAGGGTTGAATATGCTTCTTAAAGAGAGTTCAGTCCAATTCACTTTAAAGTCCCTCCACTGGCACTCCAGCCCTTTATCCCCAGTGCCCTTTACAACACCAAAGAGCTTTTGCTAAAGATTTACTAAGGAACGATCACGTCAATTATCTCAGGCTCTCTTTGCCTTCCATAGGTCAGCCAGAGCCTCCGGCGGTATCCTTGGGAACTGATGTGGAAGATAATTCGGCTCCGTCAGATGCCTAGGCTCAGCTCCTTTCTTGGTTTTATTCTGTTGCAGACCCGTGCTTGTGCTTTTCAAGTTCTCTCCGCCATTTTGGAAGGTTCCAAGCAATTCCTGTCCATCGCCGAAGATGCCGTCGATCACAAGAGAGCATTCACCCCCTTCTCGGTGAGCATTGCCTCCAGCATCCGAGAACTTCACCGGTGTATGCTGTTGGCTTTGGTGGCCGAATCTTCGTCCCAAACCCTCACCCAGATAATCAAGGTAAATGCCTGTCTACGGAAGTTGCTTTTGTTCTACTACTTCTAGTAGTATTGAGTAACAGAAGAACAGAGTCGGAAGGGACCTTGGGGGTCTTTTAGCCCAAGCTCCCCCTACTGCTCAAGTAGGAAACCCTATACCAGGGATGGCGAACCTTTTCGGCAACAAGTGCTGGAAAGGGAGTGTCTGTGCATGCGTGTGTGGCACTGAGTCTGCACGCACGCATGTTCGTCTAGCCACGACCAAGAAGAGGAGCTGCCCAGGGGGCATGAGCACACTGGAAAAGGAGCTTCTGGTGTCCGGTGAGTGCATGCGTGGCACGCAAGTCTTCCGGTTACTGCCGCCAGGGGTGGGTTCCTGCCAGTTCTAACCTCTTCTATAGAAGAGGTTCCACAAATCTACAGTCCGTTTAGAACTGGTTCCAGCTCCCTCCCCCCGCCCGTCTGCACATCATCACGATGAAGAGCGAGAGGAGGAATTCTGGGAGTTGAAGTCCACAAGTCTTAAAGCTGTCAAGTTTGAACACCCCTGGGGGTTCTTTTTTCTAAAGGGTTAGGGGTACAAGGGTCTTGTAACTTGATAGCTTTAAGACTTGCATACTTCAATGCCAGAGTTCCTGAGCCAACATGACTGGAGGAGGAATTCTGGGAGCTGAAGTCCACAAGTCTTAAAGCTGTCAAGTTTGAACATCCCTGGGGTTTTTTTTTCTAAAGGGTTAGAGGTACAAGGGTCTTGTAACTTGACAGCTTTAAGACTTGCACACTTCAAATGCCAGAGTTTCTGAGCCAACATTTTGGTTGCTAAGCAAGAGCGTTGTTAAGTGAGTTTCACCACATTTTACAAGTTGACCACTCCCGCCCGGTCACATGGCCGGCAAGCCACTCCCACCCGGTCACATGGTCAGCAAGCCTCTTCCCACAAAGCATGCCACACCTACAGAAGAGGTTCTAAAAAAGTTTGAAACCCACCACTGACTGCCGCGCATGCGCGCACACCGATCAGCTGGCCGGCACGCATGGTCATGCCTGAAAACAGAAGACCAGCTCTTCCAGTTTCCGGCACTGCTGCACACACAAAGGCCAGCTGATCGTCGCGTCCGCATGCGTGCCAGAAACCCGGAAGTGGAACAGGTGATGCCATGCGTGCCCAACCTCTTTTTAAAAAACCTGCAGTGTCACAAATCCTGGAGGCAAGTCGTTCCGCTTATTAATTGTTCTCACTGCCAGGAACCTTTTCCTTAGTTACAGGTTGCCTCTTAGTTTCCCTCCATTGTTTTACATAAAAGATGATTCAAAGTTAATTGCAAAAGTTTTGTCTTAGTTATTTTACGTCGTCATGACTTTCTTCTTCCTATTGTCGGCAGAGTGGCATTAAACAGCAATCTTAGCCATCCCTTTGCTAATCCAGTTTTCTGCAGCCTAGAGTCTTCCATGAACAAGGGTGATATCCTTGTGGTTCGGCCCAGTTTGGCTGAACCGGTAGGGACAATTGTCCCTGGTTCTGTGAACCAGTAGTAAAAAAAAAGCTTCCGAGGATTGCGTGGCTCAGCTCTGAGCCGTGCGATCGTCGGAAGCTTTCCCCCCCCCACCACCTTTTAAAGCATTTTTTTTCCTGCTTATTCGCCCGAACCTGTAGGAACAAAAATGCTTTAAAAAGTGAAAAAAAGTTGGTCACACCCACCCAGTCACATGACCCCTGCAATTAAGCCACGCCCACAGGTGGGCAAAAGCATTAGATTTCACCACTGTCCATGAACGAGTTGCTTCTATACAGGTAGTCCTCGACTTACGGCCACAATTGAGCCCACAATTTATGTTCCTAAGTGAGAAATTTGTTGAGCGAGTTTTGCCCCCTTTTACAAGCGTTCTTGCCACAGCTGTGAAGTTAGTAACGTGGTTGTTAAGTGAATCTGGCTTCCCCATTGACTCGCAAAATGTGATCACATGATACCGGGTCTCTGCAACCGTCATAAATATGAGTCAGTTGCCAAGTGTCTAAATTTTAATCATAGGATCATGAACTGTTGTAAGTTGAGGACTACCTCCAGATAATCCATTTAATGGAGCGTATTTGAGTGGCTCCCTGCTGGAAGATGATACCTAAGAGACCAACTTTCAAATGATAACAGAATTGTGTGTGTTTTGTTTATATGTCTTCAAATCAGTCATGAGGGCGACTGCCAGAACAAATTCCTTGTTTCCTTGGCAACCTTTTTTGGAAGTGGTTTGCCACACTCTCTTGCCTTCCAACCTAGTGCCTTTAATTGCTGCAGCAAAGTGACTCGCTCCATTATACTGAAGGCATTTAAAATATGAATGGAATAGGAATGAGTCAGGAGAGGAGAGGAGAGAAAGAGAAAGAGAATTCTTTATTGGCCAAGTGTGATCGGACACACAATTTGGGTTTGGTGCATAAGCTCACAGTGTACATACAAGCAACAAGTGACAATTCATGATCATAGATCATAAAAAAGACACTCATCATAAATCATAAGTTACAACACTTAGTGATGGTCATAGGATACGAAATAAGCAATCAACAAAAGTCATACTAGGATGCTAAATAAAACAATATACGGTGAATCGGAAGATACAAGCAACAAAGTTATAGTCATAAGAAGATAAGGAGATAAGTAATAGGAAAGATGAGAAGAATAATAGTAATATAGGCTTACTAGATAGTTTGACAGTGTTGTGGGAATTAGTTGTTTAGCAGAGTGATGGCATGGGGGGGGGGAACTGTCCTTGTGTCTAGTTGTTCTGGTGTGCAATGCCCTCTAGCAGAGATGGCTAACCTTTTTCTAAAGGTGTACCAAAACACTGTGTGCGCACGCTATAGTGCGTATGTGCATGCATGCCCACTCACCTGTGCATGCCCGAGCAACCCCACCTGCGCATGCGCAAGCAACACCCCCCACCATGACCCCCGTGCAGGGGGGGGAGGTAGTTTTCACCTTCCCCAGGCTCCAGAGGCTTTCCTGAAGCCTGGGGAGGGCGAAAAAAAACGGAGATTCGGGAACGAACTTCCGGTTGGGCTGTTGGGCCTCCTTTTTGCCCTTTCTAGGCTCTGGAGGCTTTCCTGAAACCTGGGGAGGGCGAAAACGGCCTCCCCCAGCCCTCTGGAAGGCCAAAAATCAGCTGGGGGCTGCCAAGGGCTGCTGTGCCGACAAATATGGCTCCGTGTGGCACGCTGCGCCATAAGTTTCGCCGTCACGGCCCTATAGCGCCGTCTTGAGGGTAGGAGTTGAAAAAGTTTCTTTTTTAAGTTTTTTTATTTTTCCTTTCAAATTCATTCTTAAATATACATTCTTATAATTGCTATTCAAAGTTTGTCAATTCATATCATTTCTCCGCCTGTATATTTACATTTTCATACTTTCTTATTTCCCCTCCCCCCTGATTTAATAATGTGTTGTCTGAGTTATTTGTTTTGTGCTTTGTTCCTTTCTCTTTCTATTTGTATCTTTTTTCAAGCCAATCATAAAATCGGCCCCATGTCCTGTAGTACACTTATTCCTCTTTGTCCTTCATTCTCAATGTCAACCTATTCGTTTCTGCACAATCTAATATCTTCTTTATTATCTCTCCTTCTGCATTTGTCCAATTTTGTGCAAGTACAATTCTAGCTGCTGTTATTATTTGTACAATCAGATATGAGTCTTCTTTAGTATATTTCTCTGGTAGAATACCCAATAAGAATATCTCTGGCTTAAATTCTGTGGGCTGATGTATCATTTTCTCTAACCGTGATTGTATTTTAACCCAATAGCTTTTTGTGTCTCTACATGTCCACCACGTATGATAATATGTTCCTGGTAGTTGGTGACATTTCCAACATTTAGCTGACTTATCCTTAAACATTTTTGCTAATCTTTCCGGTGTCATGTGCCATCTATAAAACATTTTATATAAATTCTCTTGGTATGCTGTTGCCATTGTCATTTTATAGTTCCTACAGTTGAAAAAGTTTATGTCCAAGACGTGAGGGGAAATTTAGCTGGAAAAGCTTAAGAGAACACTAAAAGATTAAGAAAAGGACAGTCGATGCAATACAATGCAATACAATAGTAGAGTTGGAAGGGACCTTGGAGGTCTTCTAGTCCAACCCCCTGCCTAGGCAGGAAACCCTATACCGTTTCAGACAAATGGCTATCCAACATCTTCTTAAAGACTTCCAGTGTTGGGGCATTCACAACTTCTGGAGGCAACTTCTGTTCCACTGATTAATTGTTCTAACTGTCAGGAAATTTCTCCTCAGTTCTAAATTGCTTCTCTCCTTGATTAGTTTCCACCCATTGCTTCTTGTTCTACCCTCAGAGGCCTTGGAGAATAGCTTGACTCCCTCTTCTTTGTGGCAACCCCTGAGATATTGGAAGTCTGTTATCATGTTTAGGGGACTGGAGACTAAAACATATGAAGAACGGTTGCAGGAACTGGGTATGTTTAGCTTAAGAGAAAGAAGGACTAGGGGAGACATGATAGCATTATTCCAATATCTCAGAGGTTGCCACAAAGAAGAGGGAGTCAAACTATTCTCCAAAGCACCTGAGGGTAGAACAAGAAGCAATGGGTGGAAACTAATCAAGGAGAGAAGCAACTTAGAACTGAGGAGAAATTTCCTGACAGTGAGAACAATTAATCAGTGGAACAGAAGTTGCCTCCAGAAATTGTGAATGCCCCAACACTGGAAGTCTTTAAGAAGATGTTGGATAGCTATTTGTCTGAAACGGTATAAGGTTTCCTGCCCAGGCAGGGGGTTGGACTAGAAGACCTCCAAGGTCCCTTCCAACTCTACTATTGTATTGTATGTCTCCCCTAATCCTTCTTTCTCTTAAGCTAGACATACCCAGTTCCTGCAACCGTTCTTCATATGTTTTAGTCTCCAGTCCTAAAACATATGAAGAACAGTTGCAGGAACTGGGTATGTCCTCGCCCTCCTCCTTATATTCTTAAACTGACATGCCTCCCCCCCCCAAGGAAAAAGATGGTGTGGGAAATAAGAAAACAGGATGTTAAAACAGGATCCTAATCCCTCTTTCATAGAGGTAGTCCTTGACTTACAATCATTTGTTTAGTGACGGTTGGAAGTTACAATGGCACTGACAAAAAAATGACCATTTTTTCACACTTATGATGCTTGTTGCCGCATCGCCCGTGATGGAAATTCGAACCCTTGGCAACGACCACGTCCCGGGGTCATGTCATCCCCGGCGGCTTTTGGCAAGTGAAGTCAATGGGGAAACCAGATTCATTTAACAACCGTGTTACTAGCTTAACCCTTGCAGTGATCCACTCGCCGACAGCGGCAGGAGATGTCGTAAGATGGAGCAAAACTCACTGAACAGCCGTCTTTGCAGATGCTCGGTCATCCAGATCATGTTTGTCCCAAAAGGTCCCTTTTCAAAAGGCAACCGGACTTCGTTGTTTGTTTGTTCTGCTTGAAAATGTTTTGCTTCTCCTCTAAGAAGCTTCCTCAGTTCCGACTGAAGTTGGAACTGAGGAAGCTTCTTGGAGGAGAAGCAAAACATTTTCAAGGGGAAACACACACACACCCAAAAGAAAGTCCAGTTACCTTTTGGAAAAAGCACCTTTGGGTCACTGACTTGCTTAGCAACAGACATTTTGGACTTGTTTGTGGTCCTAAGTCGAGGTAATTTTTCATCTTCCTTCCTTGTTGACAGTGCCTTGCCAATCTGGCCTCAAATGTACCCTACAGCCGTTTGAAGCCTGGTCTGCTATCAAGAGTATGGAACCAGATAAAGCCATACATTAAACATAAAGGTAGGCCGTTATTTTACATTATCCTTTGTGCAGCCGTTTTGTTACTGGTATTATTTGCCGTAAAACGTATTGTCCCAACTGGTTGCTTTGGATGAAGCAATGTTATGTGTAACAGTTACAGAAGCATCAGATGGTGGGGTAAAGGTAAAGGTTCCCTCGCACACATGTTCCAGTTCAGTGATGGCGAACCTTTTTGTAAAGGCGTGCCAAAATTGTGTTTGTGCATGCTATTGTTCACACAGGCGTGCCCACACCCACAATTTAATTCAATTCAATACAATACAATACAATAGCAGAGTTGGAAGGGACCTTGGAGGTCTTCTAGTCCAACCCCCTGCCTAGACAGGAAACCCTATACCATTTCAGACAAATGGCTATCCAACATCTTCTTAAAGACTTCCAGTGTTGGGGCATTCACAACTTCTGGAGGCAAGCTGTGACAATTCACTACGTCCCACCCATTGAATCGTTTCCAAACTTCCGGTTGGTCTCTCCGGAGGCTTTCCTGGGAAGGCGAAAATGCCCCGCTGCCGCTCTCCGGAAGGCTGAAAATCAGCTGTCCGGCACACGCAGGTATGCTGGAGCTGACGGCTCGCATGCCAACAAATATGGCTCAGTGTGGCACGCATGCCGTAGGTTCGCCATCACAGTGCTAGTCGTTCCCGACTCTAGGGGGCGGTGCTCATTTCCATTTCAAATCTGAAGAGCCAGCACTGTCTGAAGATGTCTCCAGTCATCTGGCTGTCATGACTAAACACCGAAGGCGCACGGAGCGCTGTTACCTTCCCACCAAAGGCGGTCCCTATTTTTCTACCTGCATTTTTACGTGCTTTCGAACTGCTAGGTTGGCAGAAGCTGGGACAAGTAATGGGAGCTCACCCCGTTACGCGGCACTAGGGATTCGAACCACCAAACTGCCAACCATTCTGATCGGCAAGCTCTGCGTCTTGGCCACTGAGCCACCGCGTCTAACTGGTCCAACTGGTTGTTTTGGATGAAGCAATGTTGTGTGCGGCACTTACAGAAGTATCAGACGCTGGGTTGCAACAGGTTTATATCCCATCTGTTTTTAGAAGTTTTGCTCGTGAATTATTTTTTTACTCAGATCGCAAGTTTTGTTCTTTTTAAAAGACACAGGAATATGCCAGCACATAATCTAGGCACCTTTTTGTCTCTACAGAAGTTGTTGTCGAATTGGTTAGATCTTGTATATGCGGTTGTCAGCCATCCGTGCAAATTTGTGTGGATGTGGGGGAACTCCCGTGTAATATTAATAATTTGTGGCATATGGAACTGTGAAGCCCCATTCAGCTGCCCTACTGAACAGATTTCCTGTTTGCTTCATATTTGCTTTTGCTGGACTTCATCTCTGATTATGGTACCAAGTAATCTTTTTGCCGAGTTGGTGCAGTGGTTAGAATGCGGTATTGCAGGCTAATTCTGCTGACTGCCAGCTGCCAGCAGTTTGAACCTCACCGGCTCAAGGTTGATTCATCCTTCCATCCTTCTGAGGTTGGTCAAATGAGGACCCAGATTGTTGGGGCAAGAGGCTGACTCTGTAAACCACTTAGAGAGGCTGTAAAGCATGGTGAAGCGGTATATAAGTCTAAGTGCTATTGCTGTTATATATAACTTCCTTATTATCTTTTTTTTAATGGGTGGAGTCAAATTTCAAAGTGCATAAAGACAACGGAAGTGTGCCATCTTGCCTTGCCAGCACGGGATCAAAAGGCAGCAAACTAAAAGTTTTTCAAAAGTTTTCAAAAAGAACAGATCATCACTTCTCTTTCACAATTGCAGCAGGGTATTCACCTGCTTGCTTGCTACGAGGGTGATTTCATTCTGAAGCTCTCCCCCCTCTCCTCCAGGGGCAGAGAGCAATCCAAAGCCGCCCGTCCAAAGGGGGGGGGGGAAATCCCCCTCCCTCCAATCGCACTTCCCAGAAACCGATTGAAAGTCTTTAAAGAGCTGTCAATCCTTCACCAAACAGTCAAAGAAAGGAGTCGGGGAGGGTTTCCATCTCACCACATCGCAGCTGCAGCCTTCAAGTTGCTAAATTCGTCCGGCAGCCCCGACGCAAAAGCACGCGGAAGCATAGAACTCCCGCGCACCCCTTTTCGCCTCCTGGCACCTAGGGCAATGCCAGGAGCCCCCCCCTGCGGCCGCCACCGACACAGGGGACCCCCAGCTAGCCGCCCCCTTGGCTGGGCGCCCCTTCAAGGCACCCAGTGCCCCCCCCCGGTCAAGGGAGAGCCCACCAAGAGCGCACAGGGCGAGCGGAACACGCCCGTCGCTCTCGGGAGCCGGAACCGGAAGCCCTAACTTCCTTATTATCAAGGCCTGATGGCACAGTGGTTAAAATGCAGTATTGCATGCAATCTCTGCCCACAGCCTGGAGTTTGATCCTGACAGGGTTCAAGGTTGATTCAACCTTCCATCCTTCTGAGGTCGGTAAAATGAGGAGCCAGATTGTTGAGGGTAATATGCTGAGTGTAAACCGCTTAGAGAGGGCTGCAAAGCACGGTGAAGCGGTATAGAAGTCTAAGTGTTATATATAGCTTCATTATTATCGAGCTCTGATGGCACAGTGGTTAAAATGAAGTATTGCAGACAATCTTTGCCCACAGCCTGGAGTTCGATCCTGACAGGGCTCAAGGTTGACTCAGCCTTCCATCCTTCCGAGGTGGGTAAAATGAGGACCCAGATTGTTAGGGGCAACATGCTGACTCTGTAAACCGCTTAGAGAGGGCTGTAAAAGCACTATGAAGCGGTAGAGAAGTCTAAGTGCTGTTGCTAAGTGCTATTGCTGTTATGGTTTAAAAGAGAATAATTTCCTGGAGGAAAGGAAGTGTGAATAATACACAGGTAGTCCTTGACTTAAAATTGGTTGCTTGGAAACTATTCAGATTTACAACCTACCTGAAAAAAAGGGACTTACAATCTTAATACAAAGTCCTGACAGTCGTCCCCATCCCTCATTCACACGACTGAACCTTGAGTGCTCATGTACAGTTGTTTTCAGCATGCCACAGTCATGTAAAATCAACGGCTCCATAGTTTGCATTTACAAACCACTGTGTTTGTTTTAATAACTACCCCCCAAAATGAAAAATTGGGTGACTAACCCCTTTTATCACCATCATGGGTAGCAGGGGTGAAATGCTACCGGTTCGGATTGGTTCGCCTGAACCGGCAGTAAAAAAATGCTACCGGTTCAGAAGAACCGGTATTTTCGACGATCAGCAGTGGTGCGCGATTTATATTAGCTCGAATCGTCGGATTTCCTGCTTTCTAGCTAATCTAAATCGTGGCACAGCAGATGCCCCACCCCTCGCTGTTCTACTTACCTGGAAGGCTTCAAAATGGTCCTTTTTTTAGCGCTGCACGGGTGCGCCTCAGGCATGCATGCCGTCCTCGGTAGCAGACTCACCGAACCGGTACCAGACTTCAGAGGATTTCACCACTGATGGGTAGTGTCAAGTTTCCTAATGATGCCGTAACTGATTCATAATAATCGAGCCAATGTTTTAATACAAAAAAAGTGATTTATTGATAGCGTCATTAGGCAAGATTTATTTTCAGCCAAATCTTTGCTCTGTTTATCTGCTTCTGAACTTTACCTCTATTCCTTCCCTCCCCTCAGTCTGTGTCATAAATCACATTACCCAATAGATACATCCCTCTTAGTCAGCAGCAGTAATCTGAGACGCCATTCCAGCTGAACAGTAAGTGTGGAATTTACTCCCACTCATTCTGTCCCCATGACGACATGAAGGGTTGACAGGTAGGCTTCATTATGTCATATGTCAAGGACTACCTGTAATTGAGGTTATCTTCCTTTGTTGCATCCTACTTCAGCCAGAGGTTTCATAGGAAATCCTGCTATGACTAAAATATGGAAGATGTAGGCCAGAAGTGGTAGTTCTGCATGAACCTGGAACTAAAAATTCCCTGAGGTGGAAGGACAGATTTAGATTTGGAGACCTTACTAAATGTTGATTATGGAACCACTAGGGGGCGTGATAGTGGCTCAGCAGTTAAAGATACTGAGCTTATCAGCTGCAAAGTCCAGGTTCAAGACCCAAGCGCTGCGCAACGGGCTGAGCGCCCGTCCTCACCTCAGTTCCTGCCCACCTAGCAGTTCGAAAGCATGCAAAGGTGAGTAGATAAATAGGTACCATTTCGATGGGAAGGTAACACTGTTTTGTATCTCTCGGTGTATAGTCATAGAATAGAATAGAATAATAGAGTTGGAAGGGACCT
Source organism: Natrix natrix natrix (assembly GCA_029891615.1). NCBI lineage: Eukaryota > Metazoa > Chordata > Lepidosauria > Squamata > Natricidae > Natrix > Natrix natrix. The sequence continues at coordinate 1,337,068 of JAKRSK010012735.1, read as the reverse complement.
TGGAGGTCTTCTAGTCCAACCCCCTGCCTAGGCAGGAAACCCTACATCACTTCAGACAAATGGTTATCCAACATCTTCTTAAAAACTTCCAGTGTTGGAGCATTCACAACCTCTGGAGGCAAGTTGTTCCACTGATTCATTGTTCTAATTGTCAGGAAATTTCTCCTCAGATCTAAGTTGCTTTTCTCCTTGATTAGTTTCCACCCATTGTTTCTTGTCCTGCTTTCAGGTGCCTTGGAGAATAGTTTGACTCCCTCTTCTTTGTGGCAACCCCTGAGATATTGGAAGATTGCTATCATGTCTCCCCTAGTCCTTCTTTTCATTAAACTAGACATACCCAGTTCCTGCAACCGTTCTTTATATGTTTTAGCCTAATCCTCTTTCTTGCTCTTCTCTGCACTCTTTCTAGAGTCTCCGCTTCTTTTCTACACTGTGGTGACCAAAACTGAATGCCGTATTCCAAGTGTGGCCTTGCCAAGGCATTATAAAGTGGTATTAACCCTTCACGTGATCTTGATTCTATCCCTCTGTTGATGCAGCCTAGAACTGTGTTGGCTTTTTTGGCAGCTGCTGCACATGGCTGGCTCCTATTTAAATGGTTGTCCACTAGGACTCCAAGATCCCTTTCACAATTACTACTGTTGAGCAAGGTACCACCTATTCTGTACCTGTGCATTTTGTTTTTCCTGCCTAAATGTAGAACCTTACATGCTGGCCACATGACTACGGAAGGATCCTTGGATAGTGCCGGCTCCCTTAGCCAAAAAATGGAGATGAGCGCCACACTCTAGAGTCGGAAACAACAAAATAGGGGAAACTTTTACCTTTCATGGAACTCCTGGACACAATACACAAAAGCCGGCCGAATACCCAATGCTGTTTAATTTGAAGCTTTTTCCTTGTGTCTTTCCGAACTGTGCCTTTTTTCAGTCTTCCTTTCGTAGTTCCCATCTCCTAAAGTGCTTACTCTTTCTTTTCCCAGCCCCGTTCTGATTGCTGCATCCTTTCCTCAAGTAGTTTATGCAATAGGCTTGGATTTCTGCACAATTCTCTGACATTGGGCAGCGTAACCAATCCGTAGCCGTTGCTCCTTTCCTCCCGAATCTAATGCATCAGGGTGCCATCTTTCTTTGGCTTAGAAAAGCTGCTCTTCTTCCGACCCAGCTCCCCAAACATGACAAACATGAACTCAAAGATTCCTTTAATTAGGAGTGTCGGCAGCCCAGTAAAAAGGTTTCTCTCTCACTGCAGGCTGAAAAAGTCCGTCCGTCCGTCCGCAAAAGGAACACCGTCTTTTTCGGAGTATAAGACGCACCTTTTTCCCTCAAAAAAGAGGCTGAAAAACTGGGTGCGTCTTATACAATGAATACAGCATTTTTTTGCCTCTCGAAACCCCACCCCTTCACCAAAATGGCCATGCAGAGCCTTTAGTAGGCTTATAGAATACTCCTGGGGGCTGGGGAGGGCAGAAATGAGCGAAAAACATGCAGTTTTTTGCTCAATTTTGCCGCCCCCCCTCAGCCCTCAGGAGTACTCTATAAGCCTCCTAAAGGCTATGCATGCCCCTTGTTTGACAAAAATGGGCACGTTTTCATGAAAAACAGGCCGTTTTTTGCTCATTTGGGAGGGGGGCGTCCCCCCCGAGCACTGTACAAGCCTCATAAATGCGATGCTTGACCTTTTTTGGAAAAAAAGAGTCCATTTTAACGAATTTGTGGGAGGTCTGCAGAGTGCAAAAACTTTTTTTTTTTTTAATTTGCCTGTTCAAAATCTTGGTGCGTCTCATACGCCAGTGTGCCTTATACTCTGAAAAATGCGGTAATTGTCTGCCATATCTATTTATCTCCATTCACTGCCTTTTATCCTCAGAACTAGGGGGGGCGGGTGTTCACTAGCAGCAGTGGCTTTTCCTTCCCAAGGATCAGCCCATAGATTTCCAGTGCTCTCCTCTCCTCTGCCTTCTGTGCATCTGGAGTCAGGCAGCTGTTCCTCCTCTTCCTCATCAGTCACCTCCTGACCTGGGGGCTGTTGACTCTCCATCTGAGGGCTGACGGACGGCCCAGGATCC